>BSBM01001414.1:0-184242 GCA_027924585.1 Larix kaempferi | reverse complement strand
TAGAGCCTTTCACAAATGAGTCAAAGGAAAAACCCCCTATGAGGCATGGTTTGGCCAAAAACCAAATGTGTCAAATTTCAGGATTTTTGGGTCTAGAGCATGGGCTCGAATTCCATCAGAAAAGACGAAGGCTTTGAAGCCACAGAGTAGGGAATGTATCATGGTTGGATATGGTGTGAACACAAAGGGCTACAAGCTCTTTGACACATCCACACTCAAAACTTTCATTGAGAGAAGTGTGCAATTCGAAGAAGAACCAATTCCATATTTTGAGCTTGCACCGGGGGAAAGCTCTTCTCCTCCACACCTTAATGAAATTAGTGATGATTACACTTCTGATTTTTTTGATATTTCTGATGATGACATGGCTGAAGATGACATTGTTGTACATGAGTCACCATCAAGGAACAAGTGGGCTGAAAAAATCATACAAGCTGCAGGTGAATTGGCAGGCAATCCCCAAGAGCCTAGGAAGACTAGATCTCAAACAATCAATGCTTCCTTTGCAAATGAAAGTGAACTTGCTGATCACTGTTATATGATGATTGGATCTAATCCAACATCATATCAGGAAGCTCATCATGATCCAAGGTGGAGAGCATCAATGCAAGAAGAATTCCAATCTCTCCAAGAGAACAAAACATGGGATTTGGTGCCTCTTCCTCCCAAGAGGAAACTTGTGCAATGTAAGTGGATTTTTTGAACCAAACCTATTGCTGATGGTTCTAATCTAAAGTATAAGGCAAGGTTAGTGGCTAAGGGATACTCACAAATCCATGGTGTGGATTATACATAGAACTTTGCACCAGTTGCAGAGATGGACTCAATTAGACTAGTTCTAGCCATGGCAGCTAGAAGGGGTTGGGAAGTTCACCATATGGATGTTAAAAGTGCATTCTTACATGGTGAGCTACAGGAAGAGATATATATGCAGCAACCTAAAGGATTCCAAGAGGATCCCACACTTGTTTGCAGGTTGAAGAAGTCACTCTATGGACTCAAGCAAGACCCCAGGGCTTGGTATGCCAAAATGGATGCTTTTTTTCTCTCTATTGGTTTCTGTCGATGCAAGTCTGATCCAAATGTTTATTTGCAGAAATGTGATGATAATTTGTAGGTCATTGTACTGTATGTTGATGATTTTTTAATTACAGGGAGCTGCAACAAACAAATTGGCTCAATTAAAGCTTCTTTGCATAGTAAATTTGCCATGAGCGACCTAGGATTGCAAAGGCAATTTTTGGGTTTGGAAATTGAGCAATCTGAGAGAGGTATATTGCTGAGTCAACCTAAGTATGCTTCAGACCTTTTATTCAAGTTTAAAATGGCTGAATGTAAGGCAGCCAAGTGCCCATTCCTTTCAGGCATAAAACTAGGTGAATTTGAAGACTCTCCATTGGCGGATTGCACACTCTACAGGCAGCTAGTTGGAAACTTGTTGTACCTTACACATACAAGACCTGATTTGTCTTATGCTGTAAGTGATATAGCAAGGTATATGCAGCAACCACATGAGATCCATTGGAAGGAATCCAAGAGGATCCTTCAATATGTCCAAGGAACAAAGAGCTTTGGGGTACACTATGCAGCTGGTTCTTCACTACAACTAGCTGGATTTTCTGATTCGGATTGGGCTGGAGATCCCATCGATAGAAAGTCCACTTCAGGTTTTGTGTTTATGTTTGTTGAAGGTCCCATTTGCTGGTCAAGTAATAAATAGCATACCATCTCTCTTTCATCAGCAGAGGCCGAGTACAGGGCAGCAGTGAACGCAGCCACACAGTGTGTTTGGTTGCAAGGCATTCTTCGGGAGTTTTGTGTTGCTATTGATTCTCCAACCAATATTTGGGTGGATAATCAAAGTGCCATCAAGATATCTACTGATCCAGTACAGAGGCAAAGAACAAAGCACATTGAATTCCATATGCACTACATTTGGGGCTTGGTGCATGACAGGGTGATTTCATTGCAGTATTGCCAATCCACCGAGCAAACTGCAGATATTTTCACCAAGTGCTTTACTGAGAAGACCTTCACTCACTTGAGAGCTTTGCTTAGAGTGAGTGATGGATGGTGATTGCTGCAATTTAATTGCACGTTCAGCCCCATGTCCATTTTAGAGGGAAGTTTTTATCCCATGTGGTTTTACTTCTTGTCCTCGATTTATATGGACAAATAAAAATTTATGTTTGTAATGAGGTGACTTGAGCCTTTGTTGCCAAGGCCTCCCACTTACCTTTCATGAGTTGTACTAACTTATGGTTAAGGGGGGGGTGTTATAACAGTAATGCATACTTAGTACCATGGTCAATTTTTATTTCTCATGTGCTTAATTTCACCATAGTTTGGAGTAGGTGACTTTAGTTGGTTAAATACCCACTTTTGAGAGTGTTCACACCCACTTCCAAGCAAACCAGTTCACCCAACCTCCTATTTTGTCCACAAGTGCACCCTCATTAATTGCTGGAGCACCCTCTCTCCTTGATTTGGGGAATTTCAGTTGACTAGGGGCGCTAGGGTGGATTTTGCCCAATTTTGGCTAGATTTGGAGCATTTATTGCTCCCTTGGTCCTCCCAAACTCCTCTACTTGCTCACCCATGCCTGCGCTGGCCTCATTAATGACCCAGCATGCTTCAGCCACCTTCACACCTGAATTCGTGACTGTTTGGGATGATTGGGATTGAGTTGGACCCACCTAGGGGGGATTGAGGCCCATTTGGCAATTTTGACTTGTACACTCATCTTGAGCCATCTAATGCTCTTGATTTTCTCATGGATGTAATAAAAACCTGTTACTAACATTTTTACATGTTAGACAGTCAGTTAATGAAAAGATTAAGCTCACATTGTGTGTAAAATTATCTCCTTTTTCAAGCTGCCACAACTTGATTAATCTTTTCATCTTTAGTGACCATGCCCTTGTCTCTCATGCCAACGAGACCTCGAGTTGTGGCATGAAATATTTGGCCACATGAACTAAAAATATCTCCAGACATTGCACAAGGACGAGATGGTGGAAGGGCTTCCAAAAATCAAGTCTTCAAATGGTGCATGCATTGGGTGTATAGTTGGAAAGCATCCTGAGCGCAGCTATGAGAAGGGAATGGCAAGAAGAGCCACTCAACCACTTGGATTAGTACATTCAGACCTCATTGGTCCTCTTCCCACTCCATCATATGGTGGATCAATGTATGTACTCACATTCATAGATGACTACTCTCGATTCTGTTGGGTTTACTTCCTTAAATTGAAGTCAGAAGTGTTTGAGAAATTGAAGATTTGGAAGGCCTTAGTGGAGTATCATAGTGGTCACAAGATAAAAATCCTTAGGACTGATAATGGAAAGGAGTATGTGAATAACAACATTCAACATCTTTGTGAGGAATGTGGCATCCAAATGCAACATTCAATCCCCTACACACCTCAGCAAAATGGTGTGGCAGAGAGGAAAAATAGATCTCTCAAAGAGATGGCCACTTGCATGATTGAAGCTAGGGATCTAAGCCTTAAGCTATGGGATGAAGCCATCAATTGTGCTGCTCATATTCAGAATAGATACTTTCACAAATCAGTCAAAGGAAAAACCCCCTATGAGGCATGGTTTGGCCAAAAACCAAATGTGTCAAATTTCAGGATTTTTGGGTCTAGAGCATGGGCTCGAATTCCATCAGAAAAGACGAAGGCTTTGAAGCCACAGAGTAGGGAATGTATCATGGTTGGATATGCTGTGAACACAAAGGGATACAAGCTCTTTGACACATCCACACTCAAAAATTTCATTGAGAGAAGTGTGCAATTCGAAGAAGAACCAATTCCATATTTTGAGCTTGCACCGGGGGAAAGCTCTTCTCCTCCACACCTTAATGAAATTAGTGATGATTCCACTTCTGATTTTTCTGATATTGCTGATGATGACATGGCTGAATATGACATTGCTGTACATGATTCACCATCAAGGAACAAGTGGGCTGAAAAAATCATACAAGCTGCAGGTGAATTGGCAGGCAATCCCCAAGAGCCTAGGAAGACTAGATCTCAAACAATCAATGCTTCCTTTGCAAATGAAAGTGAACTTGTTGATCACTGTTATATGATGATCGGATATGATCCAACATCATATCAGGAAGCTCATCATGATCCAAGGTGGAGAGCAGCAATGCAAGAATAA
Source organism: Larix kaempferi (assembly GCA_027924585.1). Classification (NCBI taxonomy): domain Eukaryota; kingdom Viridiplantae; phylum Streptophyta; class Pinopsida; order Pinales; family Pinaceae; genus Larix; species Larix kaempferi. The sequence goes on along the minus strand of BSBM01001414.1, from coordinate 180,073 downwards.
TTCCAATCTCTCCAAGAGAACAAAACATGGGATTTGGTGCCTCTTCCTCCCAAGAGGAAACTTGTGCAATGTAAGTGGATTTTTCGAACCAAACCTATTGCTGATGGTTCTGATCTAAAGTATAAGGCTAGGTTAGTGGCTAAGGACTACTCACAAATCCATGGTGTGGATTATACAGAGACCTTTGCACCAGTTGCAGAGATGGACTCAATTAGACTAGTTCTAGCCATGGCAGCTAGTAAGGGTTGGGAGTTTCACCATATGGATGTTAAAAGTGCATTCTTACATGGTGAGCTACAGGAAGAGATCTATATGCAGCAACCTAAAGGATTCCAAGAGGATACCACACTTGTTTGCAGGTTGAAGAAGTCACTCTATGGACTCAAGCAAGCCCCCAGGGCTTGGTATGCCAAAATGGATGCTTTTTTGCTCTCTATTGGTTTCTGTCGATGCAAGTCTGATCCAAATGTTTATTTGCAGCAATGTGATGATAATTTGTAGGTCATTGTACTGTATGTTGATGATTTTTTAATTACAGGGAGCTGCAACAAACAAATTGGCTCAATTAAAGCTTCTTTGCACAGTAAATTTCCCATGAGCGACCTAGGATTGCTAAGGCAATTTTTGGGTTTGGAAATTGAGCAATCTGAGAGAGGTATATTGCTGAGTCAACCTAAGTATGCTTCAGACCTTTTATTCAAGTTTAAAATGACTGAATGTAAGGCAGCCAAGTGCCCATTCTTTTCAGGCATAAAACTAGGTGAATTTGAAGACTCTCCATTGGTGGATTGCACACTCTACAGGCAGCTAGTTGGAAACTTGTTGTACCTTACACATACAAGACCTGATTTGTATTATGATGTAAGTGTTGTAGAAAGGTATATGCAGCAACCACATGAGATCCATTGGAAGGAATCCAAGAGGATCCTTCAATATGTCCAAGGAACAAAGAGCTTTGGGGTACACTATGCAGCTGGTTCTTCACTACAACTAGCTGGATTTTCTGATTCGGATTGGGCTGGAGATCCCATCGATAGAAAGTCCACTTCAGGTTTTGTGTTTATGTTTGTTGAAGGTCCCATTTGCTGGTCAAGTAATAAATAGCATACCATCTCTCTTTCATCAGCAGAGGCTGAGTACAGGGCAGCAGTGAACGCAGCCACACAGTGTGTTTGGTTGCAAGGCATTCTTCGGGAGTTTGGTGTCACTATTGATTCTCCAACCAATATTTGGGTGGATAATCAAAGTGCCATCAAGATATCTACTAATCCAGTACAGAGGCAAAGAACAAAGCACATTGAATTCCATATGCACTACATTTGGGGCTTGGTGCATGACAGGGTGATTTCATTGCAGTATTGCCCATCCACCGAGCAAACTGCAGATATTTTCACCAAGTGCTTTACTGAGAAGACCTTCACTTACTTGAGAGCTTTGCTTAGAGTGACTGATGGATGGTGATTGCTGCAATTTAATTGCAGGTTCAGCCCCATGTACATTTTAGAGGGAAGTTTTTATCCCATGTGGTTTTACTTCTTGTCCTCGATTTATATGGACAAATAAAAATTTATGTTTGTAATGAGGTGACTTGAGCCTTTGTTGCCAAGGCCTCCCACTTACCTTTCATGAGTTGTACTAACTTATGGTTAAGGGGGGGTGTTATAACAGTAATCCATACTTAGTACCATAGTCAATTTTTATTGCTCATGTGCTTAATTTCACCATAGTTTGGACTAGGTGACTTTAGTTGGTCAAATACCCACTTTTGAGAGTGTTCACACCCACTTCCAAGCAAACCAGTTCACCCAACCTCCTGTTTTGTCCACAAGTGAACCCTCATTAATTGCTGGAGCGCCCTCTCTCCTTGATTTGGGGAATTTCAGTTGACTAGGGGCGCTAGGGTGGATTTTTCCCAATTTTGGCTAGATTTGGAGCATTTATTGCTCCCTTGGTCCTCCCAAACTCCTCTACTTGCACACCCATGCCTGCGCTGGCCTCATTAATGACCCAACATGCTTCAGCCACCTTCACACCTGAATTCGTGACTGTTTGGGATGATTGGGATTGAGTTGGACCCACCTAGGGGAGATTGCGGCCCATTTGGCAATTTTGACTTGTACACTCATCTTGAGCCATCTAATGCTCTCGATTTTCTCATGGATGTAATAAAAACTGGTTACTAACATTTATACATGTTAGACAGTCAGTTAATGAAAAGATTAAACTCACATTGTGTGTAAAATTATCTCCTTTTTCAAGCTGCCACAACTTGATTAATCTTTTCATCTTTAGTGACCATGCTCTTGTCTCTCATGCCAACGAGACCTCGAGTTGTGGCATGAAATATTTGGCCACATGAACTACAAATATCTCCAGACATTGCAAAAGGACGAGATGGTGGAAGGGCTTCCAAAAATCAAGTCTTCAAATGGTGCATGCATTGGGTGTATAGTTGGAAAGCATCCTGAGCGCAGCTATGAGAAGGGAATGGCAAGAAGAGCCACTCATTCACTTGGATTAGTACATTCAGACCTCATTGGTCCTCTTCCCACTCCATCATATGGTGGATCAATGTATGTACTCACATTCATAGATGACTACTCTCGATTCTGTTGGGTTTACTTCCTTAAATTGAAGTCAGAAGTGTTTGAGAAATTGAAGATTTGGAAGGCCTTAGTGGAGAATCATAGTGGTCACAAGATAAAAATCCTTAGGACTGATAATGGAAAGGAGTATGTGAATAACAACATTCAGCATCTTTGTGAGGAATGTGGCATCCAAATGCAACATTCAATCCCCTACACACCTCAGCAAAATGGTGTGGCAGAGAGGAAAAATAGATCTCTCAAAGAGATGGCCACTTGCATGATTGAAGCTAGGGATCTAAGCCCTAAGCGATGGGTTGAAGCCATCAATTGTGCTGCTCATATTCAGAATAGATCCTTTCACAAATCAGTCAAAGGAAAAACCCCCTATGAGGCATGGTTTGGCCAAAAACCAAATGTGTCAAATTTCAGGATTTTTGGGTCTAGAGCATGGGCTCGAATTCCATCAGAAAAGATGAAGGCTTTGAAGCCAGAGAGTAGGGAATGTATCATGGTTGGATATCATGTGAACACAAAGGGATACAAGATCTTTGACACATCCACACTCAAAACTTTCATTGAGAGAAGTGTGCAATTCGAAGAAGAACCAATTACAGATTTTGAGCTTGCATCGGGGGAAAGCTCTTCTCCTCCACACCTTAATGAAATTAGTGATGATCCCAATTCTGATTTTTCTGATATTGCTGATGATGACATGGCTGAATATGACATTGCTGTACATGAGTCACCATCAAGGAACAAGTGGGCTGAAAAAATCATACAAGCTGCAGGTGAATTGGCAGGCAATCCCCAAGAGCCTAGGAAGACTAGATCTCAAACAATCAATGCTTCCTTTGCAAATGAAAGTGAACTTGCTGATCTCTGTTATATGATGATTGGATCTGATCCAACATCATATGAGGAAGCTCATCATGATCCAAGGTGGAAAGCAGCAATGCAAGAAGAATTCCAATCTCTCCAAGAGAACAAAACATGGGATTTGGTGCCTCTTCCTCCCAAGAGGAAACTTGTGCAATGTAAGTGGATTTTTTGAACCAAACCTATTGCTGATGGTTCTGATCTGAAGTATAAGGCTAGGTTAGTGGATAAGGGCTACTCACAAATCCATGGTGTGGATTATACAGAGACCTTTGCACCAGTTGCAAAGATGGACTCACTTAGACTAGTTCTAGCCATGGCAGCTAGTAAGGGTTGGAAAGTTCACCATATGGATGTTAAAAGTGCATTCTTACATGGTGAGATACAGGAAGAGATCTATATGCAGCAACCTAAAGGATTCCAAGAGGATCCCACACTTGTTTGCAGGTTGAAGAAGTCACTCTATGGACTCAAGCAAGCCCCCAGGGCTTGGTATGCCAAAATGGATGCTTTTTTGCTCTCAATTGGTTTTTGTCGATGCAAGTCTGATCCAAATCTTTATTTGCAGCAATGTGATGATAATTTGCAGGTCATTGTACTGTATGTTGATGATCTTTTAATTACATGGAGCTGCAACAAACAAATTGGCTCAATTAAAGCTTCTTTGCATAGTGAATTTGCCATGAGCGACCTAGGATTGCTAAGGCAATTTTTGGGTTTGGAAATTGAGAAATCTGAGAGAGGTATATTGCTGATTCAACCTAAGTATGCTTCAGACCTTCTATTCAAGTTTAAAATGGCTGAATGTACGGCAGCCAAGTGCCCATTCCTTTCAGGCATAAAACTAGGTGAATTTGAAGACTCTCCATTGGTGGATTGCACTCTCTATAGGCAGCTAGTTGGAAGTTTGCTGTACCTTACACATACAAGACCTGATTAGTCTTATGCTGTAAGTGCTGTAGCAATGTATATGCAGCAACCACATGAGATCCATTGGAAGGAAGCCAACAGGATCCTTCAATATGTTCAAGGAACAAAGAGCTTTGGGGTACACTATGCAGCTGGTTCTTCACTACAACTAGCTGGATTTTCTGATTCCGATTGGGCTGGAGATCCCATCGATAGAAAATCCACTTCAAGTTTTGTGTTTATGTTTGCTGAAGGTCCCATTTGTTGGTCAAGTAAGAAACAACATACCATTTCTCTTTCATCAGCAGAGGCCGAGTACAGGGCAGCAGTGAATGCAGCCACACAGTGTGTTTGGTTGTAAGGCATTCTTCGGGAGTTTGGTGTTGCTATTGATTCTCCAACCAATATTTGGGTGGATAATCAAAGTGCCATCAAGATATCTACTGATCCAATACAGAGGCAAAGAACAAAGCACATTGAAATCCATATGCACTACATTCGGGGCTTGGTGCATGACAGGGTGATTTCATTGCAGTATTGCCCATCCACCGAGCAAACTGTAGATATTTTCACCAAGTGCTTTACTGAGAAGACCTTTACTCACTTGAGAGATTTGCTTGGAGTGAGTGATGGATGGTGATTGCTGCAATTTAATTGCAGGTTCAGCCCCATGTCCATTTTAGAGGGAATTTTTTATCCCATGTGGTTTTACTTCTTGTCCTCGGTTTATATGGACAAATAAAAATTTTTGTTTGTAATGAGGTGACTTGAGCCTTTGTTGGCAAGGCCTCCCACTTATCTTTCATGAGTTGTACTAAGTTATGGTTAAAGGAGGGTGTTAGAACAGTAATCCATACTTAGTACCATAGTCCATATTCAAGTTTTTCCACTGTCTTTGATCACAGAAGATCTAGGAGCTATGGAGAACCTCACAAAATCGAATTAATCACAGAAGATGAGATAATTTTACACATAATGTGAGCTTAATCTTTTCATTAACTGACTGTCTAACATGTGAAAATGTTAGTAACAGGTTTTTATTACATCCATGAGAAAATCAAGAGCATTATATGGATCAAGATGAGTGTACAAGTCAAAATTGCCAAATTGGCCTCAATCCCCCCTATGTGGGTCCAACTCAATCCCAATCATCTCAAACAGTCACGAATTCAGGTGTGAAGGTGGCTGAAGCATTCTGGGTCATTAATGAGGCCAAGGCAGGCGTGGGTGAGCAAGTAGAGGAGTTTGGGAGGACCAAGGGAGCAATAAATGCTCCAAATCTAGCCAAAATTGGGCAAAATCCACCCTAGTGCACCTAGTCAACTGAAATTCCCCAAATCAAGGAGAGAGGGCACTCCAGTAATTAATGAGGGTGCACTTGTGGACAAAACAGGAGGCTGGGTGAAGTGGTTTTCTTGGAAGTGGGTGTGAACACTCTCAAAAGTGGGTATTTGACCAACTAAAGTCACCTAGTCCAAACTATGGTGTAATTAAGCACATGAGCAATAAAAATTGACTATGGTTATGGACTATGGTACTAAGTGTGGATTACTGTTCTAACACCCCCCCTTAACCAGAACGTAGTACAACTCATGAAAGATAAGTGGGAGGCCTTGGCAACAAAGGCTCAAGTCACCTCATTACAAACAGAAATTTTTATTTGTCCATATGAACCGAGGACAAGTAAAACCACATGGGATAAAAACTTCCCTCTAAAATGGACATGGGGCTAAACCTGCAATTAAATTGCAGCAATCACCATCCATCACTCACTCCAAGAAAATCTCTCAAGTGAGTGAAGGTCTTCTCAGTAAAGCACTTGGTGAAAATATCTGCAGTTTGCTCGGTGGATGGGCAATACTGCAATGAAATCACCCTGTCATGCACCAAGCCCCGAATGTAGTGCATATGGATTTCAATGTGCTTTGTTCGTTGCCTATGTACTGGATCAATAGATATCTTGATGGCACTTTGATTATCCACCCAAATGTTGGTTGGAGAATCAATAGCAACACCAAACTCCCGAAGAATGCCTTGCAACCAAACACACTGTGTGGCTACATTCACTGCTGCCCTGTACTCGGCCTCTGTTGATGAAAGAGAAATGGTATGTTGTTTCTTACTTGACCAGAAAATGGGACCTTCAGCAAACATAAACAAAAAACCTGAAGTGGACTTTCTATCGATGGGATCTCCAGCCCAATCAGAATCAGAAAATCCAAGTAGTTGTAGTGAAGAACTAGCTGCATAGTGTACCCCAAAGCTCTTTGTTCCTTGGACATATTGAAGGATTCTTTTGGCTGCCTTCCAATGGATCTCATGTGGCTGCTGCATATACCTTGCTACAACACTTACAGCATAAGACAAATCAGGTCTTGTATGTATAAGGTACAACAAACTTTCGACTAGCTGCCTGTAGAGTGTGCAATGCACCAATGGAGAGTCTTCAAATTCACCTAGTTTTATGCCTGAAAGGAATGGGCACTTGGCTGCCTTACATTCAGCCATTTTAAACTTGAATAGTAGGTCTTAAGCATACTTAGGTTGACTCAGCAATATACCTCTCTCAGATTGCTCAATTTCCAAACCCAAAAATTGCCTTAGCAATCCTAGGTCGCTCATGGCAAATTCACTGTGCAAAGAAGCTTTAATTGAGCCAATTTGTTTGTTGCATCTCCCTGTAATTAAAAGACCATCAACATACAGTACAATGAACTACAAATTATCATCACATTGCTGCAAATAAACATTTGGATCAGACTTGCATCGACAGAAACCAATTGAGATAAAAAAAGCATCCATTTTGGCATACCAAGCCTTGGGGGCTTGCTTGAGTCCATAGAGTGACTTCTTCAACCTGCAAACAAGTGTGGGATCCTCTTGGAATCCTTTAGGTTGCTGCATATATATCTCTTCCTGTATTTCACCATGTAATAATGCACTTTTAACATCCATATGGTGAACTTCCCAACCCTTACTAGCTTCCATGGCTAGAACTAGTCTAATTGAGTCCATCTTTGCAACCGGTGCAAAGGTCTCTGTATAATCCACACCATGGATTTGTGAGTAGCCCTTAGCCACTAAAATAGCCTTATACTTCAGATCAAAACCATCAGCAACAGGTTTGGTTTGAAAAATCCACTTACATTGCACAAGTTTCCTCTTGGGAGGAAGAGGCACCAAATCCCATGTTTTGTTCTCTTGGAGAGATTGGAATTCTTCTTGCATTGCTGCTTTCCACCTTGGATCATGATGATCTTACTGATATGATGTTGGATCAAATCCAATCATCATATAACAGTGATCAGCAAGTTCACTTTCATTTGCAAAGGAAGCATTGATTGTTTGAGATCTAGTCTTCCTAGGCTCTTGGGGATTGCCTGCCAATTCACCTGTAGCTTGTATGATTTTTTCAGCCCACTTGGGCCTTGATGGTGACTCATGTACAGAAATGTCATCTTCATCCATGTCATCTTCAGCAATATCAGAAAAATCAGAGGTGGAATCATCACTAATTTCATTAAGGTGTGGAGGAGAAGAGCTTTCCCCCGGTGCAAGCTCAAAATCTGGAATTGGTTCTTCTTCGAATTGTACACTTCTCTCAATGAAAGTTTTGAGTGTGGCTGTGTCAAAGAGATTGTAGCCCTTTGTGTCCTCACCATATCCAACCATGATACATTCTCTGCTCTGTGGCTCCAAATCCTTCCTCTTTTCTGATGGAAATCGAGCCCATGCTCTAGACCCAAAATTTTTGAAATTTGACACATTTGGTTTTTGGCCAAACCATGCCTCATAGGGGGTTTTTCCTTTGACTGATTTGTGAAAGGATCTGTTCTGAATATGAGCTGCACAATTGATGGCTTCGGCCCATAGCTTAGGGCTTATATCCCTAGCTTCAATCATGCAAGTGGCCATCTCTTTGAGAGATCTATTTTTCCTCTCTGCCACACCCATTTTGTTGAGGTGTGTAGGGGATTGAACGTTGCATTTGGATGCCACATTCCTGACAAAGATGCTGAATGTTGTTATTCACATACTCCTTTCCATTATCAGTCCTAAGGATTTTTATCTTGTGACCACTATGATTCTCCACTAAGGCCTTCCAAATATTCAATTTCTCAAACACTTCTGACTTCAATTTAAGGAAGTAAACCCAGCAGAATCGAGAGTAGTCATCTATGAATGTGAGTACATACCTTGATCCACCATATGATGGAGTGGGAAGAGGACCAATGAGGTTTGAATGTACCAATCCAAGTGGTTGAGTGGCTCTCCTTGCCATTCCCTTCTCATAGCTGCGCTCAGGATGCTTTCCAACTACACAACCAATGCATGCACCATTTGAAGATCTGATTTCTGGAAGCCCTTCCACCATCTCGTTCTTGTGCAGTGTCTGGAGATATTTGTAGTTCATGTGGCCAAATATTTCATGCCACAACTTGGAGGTCTCATTGGCATGAGAGACAAGAGCATGGTCACTAGAGTGTGGAATGAAATTGGAGAATTTGTACATTCTCCCTTCATGATCAGCATACCCCATTGCCACAACTTGATTTGAAGAAATTTTTGAGATTTCTACCAAATCTGGAGTAAATGTTACCCTCTTGGCTTCTCCTGTATGGGTCATTTGATAAACTGATAGAAAATTTGCAGCCAATGAAGGTACATAGAGCACATCACTGAAATAGCCATGCTCCATGTCAATCCTACCAATCCCCTTGGTCTGGATTTCCGAATCATCTCCCATTCAAACTCTTGGGCCAGCATTCGAATGCATAGAGGAGAAGAGTTCTCTGGATGAAACCATATGTCTAGAAGCTCCTGAATCAATGATAAAGGATGAGGGATTCGAAATACCTGCTACCAAAGCATGACACTTCTCCTTATTGTCAAGATTTGAGGTGCTCTCTTTCTTCCTTGCGCCCTCAGGGACTGGGATGTTGTTCTTCTCCAGTAGCTGCGCCATTGAGTCAATGGTTTTCTTCATGCATGAGCTCTCTGGATGCCATCTCCTATGACAATAGGTGCATTTGGTCTTTTCCTTTCCCTTCTTGTCCTTCTCCTTTGACATATTCGAACCTCCATCTGCAGACTTGGTCTTGTCAAACTTCCTCTTCTCTTGCTGCTTCAAATTCTTGGCTTTCTGCTTGCCTTTGTTGGCATTTGAAACACCCATTTCCAATGCTTGGTCCTTTGATTTTATGGTACCCATCTGAACTAGTTTGTCCTGCTCCTGAGTGAGACACTCCATGAAGGTAGCTAGTGATGGCATTTGCCAATTTTGAAGGGTCATTTTGGCTGAGTGAAATGTGTTAACAAACACAGAGAATTTTGGGCCTAGATTCGAAAGGATGGACAGAATCAGTTGTTCCTCCTTCGTAACAATTCCACATTGTTGCAGTTGAAGCACTAGAGACTTGAACTTCGTGAAGAACTCCTGGATGGTTTCAAAATGCGCTAGGCTCAAGCTAATGAGCTCGTTTTCAAGCTGGTGGCCTCTCAGTTCATCAGTTTTCCCAAAGAGTGATTCTAGCTTCACCCATACTTCGTTGGGGGTTGTCAAACTGTCTGTATGAAACAAGAGTTCCCTCGAAATGCTCAGGCATAGCAATCCATAAGCTTCATCAAGTCGATTGTAGTACTTTGCTTTCTCCATAGCAGAATTTGGCTCCACTTCTGTGCCCATGGTTACTCTATAGAGACCCTTAGATCTCAGCTCGATAACCATCTCAGCCTTCCAATCGAAAAAATTGAAGGGTGTGAGCAACATTTCGTTTTCTTCCATGACTGCTACGTTAATGGTGAGAAAACTACTGAAACACCTGCAAAAAACACTCAATTTTTATCTGGAAATCCTCTCTAGAATGCAGTTCAATGCTCAATATTGACCTGAAACTCACTAAATCCATGATGGCTCTGATACCATGTGAATATTTTGATCACAGAAGATCTAGGAGCTATGGAGAACCTCACAAAATTGAATTAATTAGCAAAACCAGTGGAAAAACTTGAAAAAGGAGATAATTTTACACGCAATGTGAGCTTAATATTTTTATTAAATGAATTTCTAACATGTAAAAATGTTAGTAACAGGTTTTTATTACATCCATGAGAAAATCAAGAGCATTAGATAGCTCAAGATGAGTGTACAAGTCAAAATTGCCAAATGGGCCTCAATCCCCCCTAGGTGAGTCCAACTCAATCCCAATCATCCCAAACAGTCACGAATTCAGGTGTGAAGGTGGCTGAAGCATGCTAGGTCATTAATGAGGCTAGGGCAGACGTGGGTGAGAAAGTAGAGGAGTTTGGGAGGACCAAGGGAGCAATAAATGCTCCAAATCTAGCCAAAATTGGGCAAAATCCACCCTAGCGCCCCTAGTCAGCTGAAATTCTCCAAATCAAGGAGAGAGGGTGCTCCAGCAATTAATGAGGGTGCACTTGTGGAAAAAACAGGAGGTTGGGTGAACTGGTTTGCTTGGAAGTGGGTGTGAACACTCTCAAAAGTGGGTATTTGACCAACTAAAGTCACCTAGTCCAAACTATGGTGAAATTAAGCACATGAGCAATAAAAATTGACTATGGTTATGGACTATGGTACTAAGTGTGGATTACTGTTCTAACAATGCACTCAGCTGCAGATGTTCTTCTTTCTTTCTCTCAATATTAGGTCTCTGCACACTCAGCTGTAGAGCCTTTACAATGCTTTTCTCTAACAGATCTCACAATATTCAATAATATTAACCAAAAATGAGAGTTAACCCTTTTCCTTTACAAAATTGCCTTATATATAAATCAAGACCCGTAGGTCATGTCTTTACATTTACGAAGGTGGAACCCTTAGGTTTACAAAATTGTCGCGGTTTTCCCAAAACCGGACTACTGGTATCTGTGTGCCAATAGGTTGCTTCTGCCAAGCTGTTCCTTCATTTTCAGCCTTAGGTGACTGGTTTGAGTAGTAGTAGTCTGCCTGTTGTAATCAATCACCTGCCTTAGATCTGCACCTACCCACTACTTGGTAGTTATCGACGATCTTTGCCAAAAATAGGTCTTCTGTGACCTAACCAAAATAACTGCCTTCATCCATCAATGATGTGCTTAGGTAGATCTTCGTTGACGTGGCACATCGTGGCACTGTACTCCTCATAGCTCCTCTGACACTATGGTGCACGCAACTTCACAGCATACCAAAACTTATCCCAAAATTGTTCAAACTTAACTACACTTAGCTCCGCAGTTCTCAAAATTCTTCCTATTCAAAAATGCCCCATCTGGGCCAGGCCCAACACCCCCCCTCTCTCTCACACACACTCTAATTGCACATAAACCCCCTCCTACTATCCCCACACATAACAACACCCCCATCCCTCTCTCTCTCTCTCTCTCTTTCTCTCTCTCTCTCTCTCTCTCTCTCTCTCTCTTCCCCTACCTATAAACCTATCTATTTCTTTATTTCTTGTAATCCCCCTTACCCTACAAGTTACCACCCCTATCTCTCTCCCTACCCCAATCCTATAAACTCATTTTCTCTAACAAACCTAATTCTCCCTAAATATCCACCCCTCCCCCCCACCATGATCTCTATCTCTTTCTTTCCCTACCCATTAGCACCCCCTCCACCACTCTCTATCTATATCTCCTACTCCCTTGACCCCCTACATCCCCCCTCTCTCTATTTCCCCTTACCTTATACCACTCCTCATTAACCTCCCTAATATTCACCATATAGCTACCCTTAACAACCTACACCCTCCCCACCTTTCCCCCCACCCCTCTCTCTCTCTCTCTCTCTCTCTCCACCCTATAAACCCTTCTCTCTTTCCCACCTCTCTACTCCTTCAATTATCCCTAACCACCACCCCTATTTCTCTCTCCCAATTCCCTAACACCACTTGCCCCCTATATTCTCTCTCTCTCTCTCAAACACACACACACATTACCCATCCTTATACATCTAATCCCCCATCTCTCTCTCTCTCTCTCTCTCTCTCTCTCTCTCTCTCTTCAGAATCCTATACCCCCTTTCTCTCTAAATTTCCTAATATTCCTTAATCCCCTACACCACCTCCCCTAGCTATGATCTCTATCTCTTTCTATCCACAAACCCCCCTCCCGCCTACCATGACTCCTCCACCCACTGTGATCTTTATCTATTTTTCTCCTCCAACCCTCTCCTCTCTCTCTCTCTAATAGATTTAATATTGCACCTTCCCCAAACCCACACCTCTCTCTCTCTCTCTCTCTCTCTCTCTCTCCAAACTCCCTAGCACCCCCCTCCACCATGTTCTCTATTTCTCTAACAAACACACAACCCCTACACCCTGAAACATTAATCCACCTCCTCTCTCTCTCTAACCCTTACTAATCCCTTCTCTCACTCTCTTGCCCCCCACTCCTCCCCCTACTGCTGACATCTCCTCATCTCTCTCTCTCTCTCTCTCTTATCTTTACTAACATTCTCTTCTCCCTAAGCCCCTCTCTTTATATCTCTTATTCCCCCTCCCCATAAACCCCTCTCTCTATTTCTCTCTCCTAATATCCCTCCCCATAACACTTACCAACACCCATATCTCTCTCTCTCTTTATCCCCACCCTATAAACCCCATTCTCTATAATATCACTAATCATTCTTAAATCCATACCCCCCACCCTGATATCTATATATTTCTCTCCCACAACTATCCCTCTCCCTCTACCCCTAATCACCCACATCCTCCATCCACTCACCCCTATCTCTCTCATTCTCTCTCTTGTCTATTCCTCCATGTACTTCTAATCCCATCTATCTCTCTCTCACCCCCCAAGCCCCTAACACCCAACTCTCTCTCACACACACTCTCACTACCTCTAACCCACCCTCTCTCTCTCTCCCCCTAATCCCCTTCCTACTACCCCTACCCATAACTAACCCCTATCTCTCTCTTTCTATTTCCTACTCCCCTTACCCCTAAACCCCTCTCCCTCTTTGTCCCTCTTAATCCCCCTTCCCCTACCACTTACTAATTGCCCCTCTCTATCTAACCCACTTCTCTCTAACATATTGAATGCTCCTTAAAGCCCTATGCTTCCACTCACCTCTTTATCCCTTCGCTAATCACTACCATTCTCTACCTCCCCTAACCTCATAACACCCCAACCCTCTCTCTCTGAAAAAATATCACTACCCCTAACCCCCATTCTCTCTTCCTAACCCCACTCATACTCTCCCTAAGCCACTCTCTCTCTCTCTCATACAATATACCCCCTCTCCCTCTCAACTTTATTAACCTCCTCTTTGATACTCTCAAACCCCTACTCCCCCCCCTACCTCTAACAACCCCTCCTCCTCTCCCTCTCTTTCTATCTCTCCCCTCTTCTTCCTAATGCCTATTAACCCTTTGTCTCACTCTCTCTCTACCATAATACTCCACACCCACCTAAAATGCACCACTTTCTTCCTCCCATAACCCCCACCCTCTCTCTCAAACACTTTCACTACCCCTAATCCCTTCTCTCTCTTCTTAACCCCACTCATACTCTCCCTAAGCCCCCCCCTCTCTTTTTTCTCACACAAAATACCCCCCTTCTGTCTAATTTCCCTAATCATCCTAAACACCTACCCCCTCTCCCCTCCTTGATCTCTATTTCTTTATCTCCCTCAAATCCCCTCCTCCCCCTCCCCCTCCCCTTAACAACCCACACCCTCCCCCCACTCCCCCCTTCTCTCTCTCTCTCTCCCACCTACTCCTAACCACACCCATCTCTCTCTCCTCTAACCTAATCTCTCTCTCTATCCAACCCTTACTAACCCCATATCTCACTCTCTCTTCCCCTACTCCTCTCCCTACCTCTAACCCACCCTCTCTATCTCACACACAATCTCTCTCCTACTACCCCTAACCCTTACTAACCCCCCCCTCTCTCTCCCTCCCATACTCCTCCATTTACACCTAAACCCCACCTCTCTCTTTCCCCCAACCCCCTAACACCCCCCATCCTCTCTCTCTCTCTCACACACACACACTAGCCCTTTCTCTCCTTAACCCCCCTCCTACTCTCCCTACCCTTAACCTCTCTATCTCTCTCCTCCAAGCCTACACTCCTCCTCTCTAAACTCCTTGATATTCCCTAAACATATACCACACCTCCCCCCATTATGATCTTTTCCTATTTCTATGCCCTAACCCCCCCTCCCCCTACCACTACCCCTCCATCCATTGTGATATTTATATCTTTCTCTCCCCCAACCCCCCTCCTCCCCCTAACCCTAATAACCCACACCCTCCAAACATCTCCCCCAAACTCTCTCTCTCTATATATATCTCACACACACAAACACACTGCTCTAATCCTGCACCGACCCCGAACAACCACCTCTCTCTCTCTCTCTCTCTCTCTCTCTCTCTCTCTCTCTCTCCAAACACCTAAACACCCCCATGTTCTCTCTTTCTATCTCAAGCAAACACCCCCTACTCATCCCCCTAACACTAATCCACCTCCTTTCTCTCTCTGTCTAACCCTTATTAACTCCCTCTCTCTCACTCTATCACCCCTTACTCCTCCCCTACTCCGAACACCCCCCTCTCTATATATATTCTCTTCTCTTTAAGACCCTCTTGTTCTTTATCTTAGTCCCCCTCTCCCTAAACCCCTCTCTCTTTATCTCTCCTAACCCCCTCCCCTAGCACTTACCACCACCCATCTCCCTCTCTCTCTACCCCCAACCTATCCCTCATTCACTCTAACAACCCTAGACAATCCTAAACCCTTACCCCCCCTCTCTGATATCTCTCTCTTTCTCTCCCACAACCACCCTCCTTCCCCTACCCCTAATCATCCACATCCCCCTTCGAGTCACCCCTATCTCTGTCTGTTCCTCTCTCTCTTATCTACTCCACCTATTTATGACTGCACCAATATCTCTATCCCCTAACCCTCTAAAACCACCCCTCTCTCTCACACACACACTCACTACCACTAACCCGTCCTCTCTATGTTCTTAATCCCCCTCCTAATCTTCCTAACCATGACTAATGGCTATACCTCTCTTTCTCTCTTTCTTACTGCCCCTACCCATAAACCACTCTCTCTATTTGTCTCTCCTAACCCTCCTTCCCCTACCACTTACCACTCCCCCTCTCTCTTCCCCCATCCTATACCCCCATTCTCTCTAACTTTTTTAATACTCCCTAAGACCCTTAAAATCCCCTCATTCCAATCTCTATCACTCTATCTCCCTACCCATAACCACCCCCTCCACACCTCTCTCTCTATATATATCCCACTCCTTCTAACTCTCTCTCTCTCTCTCTCTCTCTCTCTCTCTCTCTCTCCCTACCCCTACATTATACCCCCCTTCTCTTTAAATTCCATGATATTGCCTAAACCACTACACCCCCCACCACCATGATCTCCATCTCTTTCTCTACCCAAATCCCCCTCCTTCCACATAACCCTAATCACCCACACCCTCCCCCCCTACATCCTCTACTCTCTATCTCCTTCTCTCCCAACCCCCCTCCTTTTCCTACCCCTAATCACCCACACCCTACCCACCTCTCCCCCAATCTCTCTCTCTCTCTCTCTCTCTCTCTCTCTCTCTCTCTCTCTCTCTCTCTCTCTCAGAGACATTGCCTACTCTTCCCCCTACCACTAACCCCCCCTCTCTATCTTGTATAACCCTACACCTACCCTTAACCCAACCCCTCTCCCTCTCCCCCAACCTCCTAACACCACCCTCTATCTCACACACATAGTCTCACTACCCATAACCCCTCTCTCTCTCCATAACCACACTCTGACTATCACCACAAATAACCAGCCCCCCTCTCTCTCTCATATTCCCCCTACACCTAATAAACTCTTCTCTCTCTTTGTCTCTCATAATATCCATCCCCTGCCACTCACCACTCCTGTGTGTGTGTGTGTCCACCATATACCCCCTTCTCTTTAAATTTAATAATGCTTCGTAAATTCACCCCTTCTCTACCCATAACCAACTTCTTCACTTCTCTCTCTATGTCTCATATTTCCCCTACCCAAGACCCCCCCTCTCTCTCTAATATAATCCCTCTCCCACTATGACTTATTACCCCCATCTCTCTCTCTCTCTCACATGCACCACCTAGCACCCCCCCTTTCTCTCTCTCACACTCTCACAACCCCTAACAACCTCTATCTTACCTTAACCCCATTCATACACCTAATCACCCCCCCCTCTCTCTCTCTTACTATCCCTCCCCCTATCCCTCTCTCTCTCCTAAGATCCCCCAATGCCACTTAGCACTAACCCCTCTCTCTCATCCAATAACCTAATACCCCCAATCTCTCTCTCTCTCTCTCCCTCTCTCTATCTATCTCACACACATGGACACACCCTACTTCGCCCCTTACCACTGACCTTCCATCTCTCTCTAACCATTACTAACACCCTCTCTCACTCTCTAACCACCCTACTCTAAGCCCTAACTTTAACCCCCCTCATCTCTCTCTTTCTCTCTCTCTCTCTAATGCTTATTAATCATCCCCCTCCATAGTTCTCTCTCTTCCCCCACCATATAACCCCCTTCTTTCCAACTACACTAATAATACATAAACCCCTAACCCCCCACCATGATCTCTATCACTTTCTCCCCAACAACTACCCTCCACCCCCTACCCCTAACAACCTACACCCTAACCCCACCCCTCTGTCTCTCCCACACATTCTTAATATCAATACCCCCTTCCCTATTCCTAACCCCCTCCTACTCTCCCTACCAATAACACCTCCCCTTCACATTCTTTTACATTATCAATCACCTTTCTTTTCATGCTAGTAGCTAATTGAATCAACCATGATTTATCAAACTTATCTACTTTCAGATTGCAACATTTAACTAAATTAGGTGATATATAGCTAAGACTTGCTCCTGGATCAATTAGAATAGAAATAGGTTTATTTTTCAGCATCCCTTCCACTTCAACCATGGAAGTTTGATGACCAGCTTGTATGTTCTCCAAAGCTACATTTATCATGGGCATCTTCCTTGCTAAGTCACCAACAGTAGCCTCCTCCTGGATAGTATGGATGTTGTAGACAGTCTTCTTTCTGAGTGGGGAGTTTGATGCATAGTGAGGTACTTGACAGTCCCAACATTTAATAGGTTCTTTCTGTTCATTAATTTTAACAAAATTCTTAGGTGGATCACTGTTCCTTGTAGTTGTAAGTTTTGACTGTGTATTTCTTACTGCATTATTTCCTGGAAACTTTCTGTTAGAGTAATTACATGAATTATTATTCCCAAAATTACGATTAAAAGAAAATTGTTTCTTCCTTTGCTCAAAGTTGTTAGGCCTTTTTGCTTTCCATCTTGGTATTCCTTCCCTTCCCTTATTACGTTCATAACAGATGTTCTCCTTTCTCATGGCCTCTTCAAGAGTTCAAGGACTATCATATTTGATCCTATCTTTTATGTGAGAGGGAAAATAGCTAAGAAACCTCTGTACCTTAGGCTTTTCTTCAACGAAATAAGGCACATACCTTAATAAATTCAATAACTTGTTGCACAACTCTCTCATATCCATTGAACCTAGTTTTAACTCATAAAAATCTTTAGCTTGTTCCTCATAATATTGTTCTAACAAAAATTTTCTTTTAAAATATTTCTTAAAATTACTCCAATTTACACTTTTCTCTTTTAAACCTTTAATTCATTTCAGATCTTGCCACTAGATGTCTGCTTTTCCAGTTGATTTATAAATTTCCATTTTAGTTTTTAAATGACTTGAGTAATTATAAATTTGGAAATACTTATTCATACCGGACAACCATGCTTCAGCTGTCTCACTCTTTTCCATTTCTCCATTAAAAGTTGGTGGTTTGATCCTTTTAAACTCACCAGAAATTTCTTCGTAGGGCCTGTACTTCTTTTTCTTAGTGTAGTAGTCATTGTCACTACTATCACTAGAATACTTATGCTTTTTCCTATATGCCCTTGCATCAAATTCAGAAGATGAACTGCTGTCATAATTAGTCAATTTTACCTTTTTATCATTACGTTGGTAGGACATAGTTCCAGATTCAACATTATTTTTTGATTTCTTATCTTGATCATTTTTATGAAAATTATCCAACAGGATTTGATTCAGCTCCTCTTGAGCTTTCAGAATTCATTCATTTTCTTCCTTAACAGTTTTTATCTCAATTTTTAAATCTTTCACTGTCCTTAACAATTCAGAGAAACTATCATTCAATTCGACAAATAGATTTTATGCATTAATATGGTCGTTTTCATTATTATTCTGTTCGTTATTAAGGGACCTGTCCTCAGCCAACTCTGTTGGTCCTTCCATACCTGCAGTCTAGATTTATAAAATGCTAATAACTGAAAACAAAATAAATTAAATCAGTAATTTGTAATTTTGTTGTAAATTTTCATCTGTGCGAATGAGCCACTTCAAGCTTAGTATTTGAACTTGCGCTCTAATACCACATGTAACATGCCAAAAATTCACTAAAAATTTAAAATTTTTCAAGTAGCATTAACTGCTTATGATAGCTATGCGGAATTTTAAATGTTAACTATGAATACATTTTGGTGTTTGAAAAAAATAAATAGTGCTTAAGGACAACTACTTCTATAATATGTCATTAGACTAACTATCTATATGAACAACAACATCTGTCTTCATTACTATTAACTTTTCTTAGTATTTTTAAAAGTCGCTTTGACTTTTATCGTCATTTCACTGTCCGAATGTTATGAGAATTACAAGCTTACATTGAGTATTTAATGTTCAGAAAACATGTCATCAATTCTTCGTTCTTATAATATGAAATTTGGTTCTAGAGGCTAAATGCTTGTTTTGATGATATGAAGGGGTCCTTGAAAAGCCCCGAGGCTTACTTAGCTATCGCTAGCTAACACTCCTGAATTCTACTTGCAGAGAGCAGGTAAGAGAAAGAGATTTCAATAGAGGCTTTGCAGCTGTCGTAAAGTACGTGGTGAGGGGAGGTCCACTATGGCTTGAACTTTTAGAGGGTTGACGATGATTCGTTTCTCTGAAATGACAAACGCCAGCAAGTGGCCTGCTGTAATGCAAAATACACATTTAAGCAGGTTCAAGCGGATTTTGTATTTGCGGTAACGCAAGAAAACTTGTCTAAGATATTCTAAGTGGTCAGATCATTTCTTAGATTGGGCGGTGAGGTCATCTAGATAAACTTTAATGATTTTGTACAGATCATGAAAGCAATAAGTCATGGCTCATTGGAAAGTGGCTCCCGCATTCTTGAGACCGAAAGGCATGATGCGATAGGTGAAGGTGCCCCATGGGGTGGTAAAAGCGGTCTTGTATTGATCTTCTTTACAGATTTTGATTTGGTTATATCCAGAGAAACCGTCCATAAAAGAGAGTACCTCATGTCCCACACACTCATCGATTAGTTGGTCAATAAATGGTGTGGGGAAGTTGTCTTTGGGACAAGCTAGGTTGAGGTCACGAAAGTCAGTACAGACGCGGATGGTGCCTACTTTCTTATTAACCAGTACTGGATTTGAAACCCAAGTGATGTATGCAATTGGGTATATGAAACCTATTGCTTGAAGCTTCTCGATTTCTGCTTTGATGGCTGGAAGCTTGGATGGGTGAATGGGACATTGTTTCTGGTGAACCAGTGATATGTTGGGCCAAGTGTCTATGTGATGTTCTACAATGGTAAAATCAAGACCAGGCATCTCAGTATAAGACCAAGCAAAGACATCTCGAAACTCTTGGAAGAGTTTCTTATAAGATTAGGTTTCTTTCTCAGTGCAAGATGCACCCAAAGAGATGAGCTTAGGTTTTTCGGGGGTGGTGGAGATGTCGATTTTTATAATGGGCGAAATGTTAGCCATGTTACCTTCCTCGAAGGCTTCTGGGGTTGGAATGGGGTCCTTAAACCAATCGACCTTGGTTGGTAAGAAGTCCTTGGACTCAACAGATAGTTGGTTCGACGTGGTGGACGTAGACGCCTCAAGGAGGAAGTATGATCGATAGTGCATATCATCCCAAGGGTAATCCGGTGCGGTGAGTGTTTCTAGAATCTCCTCATCAGTGCGAAAGTAGTCAGTCCATAAATTCAGTGGCTCAAGTTTATAAGTAGTTGAAATCATGTAAATGGTATTGATTTCTTCTGAATGGGAATATCATGGAGGGAATATTTCTTGAAAAAGTGGTGGGGATATCTCTAAGTCGGCATTATTCATCTCATATAGTGCTGCTATATAATCTGGGAGATCGGGGCAGTGATGTGAATAATGGCCATAGATTCCGCATATTGCACAAGGGTGGTTTGTGCGTAATGACTTATCTCGAGGTTGACATGGTAATTCTAGTTTGACCACTGGAACGTTGATTTCATCATCCAACATATTCATGTGTTCTTGAAGTGCTAGTAGTTATGGACATAGATGGGTGGCGTGGCCAATATCGTCACACAAGGAGCACTTAGGGGGTACATAGGTTGGGGGATTCTTGGCTACTTTGGGAGTCACTGGGGGGGTGCAAGTTGTGGGTGCAGTATTGTAGGTTTTTGGACCTCTGCCCCTAGTGTGGCAGGATTGAGGGGGGACATAACTAGATGTCGATGTAGTGCCCCCTGCTGGAATTGATCAGTTTTGGGGGTTGGGACCACCAGGTGGTGGATGGTTCGACATGTTCATAGGTTGTACCGGTTGTAGGACAACGGTTGGAATCGATGGGGGAGTTGGGGCAGGTAAGTACCATACAGGTATGCCTAATGTTAAACCTGGAAGGTTAAGTGTAGCCATTAATGACGTACTGACAACTCCTGAAAATAGGAACAAGAACGGGATTGTGTGAATCGGTGTTGTTCTGATATGACCAGGCACAATGGGTGCTTGTGGCGGTGGTTGAGGTTGTTGATGATGATGTTGTTCATTGTGCGATAAGGTGCACAAATCGGATATTGCAATTACCTAGAGAGGAGGTTTGATTGACGGGAAAGTGGTGGTCAAGGGGATATCTGAATATATCCCGGGTCCGACTGAGGAGACAAACGATGTGGGTGCATTAAGAACAAGTTTTTCAATCATGGGAAAAACATTTTCTGGCGCTACGGGGGCATTGGGGTCATAGTATGTAATCTGGTCTATTTTGACTACGCGTCCTTCATAGGGGAACATCATAATGCAGAAAACTGAAGAAGCGACATCTTTCATTTTGTAGATGTAGCTTCGTCCTAGGAGGAGATTGTAATCAAGTTGGGCATTAATGACCTCTATATCTATGAGAACCAATTTGCCCCCAAGTTGTATGGGTACGTTCACTAGCAAACCTTGAGGTTGAGCTGCACGACGATTGTAAGCTCGTAATGCGATAGTGGATGGTTGTAGCGTTGGGGATCCAAGTTTCTGCCATATGAAAGTCGACATAATGCAGGTAGAGGCCCCTTCATCGATTATGCATAGATGGATAACAAGGTTGCGAATGGAGACTGAAACTTGAAAAGCTAGAGATGCCGGCATGCGAGGTTCAACTTGTTCTAAGTTGAAATCCATCATGTTAGAGTCATTAGGATCTATGGCACCAATGGCAGATAACAACAACTTTCTCTATGCAGGACAGTATTTTAAGATTTCAAGAGTGGACATAGCAGTGGGGGACTGAGCTAAATCCTCTACAATGTTATAGTTGGAGGCTGCACGAGCATTCGGGTTGTTGTTAATTCGTCTCAAAGGGAAACGAGCTGCTTTGGGACCCCTGTCCATGGGCATAGGGGGTATGTGAAGTGGTTGATTGGTTGGGAGAGTACTCGACGATGGGTCGGTAGGTGTGGCCTCAGGGGTAGATCTGTATTGATTTCGACGGGTTTGAAGATTGACATCATAAGCAAATGGTGAGTGTTGGACTCAGCGTGCTCGTAATCGGCGGCTGCATAGGTAATTTGCTGCTGTGGTGCAGCGGATCCTTGAGGGGGATCACTCGGAAGAGTGTTTACCGCGCCTTGGTTTGGTAAGCGGTTTTGCAATATCATGGGTTGTTGTTGAGGAGGAGGTGCTGGCTGTGTAGCATGTCCTTGCCATTGGGTGTTGTCAGTCCAGAGTTGATGCGCATGATCTAAATGGGGACAATTATGTGTGTAATAGCTGTAGACTCCACATATGGAACACGGATGGTTTGTTCTCAAGTTATTATTTTTAGCCTGTTTCGGTGGGAGATCAGGATTTTGGTTGGGGGGAGCAGCATTATTGTTGTTTGGAGGATTAGGTGGTGGTGCACCTTGGTTATGTTGCTGGTTATTTCCGTGGTTACATCCTCTTCCGCGGTTTTGTTGACCTCCTTGGTTATGCTGATGGTTCTGGTTTGGGGGTTGGTTTTGCTGTGCGTAAACATGCCCTTGGGCAGTAGGTGGGTTTTGAGGTCATGACGGCTCTGGAGCGGGCTGCAGTGGGTAGTAAATAGGAGGGTTCGAAGGTGGCCATGTTGGTTTCTATTGTGGATAACTTTGAGCTGCTGGAAGTGTTGGAGCAAGAGGTGCTACCTGCGGAGGATAATAAGCCAGTTGGGATTGTGGCTTGACCGGAGTCTAGTGGTCTGATTGGTTATAATATGGAGCTGGCACATAAGCTAGTGGTGCATGCCCATAACATTGTGGTGGACACAAAGGTCCATGGATGTGATGGGTGTGTGTTACGGGAGCGTACGAAGTTGTATCCCCCGAATTTGATGAAGCCCTAGAAAGGTATGAGGTGTTGTTTCTACTCGTCATGGTAAAAGGTTTGTTATTCGCCGTGACCTGGCTGATAATGCCATCGGTAGCATGGGATGCCCCCGGCGCGTCATGGCGGGATGGATCACCGTGCAGGGCATCAGGTAAAATAGTGTATAGATATTTTGACTGGGCATATATGAGGTCGAATTGTTGAGCTTTCAATACAGCTTATCCTTCTGACTAGGGTCGTTCGGAAGCTACATATTTGGCTATGAGGGGTAGGAGTGATTTGAGAAACCAATCCAAAAATATGCGGTCGTCAAGTTTAATCTTGCAAAGGCTACGGTGCTTACACCACTCATGGATATGATCGGTGATGTGTGTAGCTGTGTTCTGTCTACAAGACAAAAGTATTTCAACTCCTGCATCATAGCGTACAGGTAGTTGGAAAAACTGGAGGAAAGTTAAAGCGAGGGACGTAAATGTGTTGTGGGTCCCATGTGGTTGCTCAATGTACCACTTGGCTGCAGAGCCAGTGAATGTTCTTTGTAAAAGTCTCAGTCTAATGGAATCATCTACTATGGAGTTAGAGGAACACCATAGGTGAAACGACATGATGTGGTTCTGGGGATCTTCCCCAACTTTTTCTTCAAACTTGGGGATGTCTGAGGGAAGCTTTGTGGGCATGGGTGGCCACGCAGGGTTGTGTCTAATAGGATCATTGGTTAACTTGGCTAGGTCTGGTAAGTTCAGACTAGCCATGTATGGTAAACTGGCAGATGGGTGTGGCGTAGTGACTGGGACATAACTATTAATGGTAGCATTATGTAGTGGTCTAGTGGCCCCAAAGGGTATGGTAGGTATGGAAGGGATGTGTCCTCCAACCGATGTGGTGTGGGAAGGGTCGGCGCTCCCAAGTGCAACATGGGTTGCAGAGGGGTTAGGAATAGTGCCAGGAATTCCTAGGATCTGGGTTGTGGTAATGAGAGGGGGAATGACCCCTATGTTGGGCATACCCATAATAGGTGGTGGTCTAGTGTTGGGCATACCTGAAGGGGGAATGGCCCCTATATTAGGCATGCCTAAGGGGGTTGTGGTTACCGTTGGTGGCACAGTAGTAGTAGGGTTTGTTGATGTATCTCCAATGGCACTGGTGAAAAGGGGGTCATATTCTGATCCAGCCATGGGGTTGGTTGGTGATGTCTCAGTAGGGTGTTCGGATTCAGCCTCAGAATCAGATGTGAAATGAGGCATGTCAAAATCGGATGGCTGTGTTCTATGTCGATGATGTGTTGAGTCAAGGGATAACGCTCCACATCTGTGACGTGTAGAGTCAAGTGTACCGAACTGAGAGGGTTCACCCTGAAAACGACGGGATCATCTTAAATTCTCAATGGTGAGAAATGTATAAAAAATGTCAGTGGATGGTGGTGATGTAAAAAACTCAAAACCCTAGTGCAACAATGTGTGCAAGAGGGGAGTGAAAAAATAATGGCTCTCAGGCCAACAACCAACCTCAAAGACACTTATTATAACAAATGTGCTATAAGAAGTGAAGGGATCCAAAAAAGTGGTCATAATACCAAAAGTCAAACAGTTCCTAGAAAAAAGTGGTGCTCACTAGACTAAAGGTGGGTATTGTATCATGCAAACACCTAACTAGAAGTATTGTGAGTCGACAAACTATATGCTCTGCAAGGTGATGAAATCCAAGTCAGAAAATATAGAGTGTAGAATCAACGACTAGATATCCCCCTACCGGGAGGGACACCGGGTAGACAATCCTAAAGAATGGCAACTAGAATACCCCATTCATGACATGTTCGGTTGGGTGAATCTGCAGTTTGGTTCTATCGCCGCTGTACCCCCATACAGGTGTACACCGAGAACTTCGAAAGGTATCCTTCGGTTACTGAATGGATTGTGACATTCCACTCAGGCTTCCGGAACCAGTCTGGCTACTTCAACTCTCCTAAGGGAGAGGCCTTCCCGATAAATTGGTTGATAACTGTGTCAAAATTATAAGGGATTTTTGGGACTCTAAAAGACAACCACTATGTCTCAGATGTAAATAATTGAGGGGTGTTATTGGCACACCTATCCCCCCAATCCTACCCAACTACAAGATTCTTTTAAGTGCTCCCCAAGTGGGGTTAAAAAGTTTGCTGAGTTAAGGTAGATTTTAAGACTCAGTTAATTAAAAATGTGGCAGATTGGGTGCACGTGTGATTATTTAACTGAAAATGAATTTGCCTCGCTTGGGCGATTGATTACAAATGAAAAACAAGACACTTCCAATTTGCAAAAAATAAAGGCGTTTTCATAAATGTAAATGCTTTAATAAAAACAATTCAAAAATAATGGACTTTTGAAATAATTTAAAGGAAAGCAAATAACATAACAATTTCAAGAAATAAATGGATTTCTTAATAAATGCTTGGGCAAACTATTGAGCAAATTTAAAATGAAACCTATGATCTAAAAATAGTGGTGAAAATACTTCTCACTTACTGAAAATTTTTAAAAAGACTTTTTAATGGAGCATATGTAAATAGAAAATGTTTCACTATGGCTGTAATAATGCAGTAAAAATTATGTTGGAAATACGCTAAATGGGCAAAAAATACAACAATTTTTTTTTTTTAAATTGGCCCAATTCAAAATAACAACATCGTGGGTTTTAGGGCAAAAGCCGCGATGTGCAACACGGAAAATGGCCGCGAAGCTGTGCACCGGGCTGAAAAAAACCACGAGGTCATGATGAGCCGTGCGACTGTCGGGCAAAAAGTCACGATGCGAAAAACGAAAAACAGATCGCCGAAAACAAAACCGAAAATGGAGATTTCGGTCTGTTAGAGGATGCAGAAAGGGCCAACAACTAGGACAACAATGGATATGCTGTCTAGGATGGCAGATCTACTAATTTAAATAATAAAAACAAGTAAAAAACTAAGATCTAAAGAAAAAAAAATTTAAAGCTCGAAAGCCAGTGGAGTCGCCAAAAAACTGTTGCTTGGTTTTTCAACCAAGCATGTGCAAAGATGCACCCATTAACTTGTAATAGCAGTCTTCAAATTGAAATCAAATATAACCATAAATTAATCTGAATCTAACATGTGCATATAACAATAAACTTGAAAATATTTAAGAACAAGAACAAGAAACAATATAAAAAATGACTTTTGTATTGCAATACCTCAAATGGTGAGAATGTTTGGTGTTGAGTAGCTCCAAGGTTGAAATACTCCAGGCTCCAATGGTCTCTTCTCCAAGATTGCTATAATGGTCAAAGAACTCAAGAGAGATTTTGACAGCATGAGGATAGGATGATGGATGGATGGATGGATGGAAAGTGAGGAGCCCCTATCACCTTTTTATAGTTTTTGGTGATGGGGAATACCATTGTGGTTTTGAGGAAACCAATGGTATTGACCAACATGGTTTAGGTACCTTTTTCCCTCTTTTTTCTTTTTTTTTGAATATTTTTATTCCCTTTTAATATTTTTGGGAATTCTGGACCCTTTTTTAGGGTTTTTTTATGTTTTTTGAGGAAAAATGTATATTTTGAGGGGAAAAATGGGTGTATTAGGGTCTTCTTGGTGACCTTTTGATGGCTTTAGAGGCTGAAATGATGGAAAAGTGGACAAAAGGATCATGTGAATAAGGGAGTGAGCTAGTGAGCACTTTTTGGGTGTTAACACCAAGTTCTGCACATATATGACTCCCTGTCATGTGTCTCAGAACCAAGTGGCTGCTCCACATACACTCCCTCTTCGACTACACCATTCAAGAAAGCTGTCTTGGCATCCATCTGGTGTATCTTCCATTTCATCACTGCAACCAGAGAAAGTATTGATCTGATGGAAGTGTGCCTGGCTATAGGTGTAGAAGTCTCTTCATAATCTATTCCCTTTTTCTGAGAGAAGCCACGAGCTACAAACCTCACTTTGTATTTTTCTATGATACCATCTGCATCATGCTTGATCTTCTAGATCTGCTTGGAAGTCACAATAGACTTTCCTTCTGGTCTTGGGACTACATCCCAAACATCATTCTTCATGATCGACTGGTACTTCTCGATCATGACATTCTTCCCGGATCCTGGAAACTTTAATATATTCAATAGATAAATTTGTTGCTGAACAAATGTTGTAGTCCTTCTTTTGTAGGTGATGGTATATGATCTTTCCTACAAAACAAGTTAAATTGCATGATTAGAAACTTCTCATAGTTTTCAGAACAAATTCTTACACATAAAGAAATATGTCATACAGTCATGCAATTATTTTAGCCAATGCTTCAATACAACATTTATCCATACCCCGTAACTTTCTAGATACCTTCCAATCTCTACCAGAACATTGTTAAGAGTGTGCAAAACTCCCAACATGTCAGCAAAGAGGTTTCATTCTAGATAAGTAGCAATGGAATGTTGTACAGTGCCATAGGCAACTTACCCATGTATATTAGTAGTATACTCTTCATCAATGCAACTATTCTAATATGCATAATACACAACCTAATTCTAGGAACATTAGTATATACATCATTGAACAACATTATTTAAACAAAAAAATATGTAATAAATGACAATTCAAATACTTATCTTTGTTTGGTTGTTGGGTGGACTCCCTCTGAATCTTTGCAACTCCATTCTGATGTGGATTGTGAGAAGTGGTCGACTCCCTTTGAATATTTGCATCCTTGCAGAAACTACTGGAGTGTGCTCCCTCTTGATCTTTGCTTCCTGGGATTACCTATCCTTGAACTTATATCCATCCTCCTATGCATGCTTACAAGTATCATTATTGTGATATGCTCGAGATCTCATACATAATCATACATTCATTAGTATAATCTCAATACTACAATAATCTTAAACATGTATAGTCATGATCATTTCATACACAGATAATAAGCATTAGCATTCAATTTTTTAAGGAAGAATTCTCTTACTCATGCATATTCATATTTGACCAAAAGACTTTTCTGGTTAGTCATATCATTAATCAAGATAAGAGACATAATATGCATAAGCCCTTGATTACTTACATTTCTAACTTTATGAATAGATATAACCAATCATACTTATATAAGGGATCCTAACACAATGTAATATTCTAACTTGATATAGGAAAAACATACCTGGATTACTATGTTAGCTAGTCATGTCTAGCATACCTGCATAATGTCTTCTGGTTCTCTTCAATGACTTGTGCTAGTAACCTGCATGTCTCATAAGTTAACCATTGTAGAACCAAGTTATACATACCTTGTAAGTAGATCTTCTATGTGATCCATGACAATGGATGAATCTTTGTCTTCATGTCACCATGATCATATGTTCTTGAATTAGAACATGATTTGTCTTTCTTGGTGTACCTTTCATGTTAGCGAACAACATAAACCTCATACAACATCACAATGCATTAGTACAATCATAGGTGTCAAAACCTTAATCAATGAATATCTTCTATCATGCATTCATAATTTTATTAAGGTGATATGACAAATCTAAAATTAACCAAGATTGTACTAACCGTAATAATATGAAGACAAACATATCATAAACTTAATTATGAATAGAATTCAAAACATACCTTGATAAGTCATACCTGTCGAGATTGCTTGTAATCTTCTTATGTAAGTCCTTAGCCTTATCTCCCTCTAAAACAAGAACTTCTTCACTTATGCAAGTGTCCAATCCATTCTCTTCTAGGATTAACCCAATTCACTTGATTTGTAGGAATTGGATCTAGAGCTGGATTAGGGTTTGTCAGAGAAACCCTAAAAAATCAAACTTTGAATTTCAAACTTCTGAAAGGATAGAAAGATGCGCCTTGATGAGCTGATCAACCTGGTATACTCAGAATTTGAAAACTACAAAGTTTCACCCCTCAAAATTGCCTTTGAAACTTCCGAATTCACTAGACATGACCCTGAACTAGGGTTTGATAAAGCCCACCCTTCTTCCCAATCAAAAGGTTCAATCCAAAGCTCTAAGCTTCTATTTTTCTGAGGAGCTTCCAGGCGTGGTCACAGTTCTAAAAATTTCTCATTTTTGCAGAAGCCCTAATTTTTCACTTTTTTATCAAAGTCCCGAACTAGGGTCTGATCAAGCCCAGCCTTCTACCCAACCAAAAATTCTGATATTGGTCTCTAAATTTTGATTTTGATGAGTAGAATTCAGCCGTGGTCTTTGATTACAAAAATTCCATCTTTCTCCAAAACCCTAAATTCCCGAAGCCATGAATGAAGGTGCTAAAAAATAATTATGTTTTGACAGAAATATGTACCTGATTGTTTCTAGTGTAACGCCAAACTTTATGATCCACAGGTTCTGAAAGTTATACCTGTGGTAGCCTGACCCGTCATCTTTCCAACCCCATAGGTCTTCCCTCAATTGAATTCTCTGAGAGAGAGTTGTGACAAGTGTTGCAATGCGACCTTTTTATGGGATAAAATAGGAGAGCAAACTTGTACGGTGTGCCACGTGTCACTGGTTCAATTTCGACCACTGAAAAAGTTACCTGAGAAAGTACAGTCTGTGCACTATCTGTCACTTTTTACTAAATTTCATTTGGATCTTCCTATCCCAAGTTATGACCCTTTTTCCTAGGTCACCTGTTTATGACTCAGATCTGGAAGAGGCAGAAACCCTAGATTGTATAGATCATAAAACACAAAGTACAACGAATTAGAAGTTTTTCTTTGGACACAAGGCACATGGGGATCTGATCTTCGACCTGTAAAAGTTTCAGATCCGAAAATTTTTCCTAAATGGATTTATAGAGAAAGTGCTACGATGATTGGTTTTTGCTATATCAAGCCCTAGCATCGCAAGTGCAACAAGTGTCATACATGCCATACCATGCCTTCTATTAGGCTAGCTCTGATACCATGTTAGTTTTTTCAGAATTTACTTCAATATGATCTAGGATATTAACTGAGAGAACAACATGTACAACATATCTACATCATATCAATCATGGACACAATAATGCAAGCACACAAGAGACAGAGTTTACTTGGGGAAAACCATAAAGGTGAAAAACCCCAATAACTTCCTCATAGATAGATAGAGCAATGATACAACCCAAGCATAAGAGATATACATCTCCTAGCAGCAGCTTCTCCTCCTCCACAAGTGCACCACTCTCCAAAGAGTGTATGAGAATAGAATAATGAAATAGAGTGCCTCCCGCACTCCATTTATACTTGACTTGACTTGCCTAATAACCTTTACTAGGTCGACCTCAACTTAACCACATAACACAATGCTGACTGGGCCGACACCCAATAGGGTGGTCTAATAACCCTTCAACCCACATGACTTATACAGGGCCGACCCCAACAAGGTGGTCTAATAACCCATCAAGTATAAGTTACAACACTTACAATATAAATGATGACACTTCCGTATAGAGGAATAATAACATCTCTATAGGAATACAGACACTTCTGTATAGAGGAATAATACCATCTCTATAGGAGTACAATATACATATATGAAATACATTCCGAAGTTACATCTACATCAACACTTTTTTCCTAGGTCACCTGTTTATGACTGAGATCTGGAAGAGGAAGAAACCGTAACTTGTACTAATCATATCTCACAAATTACAATGAATCTGAGGTTTTCCTTCAGACACAAGGTACAGGGTAATGTTATCTACGACCTATAGAATTTTCCGATCCTGAACCTTCTCCAAAATGTATTTATAGTGAAAGTGCCATGATGACTGGTTTTTTGCTATATAAAACCCTAACTTTCAAATTGTCACAAGTGAGACAAGTGTTGTAAGTGCCATGCATTGCCTTCCTTCATAATAGCTCTGATGCCATGTTAAGATTTAATATTCTAAGATAGAAAATATCAATATTACATTCCATTTCACAACAATAGCATATACAAGATCACTGAAAGAACAACAAGCACAACATAAACACAAGAGACACAGATTTATCCTAGGAAACCCTCATGGGGTAGAAAACCCAGCAAAGCTTCCTCAATATAGATGACCAACAAATACAAAGATGTAATCCACAAAAATGAGATTCTTCTCCTCCATAGCAGATCTCTCTCTCACCTATGCACCAATCACAAATGAGTGAATGTGTGTTAAATGAGGAACACACCTCCTCTATTTATACACAACTATGACTTGACTTTTACACTAACTAGGTCAGACCCATCTTTAACCACTAGATTAAACACCCCATTACAACTGACTCTGGGCCAACCCCACTAGGGAAGTATAATAACCCAAGTTACCACATTCCGACGGAGAAATAAACATCTTTGGATATAAAATAAGGTCTTCACGGAGGAATGAAACATCTCTAGAATAATAAAGTACAAATATAATATTCTTAGAAGTTACAATATCTCAACAAATCCATCGACAGTCTTAAAAGAGGTCTGGTATGCCCATAGTGTGGAAAAGATCATGTTATGCCAGTTTGACATGTGTGTACCCACCATGCGTTGAATCATGGTTTTCAAGACCTTGTTGATGGCCTCTACTTGTCCATTGGACTGTGGGTAGTAAGGGGTTGAGTTTTCATGATGAAAACCCAGTCTGGCACTCAATTCGTCTACCATATGGTTCTGGAAGTGAGATCCGTGGTTGGTGACTATGGCTTGTGGAACACCAAACCATGCAATGACATGGTTGAACATGAAGAGTGCGGTAGTTTTTTCATATTTGTTGTATGTAGCCATAGCCTCAACCCATTTAGTAAAATAATCCATGGCTAATATGATGTAACCATCACCCCCAGCCGAGGTAGGCTTATAGTGCATGAAATCTATGCCCTATTTTGCAAAGGGGTGCACAACAATAACCAGGTGTAACGGGGCTGGGTGGGAGCGCTTTTTCATTTGAAAATGATGGCATGGGGGACATCTCTTAACGACCTCAATACAATATTTAAAGATGGATGGCTAGTAATATCCCGTACATAGCATCTTCTGGGTTGTAGCCAACCTAGAGAGATGACCGCCAAAATTCCTAGAGTGACAGTCATTCAAGATGTGTTTAGCCTCCTCGTGTGTCAGACAACGTCGAAGAATAGAATCCACACCAGGATGATACAAGGTATCGGTAATGATTAGGTAATACTTGGCGTGGTGGAAGATATGACGATGATCGTCACGAGACAGTTGGGGATTGAATCATTGGGTTTGAAGATATAAAGTAATATCTCCATACCATGGGTTTTGATGAGGACCAATGATTCATCTAGAAGAGAATCATTGGGATCAGATCCTAAATCAACATGGGGAAGATCACAAATGAGCTCAGAAAACACCAAAGACTTCTTAGACTTGGCCTTCTCGAAGAGGAGATCGAATTCCTGAAGTATCACGATCCAACATGAATACTAGCCCCGAAGCACTTGACGTATCAAAACATGGTACATGGGGTTCGAGTCGGTGATAATGGTGGTGGTGCAGAGCAGTATATAATGATGGAACTTTTGGACGGCAATGACTGTTGTGAGAGCGAGCTTCTTGACATGTGAGTAACGCGTTTCGGAGTCAATGAGACCCTTACTGAGGTAATAAATCACATGTTCTTAGACGTTGTTGTCCTCCTGGACCAAGACCATGGCGATCATGGTGGAAAAAGCAATGAGATAAAGGATGTAATCCTTATAGTAATTGGGCGGTCGGAGCGCAGGGGCATGGGTAATGGCATGCTTTAGAATGTCGAAGGAGTGTTGCGCTTGATTGTCCCAAATGAACGGGACATCCTTCTTCAGTAATCC
Organism: Larix kaempferi; assembly: GCA_027924585.1. Lineage (NCBI taxonomy): Eukaryota > Viridiplantae > Streptophyta > Pinopsida > Pinales > Pinaceae > Larix > Larix kaempferi. The sequence continues at coordinate 147,250 of BSBM01001414.1, read as the reverse complement.
CATATAACCCTGTGTTTTCTAAGCAAAATTAAAGACAAAACACCGTAGGTAAGTTGCCTTCCCTTGCAAACTTTGTAGTTCCGTAATGTCAGTGGGAGGTGGGAAAGCGACAATGGCTTCCACCTTCAAGGGATCAATGTGGATCCTGTCTTTTGAAACAATAAAACCTACGAGGTGTCCAAAATCGACGCAGAAAATAAACTTGTGAGGGTTCAAATGGATGTTATACAGCCTGCATATGAGAAATACGGCTGTCAGATGATTGATGTGGAACTCACGTTGTTGTTAATGAGCAGGGAGATCGTCAAGATAAGGTTCCACAAAGTCCTTCACATCATGAAAATCGTACGACATGGCCCGCTAGAATGTGGCACCAGCATTTTTGAAACCAAAAGGGAGTTTTCGATAAGCAAACGTGCCCCAAGGGAAGATGAAATCCATCTTATGTTGGTCGGTCGGTTGGATCTCAATCTGGTTGTAACCGGAAAAGCCATCCATGAATGAGAAGATGACACTCTAAACACAATTGTGAATGATCTAATCGATGAAGGGAGTGGGGTAGTTGTCCTTCGGACAAGCCTTTTTTAGATCTTGATAATTGACACTGACCCAGATGGTGCCCTACTTCTTAGCCAGAGGGACGACATTTGAGACCCATTATGTTAATGGAACAAGATAGATGAAGTCAACCTTCAAGATATTTTTAATTTCTTCCTTAATCGCCGCAATTTTTTGAGGGTGTACCGGTCGTAACTTTTGATGGATTGGTTTAGCATCAGGATAGGTTTTGATTTCATGCGAAACAATAGCAGGATCTATTCTGGTCATTTCCTCGTAGGTCCAAGTGAATACATTGCGGAATTGCTTGAATAAGGCCGTGAAAATGGTGATCTCTTTGGGAGAACAATTCTGGCCTAAACGAATATGCTCCATGACACCAGGGATAACCAAGATGTCTACCGAAATGGTAGTTCGATGTTCACCAAGTTTCCCTTAGTGACTGTATGACATGTAAGTCTCAATGATTGGGGGAAAGGATAGACATCCGGTATGAATAAGGTGGTGATGTTGTTCTCCATAGAATCTAATGGGGGTAGGAAAGATGATCGGTGGTGGAGGTCTTCCCTTGAAGGTTCATCTGCACTCATAATCTCCATGATGGACTCATGAGAATGAAAATTCCATAGTAGAGGATCGGGTAAACATGACGTCCATTGTCGAGAGCAAGGTGTAGGGGAAACAACTAAGTGGTCCTCAGGTGCTGACTGGATAGCCTCATAAGTGATTTCAGTAGGTGAAAGAGGCATGCTGTCTCCAATCAAATGTATGGTGGCTTCGTCGGGTACGAGCCATTGATCGGTGGAGTTGGGGAAAGACGATATCATGTTCACCGTGGTAACATGGTTAGGGGGATCTGGGGTTGGATAGAAACCCATAAGAGATGAATCTTTTATGATTCCAACCCCCACACTCTCATATGGCTGCGAATATTTCCCGAGTAACGGGAAGCTATCACCAGGATGAGTAGTGGTGTCCGATGTACAGAACTCTAGTTGGTCGACAGTGACAATTCGGCCTAGGTGGGGGAATTGCACAATGCGAAAGACAGATGACGTGACCGTAGTCACGCAATAAAAACAATTACGACCAAGTAAGAGATTATAATCCAAAGGGGCTGCAACTACTTCCACATTGATGGTTGCAGTCTTACCCCCCAAATCTACTGCTAAGGCTTGTAATAGCCCATGGGGTTGAAATCCATGACCATTGAATGATTTCAGGGTAGTGGGAGAACAGTTTAACTCGGGAGAACCAATGGCTCTCCAACACGATATTGACATGACTCAGGTAGAAGTGCCGTCTTCTAGTACAGTACGATGGATCATCTCCCCAGCAATCTTTGTGGCAACTTGAAATGCCAACTAGTGGGAAAGCCTCAGTTTAAAGTACTCAAGTCGGAACATGATTGTATTCGAGGAATCCGAATCCACCACGCCAATGGAAGTGAGCAAAGTCTTGCGTTGGTTGGGGAAATTCTGCAACACCTCTAGTATCAACATGGCATAAGGAGCTTGCCCCAAGTCCTCTACAATGTTCTAGTTCTGAGCTACCTAAGCATTAGGATTGAAAACTACTTTTCGAATCGTGCTCTTAGGAAAATGCAACAATGACTCTAAGGAAGGCTTCTCAATGGTGAGAGAAGCTGGTGGAACAGTAATGTCAGGAATAGAAGTGGAAGCTTTTTCAATATTACTTCCAACGGGTTCCTTCGGAGGGACTGATTCCTATGAGTGTGAGCATGTGTTCAAGTTAATCATCTCACTATGCATCATGAGAACATGTGCAGTGGAGGACGTGTCTCTATGCGAGGGAGAGGGTTGAGCAATCATTTGCTGGTTTTCAGTGGGGAAGGGATTATTGAGAACTGTGGGAGTGGGGTTTCATTTGAGAAATTCTGCACTTCATCTCGGTGGGGACATTCCTTAGAGAAATGGTCACCACCACACAGTAAACAAGGATATTTTAACTTCCTCTTCTAGTTGGTGTCTTCGAGGGTGGTCTTGGGCTCCTGTGGGCTAGAATATTTCTTGGGTTTACCTTATTTTTTCTTCTTACCAGCAGATTTCTAAGGTGAATCTGATTGAACAGAATTCACCTCTTCAGTGGAGGTAAGAGTGGGTGACTTGGTGGTGCTACTTCCAGCCTATGGTGGGGATGGGGAAGAACCCTGGGGGTTTGAAGGTACACCAGTTTGAGAAAAAGGATGGGAGTTAAGGGAACCAATAATGTCGTCAGCCTAAGGTCCCTTAGGTGGTTTTGCAGGGTCGTATGTAGGGTGGGGTGCGTCAGGAAGAATGTCGTACAATGTTCCATATTGAGCATAGACTAGGTCTAAGTAATGGGCATGGGAAATAGCATGTTCCTCAGTGACGACCCCTCCCATGGCCACATCTTGAGCTAGGGCAGGTGAAAGAGACTTCGTGAACTAGTAAACTAAGAGTTGGTCTGGAATAGGAGCTTTAATGAGATATCGTCTCCTCTACCACTCATGGATATGATCATAGATATGAGCTGCGGTGATTTGGAAGAGCGAATTCAAAAGGTACGTACCAGTTTCCTAGTGTACGGGTAACTGGAAATGAGTCAAAAAAGACATAGTAAGAGAGCGGAATTGGGAAAGGAGTGCGGTGGCAATTCAATATACCACTTGGCAGCTAGGTTGGTGAGGGTCCTTTGAAACACCCTTAAATGGATCGAGTCGCCCATCAAGGTATTGGATGAGCACCACAGATGATAAGTCATCACATGGTTTTTCGGGTCCTGACTGAGTTTGCCATCAAATTTGGGAATATTAGAGGGTAGCTTGACCGAAATCGGTGGCCAATTATAACTGTGGAAGATGGGATCATTTGTCAGACAATATAGGTCGGGTAGGTGCAAAGTAGCCAAAAAGGGCAGTTGTTGGTTCGGCTGCGGATATTGATAGTATTGATATGGCATATATGGACTAGTGGGACCTTGAATCGATTGATTATAAGGTGTTTCTAGTAGAAATTGGCCATAAGGAGGCGGGCCTCTGGGGTTGGGTGGTGGACCATATGTAGGTCTGCCTCCATAATATGGTGGTTCGACGCTAGATGGTGGGGGTCCTCCACTGTCAGAATAGGGTGGAACTCCAATTGGGGGTCCTTCGGCGCTGCCTCCAGAAGGTGGGGGTATACCACCTCTGTCGCTAGAATAGGGTGGGCCACTGCCTCCACCACCAGAATAGGGTGGGCCATCGCCTCCAAAATAACGTGGGCCTCCTCCATTAGGTGGGGGCCCACTACTAACAGAAGGTGGTGGTCCTCTGCCATCGATGGAATAAGGTGGGCCACCACCTCCAGAAAGAGGTGGGACTCCTCCATAAGGTGGGGGTTCACCACTACCAGAAGGTGGTGTTCCTCCGCCTCTGCTGGAATAAGGTGGCCTGCCACCACCGAAATGGGGTGGGCCTCCACCTCGTCCAGAAGGTGGTGGTCCACCCCCTATGGAAGGAGGTGGAACAAATTGTTGTGGGGGTGGTGCGGCATGAGGAAATGTTGGTGGGGGTCCAATTGGTGCAACATTGAAATGTCCCCATGGAGTGTATGAGTTTCCAGGATAAGGTATCTCGTGGAGTACATTTCCAAGATTAAGTTGTCCTGACACAGGGTTAAGATAACCTGGATGTGCTTGACTCCAAGGTGGTTGAATTAGGTTGGATGGTCCCCCACCATGGGGTAATCCCATGGTGGATCCCACAACAGGTAAAGAGTGACCAAGGGAATGACCAATTGGCAGTCCCCCACTTGAAATATGGCTAGAAAATGATGGTTTCCCCCCAGTGACAACGTGTTGACCACTAGTGGATGGTTGACTCAAAATGGGTTGGGGTGTTGGAATGTTATGCTTCAACATTCTGAGTCATTTGAGGTGCAGAACTGGTCCCTTGACTGAGAGGTGTACTCGCAGGAAATGAAGGTTGACCAGGTTCGTAAGTGGTCACGTTGTGGATGGGTGTTTTTGGTGAAGTAAGCGATAATGAGCAAATGGGAGTGTGTTGAAACATGGGCATCTCCGGGATGTTCCTTCTCCGTGATAGACTCTAGTGATGAAGTTCATCGCCACGTTGGCATAGTTCATCGCCACGCTGGCGTAGTTCATTAACGAGTTCGTAGACTGGAGCCATACGTTCGACATGGGAAGCCTAGAGGGGGGAAGTTTCAGTGCTCGGATCGACAACCAGGTGGGCCCATTGTTTGCCAAGAGAGGTGTCCCAAAAATATGCAGATGGACCAAATGTTGCGGATACAAGATCGTCTTGGGATGGATTTAACCATTCTATGGATCCAAGCTCTCCTGGAAACACGTGGAGGAAGGATGTGTCTTGTGAAGTGGAAGGTTTTCCCTCTTCATCCCTTGACGAGTTAGAGGATGGTGAATTAGGAGGAAACATGTTCGCTCCGGACTCCATAGTGGAGTTTTCTACTTTAGGTGAAATGACCATGATTTGTGCGTCCATGCTTACCCTCGAAATTACCTCCTGATTAAGGGAGTATTCGGGTGGTAAGTTCAAAATTCTACGGGACCTTTTGAAAGGTTGTTAAGCCAGAATGACCGAGCCAAAATTTCTCCTAAGGGTATACTAAACAAAAGAAAAGCAGTCCAGAAAAATATACACAAACCAAATCCGCAAGCAAAATTATGTGATATGTGTGGATTCAAAAGTATGGAACCTCACGGGATTGTCAAGGCTTCACAACTCGCAATACACTCCAGGGCCCAACATTTATACTCGGCCCAATTTTTCAAAGCACTAACCAGGGAGGATTAGGACTGTACCCCTGACCATATAACCCGACTACCTAATAGTACATGCGTAGTAGCTCCCTAAGTGTTGTTCTCGGTGTATTGCTTTGCTAAGATGGCCAAATGGTTAGCTTAGTTGGTTTCAAGAATTGTAGAAGTGTCTCCCGGTATACGCAAGGTATGTGGGAGCTCAAATCTGTGTTGGTGTTGTCTAATGCACAATTGTACGACAAGAGCCTTCTTATATACTACTGAGTACGTGAAACACCTTTCGATATACTACCAAGTATGTGAAGTGCCTTTCAATATACCCTAAGGTACGTGAAAGAGCCTTCGATATACCGGTTGGTACGTGAAAGAGCTTCAATATACCGGTTGGTATGTTGAAGAACTACAGTACCTCGGGGATGCAGTGCAAGAAAATAATGACAACTTCCATGTTTTAAGACGTCGGAACATGTCTCTAACTTAACACACAAGTTACTAAAAATTTTAACCTAGTTCTATTGTTAATTTTATCTGGACAGTTAGGTGAATGCATGAGGTGAGTACATAAATGTAAACATAATGCACCCTAACTACATGAAAAAATGCACTCTTTCTTTTGATGAAATCTATGTACAAGAAGGACAAATATTTTTTCAATGGTCTCACAAAACAGTAAATTTCATCAACACTCTCAATCTACCAAAAATGATAATGAAAGTACTCTTTTCCGTTTTCCAAGCAAAACATGAAAATCAACAACACACCAAATCTAAATCAAAACACTTCTTTTTGTCTTTTTCAATTAGAATGAACCTAAATGATGAAAAAGGAGAATCTCTACCTAGAGCACACTAACTTTTCAATTTTCGCAATGATAACCTAAAAGGATGAAAATCAAAAAATGCATATAACTTCTTCAAGCATGGAATAACTTTTGAAAAAATTTGACTACACTTGGCTTCTTCAAGAAAATGAATCGCTCATAATTCAAGAAAAATACAAATGATTAACTCTCTTTCCAAACTTTCCATAAGATTAATGAATGATGAATTCCAATGCGTGAAACAACTTTTACAACAATTCTCAAATGAACTTGAAAATGGTAAAGATGAGGCACTTTTAATTTTCCAATGATATGCCAAGACAAAACTTGATAACAATAATTCTTTTAAGTGTAAATGGATGAAAAGAAAGAATACTTGCATCACTCTAATCACTCAGAAATTCTCAAAGAAATGACAAGCACTCCGATGACCTAAAAACACAAAAAATCACTCAAAGAGATCAATTGCAAGCCAACAAAAGATAACTAAGCTGAACAAGAGTTTGGAAGTAGATCTAGCATGCTGTATAGATCTAGTGAGGTGATTAGTAAGAACAAGATGGAGTGGATGACCGTGGGGGATTGAAATTTCCGACCACTTTAATCAAACTCACTTGATCAAAAAGACCCAAAAATAAACACAACCAAACCAAACAAAACACTGCTGAATAAAAGGACCTCTGCCTGGAAGATATAGTGCAGAGATGTTTGTTGATCAATCCAAAAATAAAAAGTTGGAGAGGAAGAGCCCAATCCCTAAGCTTGAAAACTCGGCATAGGCTGTGGTTAGGCACAAAGCGCCCACTGTCAAATAGGAAAAAGCATCGGTGGCGCAATATTCTCAAAGGAAAAAAGTGCTCTCGATAAACAAGCGCACTGGGTACACTAACCAGGTGCGTCGGAAGAATAACTCAATGTAAACAAGGGAAAAAATCCAAGAAATGGTTAAGTAAATGGACTGAAAATCCCTAGTTCAATGCAAATCTAGAACAAATAAGACAGAACATAAAGCTACTTTCCTATATCTAGTTAGAGATTCAGTACTTAGACATTTTACCTTTAGATTGTAGATCTTCTTCCTCATTGTTGTTCCAAGTTCTGCAGTCATCAAATCTTTAGCTGCAAGATCTGTCAAAACATGTGGAAACAATACAAGTAGTAACATATGTCTAAACAATAACTAATCTAAGTAAACAATTAAGGAAGTAAACTACCAACATTACCAACACAATAACATTTGTGGAAAGAGTTTATATTACTGTATAAAAGAGGGAAATGAAAAGTAGAGAAATTATTACAACCCAAGCCTTAATGCTGCAATCCTCCTCCAACAATCCAAGCCAATGCCTCCAAAGGAAGTGTGAGTCTCCCAATAGATGGATAGGGATCTCCTAAGCCAATTTCACGAGCATGTAAATTCTATAGACTTCCTCCCCTTGGAATGGAGAGGGGCCTTGTATTTATAGGACCAAGTGGATAGAGTAGGTTGAGGATCATGGGGAGAGGGATAAGGGATCCTACTTTGAGGTCAGGGAACCGTAGGATAGCTCACCTAGGATTTAGGGATAGAGATCCACCTCATCCAACTTCTAGAAATCATTCAAAATCCACCTTTATCCCAATTAACCAACTTCAGCGCAAGTTGCATGAAGACAACCAGCGCCTTAGAGGTGAAACGCAGGACTAACCAAGACAATCTACGCCACTGGCATTGTTTAGCAGAATATACTCTGCACTGGCCCTAGTTGGGCGCTCCTTGATTAAAGACAACATGTGTCAGCCCAACTAGAAATGTGGACAAAGGACATCAACTTTCTCTTCATGACTTGCTTGATCATGGGAACTTCAAGGATTCAGGCACTGAGTTGACAAGGGACTCATGATGATGAGATTTAGGTGTAACAGAATGCCCCCCCAAAGCATGAAGATGGAAAAAAAAAACAAGTGAAGTGATTTGAAAGATAAATGGCAAGGACTTGTTGGCTGGAGGATGCTGCTGCAACCGAATCTGAGATACAAGTCTCACATAACTCACAACATGGCTGCCGACCAATACATTATAGATCCAGAGTAGTAAAGACTGACTGAACACAATCATGGCTACTAGACAAGATCGTAGATCCATGATGAGATGATAACACATCCATGACCAATACAAAGTAGATCTGTGTAATATGACTCAAATAATCTCCATCGCAACTTGGGTAGAATGTGACTACCCCAGGGTCTTCAAGATGAACTCGCAATGAGACGAATCTATCCATGTGATTACAATGTTTTGGATTCGAACATGGTAGAAACCACTTGATTATGGTCATTAATGTATACCGTTAACAAGTGCGAGGGAAATCACCATTAATGTCGATGATCCCCAATGTATCACAATACATATCACCAAGCGTGAATAAATGATTTGAGGTTGAATGCTCGATGAAATATTTCAATCAAGAATCAATGATGTAAACTCATGTTGAAAGCGAGGTAACCTGCCATTGAGGCATGCAGGCCCAAGGTACTTGATTGGTTTCTAGATTCAATCCTCGGATGATGTGTTAGGTCAACAAGGATGAATCCGTAAAAGGAGGGCCATGATGAATCCCCCATCAATGACATGAAACTCGATAACAGATGTTTGGAGTAGATCAGATGGTAGAGTAATGTGAAAGACTGACTCAAGGTATATGGAAGGTTTAATGACTGTAAATGATGAGCAATGAACATATCTTGAACATGCATAGTACAAAATGAAAAATTAATGACTAAAAAAATGACTAAAATTCGACTATAAACGACTATTTTTGAGTCGGTGCTTAATAGTATCCGATTTCCACTATCTTATCTCTAGTCGTATTTCACTAGTCATTAATTGGTTGACTTATTAGTCATTGATTTAGTCATTGATAGTTACTAATTAAGTCATTGATTTAGTCATTGATAGTTACTAATTAAGTCATTGATTTAGTCATTGATACTCACTGATTGTCACAATTAATGACCAAATATACGACTAAATAAACTACTAGATGATAACATATTAATGACTAAGATAAATACGACTAAATGTTAGTCGTGCTATAAGATACTGGAAATTAGGTACTAATAGTCGTATATATGCGAATTTAGTCATTTTCTTAGTCACTAATTTATGATAGGGTACGAAGGAATCAAACCACCAATCTCTTGCCTATAATTACGCAGGTGCTCTACCATTGAGCTAGCACCCTTTAAGAAGTTGTTATTGCTTGACAATGATGATATTCAAACAAATTTTGCATGAGAACAAAATGAATGTCAAACATATTCAAGAATAATGCTTCAAGTACTAAAAGAATGTCGATCTACAACATTCTCTACCTGAGAAGAAGAATGCAAAGAATATCCATAACATTAACAGATGAACCAAGACTCCATTCTGACCATCATGAAGAATACATACAAGGTGATATGAGGAAAAGATGCTTATAATGAGACTCTATGAATTTTCTTACTAAAATAAACAACACGGTAAACATTTTCAATCTTGTCCAATTATAAATTCAATAATCAAACTTTATGTAGGAAGATTTAGTTTGAGAAGATTCCATGTATAGACACCTGTGAGATATTAAGTCTTGGCATGTGCCTATAGAGTATAGATCTTTAATGGAGAAATTATACTGAAACAAAAACGTAAATCTGTTTTCTCTGCATCCGCCTTTATGGTAGATGTAAGAAGATTCACGGTATGATGTGTCATATACTTCTCATCCTAGGGTGTCCCATGGTGAGAAGAAAGTGACTATCCAAGCAAACCAGTGACATGCTCAGATGAATGGGAAGTGTTGGTACCAGGATCTGTCCCCATTAAAATTTCTAAATTTTAGCAGAATGCAAGTAAAAAGGACCCCGATTTCTGCTGTTGGAATGTTCAGTGGTTTTTTCTCCAAATCCCTTAGTTTTTTGTGCTAATTTGTCCAGTTCCTTGTTACCAATACTTGATCTAATGGGCCTTTGTTGCAAGTGGCAAAGTATCATAAATAGATCATTATTTATAGGTGTCGATTAGTTCCACTTGCTTATTCTCAGTCAAGTTCGATGCATTAATTCATTTTTCCAACAGGCTTATTTGCATCTACATTCCAGATTTAAAAGCTATTGATCCCAGAGTTCTAGGCATCATTTGAGAATTTAACGATACAAGTGGCAGAGCACATTTCAAATATATATTGAGGTCAAATGGATCGAGCACTTCTAGGTTTAAAGGTAGAACACCAGTCAATAGCAAATCTATATCCCAAATTTCAAGAAAGAGATCAACATCTTAATGTTGTTCAATTTAATTATGGCAAATTAAATCCAAACACTCCAAATCTTTTCTATCAACAAGTCAAATATTCTTTTGTTTTAGTTTGCAGATAGATTTTATTTCCCAAAAGCCTGCAACAACTTATTCATTGTATTTTTCTATAAAATCTGTCACTGTCAAGAAAAGAGGGGAGAGGTTCTAGACTAGGAGGCTGTGTGTGTCATTGTAAAGGGTGAAATTACCAGTCTGAATTTCTTTCATCCTGTTAGTGTATTTTGCAAATGTATTGAGGATGAAAGATATTTTATGAGCCATTGTTGTCTTTCTTTCATGCAAATATTGTTTTTGACTATAGTAACTTTTATGATGGATAGTGTATCTGTCCTAGTTTCTTATTACAGATTGCCAATGTTTATAATTCTTTCTACAGAATGTCTTTCTATCTGAAGAATGTTTATTGGTTGTATGGTCAATTGTTTGTGATTACATAACTTGTTGTTCAGCTGGTTCATACATTGATACTATTTGTAGACACATGTTTTTATATCATCCTGGCTTACCATTTTCTTTCATACGCTTATAGGTATTTGTTTTAGGCTTATCATTCATCCACACTTTCAATTTCCTCTTTTGTTATTAAAAATATAGATTCATTCAATTGGAGGTGCCTAAACTTTGTGCTAAGCAGTCAATAAAAACTTTAGGACAAACATGAAGCTTTTTGAATTGCCAGCTAGTTTGCAGCTCCTTGACAAATAATTAACACAAAGAAATTGCATTTGTTCGGGTACATAGGGTACTCCCAAAAGACCAAACACATAGAGCAACCTTTTCTCACAAACAAATCACAGATCGATACGCCGATGTTTTGACATGGTTTAAACCCTCGTGAGGGAACCACTCCACGACCCCAGCCAAATAGCTTCTATGGGATAATTTATTATGCAAAGAAAGAAAGTTACAAATGAGCTTCTCATAATCGATCAGCTTCCCAATGACCCTCCATGCTCTTTAAATAGAGATCATGGACCAATCGGGTGTTAAGCCACAAATCAAGGGTAGGTATGATCTAAGAGAAGTTGAGCCGTCAGATCACTCTATGTCGGGAACATATCGTGGTCGTCGGATTAAGTATTTACAAATACATACTAATGCATACTAAAGAAACACACTTTTCCTAACAGATATATTACACAAGTTGATCTTAACTAACTCCTAAGTGTCTAAATATCATAACATCCCCCCTTAAGAACAACTTGGGATAGGATTGAAGGATTTACAAAAGTGATACTATTAGGAGAAGGAAGGAGGCATTAGAGCCTATCCCCCCTTAATGACAAGTTCCTGAACTCCTAACATAGAGAAAAGTTTAGAAAACTTTGCTTCTGTAAGAGACTTGGTGAAGATGTCTGCAACTTGATCATCTGTAGGACAAAAGAGTACTTCAAGAACACGATCATGAACAAGATTTCTGATGAAGTGCATATGAATCTCAATGTGTTTGCTACATTGATGTAGGACTGGATCTTTGGCAAGCTTGATGGCACTTTGAATGTTGCACCAAAGTGGAGTAGGCTACTGTTGTTCGAATCCAAACTCTGAAAGAATCTGTCGAAGCCATAAAGCTTCCTGACTGGCATTAACTGCAGCTCGATATTCTGCCTCTACTGAAGAAAGAGAAAGAGCTTGTTGTTTCTTACAAGCCCAAGTAATAGGTCCAAATCCTAGACTAAAAATATAGCGTGCAGTAGACATTCGATTATCAGGATCGTCAACCCAATCTGAATCAGTGAAACCAACCATCAAAGGTTTCCCCCCTGTACTGTAATGAATCCCGAACTGAATTGTACCTCAAATATATTGAAGTATTCTTTTAGCTTCTTTCCAGTGACTTTCATGAGGTGTTTGCATATAACGGACAACACGACCAACGGCAAAGGAAATGTCAAGACGGGAATGAGTCAAGTATAAGATACTACCAACATGCTAACGATACAAGGTGGCATCTACTTCAGGTGAAAGACAAGTGGCAGAAAGTTTGACTTTGGACTGGAAGGGAGAAGGGGCTGGTGTACAATCTTCCATGTGAAAGCGACGAAGAAGGTCACAAGCATACTTAGACTGAGAAAGAAAGATTCATTCTTTGGTTTGTAGGACTTGGAGACCAAGAAAATAATGCAAATGTCCTAAGTCTAACATTTCAAAATTTTGCTTAAGATTGGATTTCACATGGGTTATAAGCTTAGGGTCACTACCAGTAAGAATAAGGTCATCAACATATAGAACAAGTATGATGAGATGGTTTCCTACTTTCTTGGTATAGACATTAGGGTCAGAATGGCATCTAGAAAAACCAGTGTCAAGGAAAAAGCTATCCATTTTGGCATACCAAGCTCTAGGAGCTTGCTTAAGGCCATATAAGGATTTCTTAAGGTGGCAAAAAAGGCTAGAGTTATTCTGAACATATACAGGAGGTTGTTCCATGTAAATTTCATCTGGTAAATCACCATGTAAGAAGGCAAACTTGACATCCATTTGATGGACTTCCCAGTTATGTAAGACTGCAAGGGAAAGAACGAGGCAGATGGAGTTCATTTTTGCGACAGAAGCAAAGGTTTCATTGTAGTCAATCCCTTCAACTTGAGAAAAACCTTTGGTAACTAACCTTGCCTTAAATATTTCAACACTTCCATCTGATGCATACTTAATTCTGTAGACCCATTTACATCTGACAAGTTTTCTTCCTTTTGGAAGAGGTACAAGATCCCAAGTATCGTTCGCCATTAAGGAACTATATTCTTCATCCATAGTTGCATCCCAATCTAGATTTCCTGAAGCTTCTGCAAAGGTTTCTAGATCATGATTCTTGGAAACTTGAGCCAAAAGAGAAGAGGCTCACTGAAACTGAGAATGTGTTCGACGTTGATCTCTAGGATCACCGACAAGATCACCAACTGCTTCACATGTCGAACGGACCCATCGAGGAAGCACTTGTTCTGGTGCAACTGGAGGAACATGAGCAGGTGGAGGTATATTTTCATCCTCACTGTCATCCTCAGAAACTGGAGTTGGAAACCTGCCAAGGAAGTTGGAAGAAGAAGAAGAAGTCACAATCACCGAATTGGGCTCGCAGGCCAAAGATGGCACAATCACCGAGTTAGGCTTGTAGGCCAAAAGATTTTCATCAAATTTAACATCTCTTCTAATGATTACATCATGAGAATGTGGTTGAAGAAGTCTATAACCTTTTACATCTTCAGAATATCCAACAAATATGCACTTTTCACTTTTAGGCAGCAATGCTTTCCGTTTTTCATCCGGAATGTGAGCCCATGCTTCACTACCAAACACACGGAAGTGACTTACATTTGGTTTAATTTTACTCCATGTTTTTTCTGGTGTGATACCTTGTAATGCTTTAGTGGGGATGCGATTAACTATGTAATTTGCACAATTAATGGCTTCAGCCCAAAATTGAAGACTTGGTCCCTTAGATTGGATCATACAATTAACCATTTCTTTTAAAGTGTTGCTCTTCCATTCAACTACACCATTTTGTTGTGGTGTATATGGAACAATGTGTTGTTGTTGGATTCTTTGTTCAGTGCAGAAAGTAGTGAACTTTTTGTTAACATATTCTCCTCCATTGTCAGATCTTAACTTAATAATTTGATGACCAGATTGTTTTTCAACAAGGGCCTTGTAGGTTAAGAACATGTTAAATACTTCTCTCTTAAGTTTTAGGAAATAAACCCAAGTGCATCTGGTGTAATCATCAATGAAAGTTAAGAAATATTTGAAACTAGAAAAGGAAGTAGATGGAAGAGGACCACACAAATCACTATGCACAAGTTCCAAGGGAACCAAGGTGTGCCAAGAGGCATGTTTGTCAAAACTGTCCCGATGATGTTTTCTGAGTACACAACTAAAACAAACACCATCCCTGCAAGATACCATCAGAAGACCTGTCACCATATCATCTTTACATAGTTGTTGCAATGGGCGATAATTTAAGTGACCAAATCGCTCATGCCAAAGTTTGCTCAAGTTATCACTATGAGAAACAAAAACTGAAGAAAAAGGTGATGACCCAAAGTTGTTAAATTTGTACAACCTAGTAATATCATCAACAATCCCGGTAGCTAGGACATGTTGAAAATCTTTAAAATCCTTGATTACAACTTGGTGAGGTGTAAATGTAACAGTTTTACCTTCACCAGAATGAGTGATCTGATAGACTGATAACAAATTGCAGAAAATTCTTGGAACACATAGTACATCACTGAAATGACCATTATCTACTAGAACTGTTCCAGCTCCTACAACACTTAGAGATCTATCATCACCAACAAATATTTGTTTGGTGTTACATGCATGCATAGTAGAAAAGATGGCTTGATCTTTAGCCATATGATAAGATGCTCCAGAATCAATGAGCCATTCATTTGAATTAGAAGAAGAAGATGCATTATAATAATAAACAGAAGCACAAAGTGCATGTCCATGAGAGATAGATTCTGAAGGAGAATCTAGGCTGATGTGGTGCTTCTTCATTTCTGCTTCTAAGGCTGCCATCTTCTTGAAACACTTAGATTCATCATGATTATCTTTCCCGCAATAGTTGCAATGATGCTCAGTCTTCTTATCTTTTGGCTTGGATCCTTTGTCATTTTTTAAAGAAGGAGCTTATTGAGAGGGTTTGGGACCCTTGTTTGACTTATTATTGCGAAAATTTTGTTTCTTGGGAAGCTTGGACTTTTCTTTTTATTGGGACAATAAGGCTTTCCCAGATGTATCTGCATTGTTAATTATTCCAAAGTGGATGAGCTTATATTGCTCTTTAATTAAGGAGTCACAAAAGGATTTAAGACTAGGATTTTGATAGCTAGCTGCATTCAAGGATTCTTTCATGGAGTAAAATGTAGATATAAAAATAGAATATGCCGGTCCAAGTTTGGAAAGAATATGATAAATGCATTGTTTGTCTTCCCTCTTAATCTTGCATTCTTCACATAAGAGTTTAAGAGTTTTGTACTTCGATAAATAATCTTGTATGCATGAAAAATCATTTGGATTTAAAGAAATCAACTCATTTTCGAGTTGGTGACCTCGAATTTCATTGTGTTTACAAAACACAGATTCCAACTTGTCTCAAGCAACATCAGGTTCATCAATTCCAGATATGTGGAATCGTAAATCAGTATAGATTGACATCTTCATCAATCCACGAGCTTCATCACATCTATTTACCCATTTTATTTTCTTATCATCATCAGTGGGTTATCTTGCTTTCCCTGAGGTAATTCTGAAAAATCTCTTACTTCATAGAACATCCTCCATACGAGATTTCCATGAGAAATAGTTGGAACTGGTAAGTAGAATATCAGAAGGGGCGGCCATATTTATAAATTAATAGCTATAGAGGCAGAGACCAATAGTTTGGATACGAAGAGCTCGAAAAAATAAGCGGTTTAAAAAAAACGGCACTGAAAACTGACTTTGGATGATGAAGTTATGCTTGAACAAAGAAAATGCTGAAGATTTCTCTAATAGTGACATGGCACATAGAGAATGATCAGCTAAAAAAAAAAGGACCCCTCCTGTTCCCAAGATGAAATTTTGACAATCACTTTACAAGAAAGTTGCTTTAAGTGAATCACTTTTATAAAATAAGTGATTTCACTTTTACAATGATACTTTAAATAGTGCAACAAAAAAAAGGAACTTAAGTGATTCACTTTGTATTTGTACTTTTTATTTATAAGTGAGATGCACTTTTATAATAAAGTAACTTGAAAATAGAAATTGCATGCACTTTTCCTTTTAAAAGTAACTTCCGAAGACTTGAACTCAAGACCTAATAAGGAATAAAACAACTTTGAACCAAGTGAGCTAAATTAAAAGATATGTAAAATATGAGAATGAGGAAGAAGACATATTTTTTTTTTTTTTTTTTGAACTCTTCTTGCTTGGTTTCCGTGCTTGCCTTTGTTCCTGCAAATCACACCACAAACCTAAACAAAAAGAACTTTTCCACACTTGTGGAGTTAAATCTCGTTAGCTTACCCGGAAAGTCTACGTTTTCTCTATATTTCTGATTTGCCGAGATCGCGCAAGGTACACGGCAAAGAGCACACGCAGCCGAGAAAAACCCTTTCCCTTTCTGTTTCTGATATGCCGAGATCGCTTAAGGTGCATGGCAAAGAGCATACGCAGATAGCGAAAGCAACAATCCGAAACCAAAAATAAAATCTAATAGTAAAAACTAATAAAATATGAGATTTTTCTGTTAAAATAGAAAATAAAAAATACGTCACTATAACATCATATCTTCAAATCTGATGAAATACGCATTTCTGAAGCAACCCGGAACCATTTTCGATCAAACAAAAACTATCTCCCAATGGAAACAGTGCTCCAGACGCAATGGAACACCTCCCACAGCCCATAAATGTACATAAATACTAGAACTAGAAACTCTTTCAAGTTTCGACAACAACAGTTCAAGATCTAGATCATAACCGGAAGCGGCTCTTCCTAAAAGCTCTAATACCATGTTCGGGTACATAGGGTACTCCCAAAAGACCGAACACCTAGAGAAACCACTTTACACAAATAGATCATAGATCGATACACCAATGTTTTGATGTAGTTTAAACCCTTGCGAGGGAAACACTCCACGGCCCCAGCCAAATAGCTTCTACGGGACAATTTATTATGCAAAGAAAGAAAGTTACAAATGAGTTTCTCATAATCAATCAACTTTCCAATGACCCTCCATGCTCTTTAAATAGAGACCATGGACCAATCAGGTGTTAATCCATGGATCAAGGGTAGGTATGATCTAAGAGAAGTTGAACCGTTGGATCACTCTATGTCGGGAACATATCGTGACCGTCGGATTAAGTATTTACAAATGCATACCAATGCATACTAAAGAAACACACTTTTCCTAATGGATATATTACACAAGTTGATCTTAACTAACTCCTAAGTGTCTAAATATCCTAACAACATTATGAATGCTAGCTATGCTAGAAAAATATTTTTGAAATTATTAAAGTAGATTGGGAAACTTTCATGAGCATATACTCCCTCTTGAAAACAACAATGATGACCTACCACTGGCTTGCCCCACTGTTTGCGGTAATAATACAACAATCCATGGCTATCAAGTACAAAAAAACTCCTCTTCCAATCACCCCTCAAATTTGAAGATTGTTTCAACAAGTATCTGTGTTCTATTGTTTGCACCTGAATCATTAAGCATTGCGAGATCTAAAGTATTTACAAAGACACTAAGACACGCACACGGCTATAATGACCTTCAAATTTTTAATCAGAATACCACTCCTCTAATCTAATATCTACGATAAAAAAATTTGTAGTAACAACTGCAATACATAACCAGTATTCTTTGTTCTATGCAAAGAAGGTGATATGCCAATCCTAAAATAAGATCAACAAAGCCGTAACAGAATATGTACCTTCTCTTTTGTAGTAGATTGCATAACTGCTTCAATCATTTTATGATAACTCCTGCCAACGGCCTGAATACCATCCCCAGAAGTAGAAATATCCACATCATTAAATGAGCGTCAACTTTCTTGTTCTATCTGCCTTCTAAACTCCTGCATCCTTTCTGCAAGAGAAGCTTGCTCATAATTCATCCTTTCCATGGACTGCTGTGCATATGTCAAAACCTGAAGACCATAGACATGGAAGAAGAGTTACACATTATGCCTCATCACTGCTATCAACTTTTTGATTCAAAAGTATCCTTAACAAAAGAAATATCTACCAGAAATGATGAAAGGAGATAAGCAGCCCATATGCAGCAGTGATCACAGGAAAATCATAGCTTACATATGATCAAATTCTAATCTAAATAATAAACTGCAAGTCTACAACTAGCTACAATTCATATATGGAAATTTGTATTTTGTGCCCATTTCCTTCAAATGATTAACAGGGATACATGATGCGACAAATCAAAGGATACTGTTTTGGGCATAGAACCATGATAGTGAACAATTACAAGTAGCCCAACAAAAAGTTATGGAATAGAGCCTTTCATCCTGGCGACATCGGTCATGATCCTGCTCCTATTGACAATCTATAACTAGTCATGAAAAGTTGGCCACTCTTGTCTTAGCAGTATCTTAATTAGGACTCGGAGAAAGTGAATCCATATCACAGTTGCTCTGACAGTGCCATCTGATGCTATAATGGTGTTCCCTTCAATGCAGCATTGGCATTTCAGGGACTTAATTTGGTGTGATTCAATTAGTATTGTCGCACTTTTTCATAAGGAAAGATTTATAAAACTCACTGATTTCATCAAATAAGTTCTTCTACGGAATCAAAATGGGTGGATTAAAAAGTGTTGAATTTTGTATGCTCCAATAATCAGTGCAAACTATACTTCGAGGATAATGAAGTAGAAATAAAGCATTTGGAAGCACTTGATGTAGCAGATTCATTTTGAGCACGGATATATCTTATTATAATTTGAATTTCATACAACTTTATGAAACTATGTGTCCAATATATCAACCTCGTGAATGTATGGTTCCATTTGATGCAGTAACTCGTACCCCTACAAATATGCCAGAGACAAATATTGCAATCAGTGGACACATTCAACAGAAGCAGTCGATATTCAGGCAAGTATAGTGTCATGTTTTGAATATAAATCATCCTGGCAACTGCATTATCACTTTTTCAGAGTTACCTACTTAAAATAGCATAGATGGGAATCCATTGTTCCACTCACAACTTCCAAGAGTTCAAATTTTTTCTTGGCCTCAATGTTTGAAAGAGTAGTCACCTGCACTTTTGAAATACAGTTTACTTATATGAACTCAAAGGTGAACAATTTAACTAGATGCAACAACATTACATTTTGTGGCAAATAAGACTATCTAAGATTCTAAACAATGGTACAAGTTATGTGGGAATCAACATGACAGGCGAGTGAAGTCATACATACTAGATTGAGCGGGCTTGTTCAAATGTTGCCCTTGCATTACGCAAATCCTACATTCAATGTTGAGCACAATCTATAAACTAGAGAACACATCAGTAATGCATAACCTTTTATGATCATTCCTACTTAATCTCATGATCACAATATGTCATACTTACCTCTTTTGTTTCTGAAACAATGTCCATCCTTGTACTTTTTCTCAATGACAAACTTTTCACGCGCCTGTAGCAAAGGCATAGGATTAGAGGTGTCAATGAAAAACCAAAGTTGTCATTTTACTCATCTTAGCTAATATTTCAGGACTCAGAACCATAATCACTTATAGTCCAATTTCTACCTATTCCTATTCTAATTTAACAAAAAAGTATACCCATAGTTGGTGAAGTTTTATTTTTGGAGTAGGATTCCAAGTGTTTCCTAATTCTTGATGAAATCTAGTATCTTACTAGAACAATTTTTCCTTGACCTTAAGCTATTCCACTAGTAATGAACAAGTACTCTGCCCTTTCAGGCGGAAGCCAACTTGAACTCCGCTCAAAGAACAATCAAAAGAATTGGTGTTGAAAGCATTTCTGCAAATATCTATGATCCCTGATCCTTTTGTTTTCAGAATAGCATGTAAGTACTTAATATTGCACCCAAACCTCCAAAGAAAATATGTTACGGAAGTCCACCATAAAGTGATCCCTCAAAACCTGTTGATCTTGTTAATAAATTTTGACTCAAACCTGTTGATGCGGGTAAGTAAAGGAAAAAGAAACTGGGCCATCATAACTACTACAACCTTTGCCATAGGAGCAATATGCCAAGCAAGGTATGTTACGAACAGAGGTCACGGAAATAGGAGCTATTTTTTCGATATATGGAGAAATTCATGGATCTTCACATGATATGCATTTAATAATTCACAATGCAAAAATAGGAAAAAATAATATTCATAAGCATGCAATTCTATTTTTTTAGAGAATTAAACATTCAAGAAGATCAAGTATCTAAGGATGCATCATATTTGCAAGAGGCGGTCTTCTTGAGCAACTGTTCAAAGATAGTGCTGGAATTTTAGAGACTGTGAAGTCTCTCTTCTAATTCCTGGTTTAGATCCTTTTGCATTTTTCTATCAGTTCTAGCTGGAGCAAGTTTCTCAAAGGACTGTACAACAAAAAAAAGGTCTCTTCTTTTTGAGTGATAGTGGCTAGCCTATGTATATTTTCATTTCACCTTTGAAAAATCACATATAACACCTTTTTCATGGAAAAAAAACATGTAATTATGTTATAGAAATACATTTCCAAAAGCAAGTATTTTGAAGTGGTAATCACTCAATCATGAACAATCTCAATTGATTGTGAATAATTCCATTTGAAATAAAAGTATCAACAACCACCAAATGGAACCATTTTGAACAAAACAATTACTTCAATAGCAATACAACATTACATGACATTAAAATATCATGCAAAAACATTAAATGGAAACATAAACAGATTATTCATCACAAGACAAAATCTTACCAAAGTGACCTGACCCCAAGGATGGCTCGACTTCATTTGCTGCATTGTTGGCATCACCTTATGGGTTTCCCTATAATGGCATCAATACTCCATTGTAATTAATACAATGAAAAAAACAAATTTCTTTTACCCTACACTAGCACTCTAAAATAAGGATTGAACCTAGCAGTAGCACACTGCTCTGGTAAAAAACCTTTAAGGCTTCCAAATGCACTAAAGTGATGGGAATTCATCTACTATCAGTGTGCATTTACACAACAACTTAAAAGAAAATTTATTCTATTGATGTTATTTAGAAGATGAACAACATCATTCCAATTCAACTCATCTTGTTACATAAAACAAAAGGAAATAGAATCTTAAATACCATGTATTGTTCCTCTTTTGAAGGTGAAATCCATCTATCGAAACATCTCCTAGAGACTATACACACTAGAATTCCACTAGATGTATCTAAAACAATTTCTCCTTGTGTATATTCACATGCTACTCGTGTGTTGTGCCCATATAAATGTCTTCATTTCATAAGGTAGAACTTGTGGATTTCTCATCAATCATCAATGCCAAGTAAAGGAAATCACAATAAAACAGTATAATCGGATGATTGATCAACAAGAACACTTCGTTTATTTTATTTGTAAAGATATGCAAAATACTCCATTGAAACATCACAAGCCCCTTGACATAACAACAATCCATATGATGTCATACCATGCACTCTTCTTGTCTTTTCACATAGGAAGGCATCACCAATTTGTGAGTAGGTGCACGTTGTTCTTGAGCATACATGCTCTGCTATGAATTCATCAAGCAATCCTCAACTATACTTCAAATTTGTTATTCTATCAACAATTGTTGTATCAAGAAGAAACATATCATCTTTCATCTATCACACCACAAAAGGACAATACACCATCTATGAAGTTGAGGATCATGATTAACTTAATTATACATAGATCACCAAATGATTGATAAATGTAGTTAAAGTGAAGTACAATAATGTTGGTCACTTGTCAAAGAAGAGGAGCTTGACTTCATTTGGAAGCTTGCATTTGAATGTAATACTCTCGAAACTCAGTAGGTACAGTTCGAACCCATTCGACCGTATCTTCTTCATCACACTGTACAAAAAACTTAAGTAGACTGTACATAATCATTGCTTGCATTTAAGCTATTGAAAAGAACACACATAATAATAGAGAAAACAACCAATGGATACACTATTACATTTACAAACCTGTTTCAATGAATGTAAAATGACTACTCAACTAGCACTGAATGCCCCATTGGGATCAGATGGGACAATAAGCAAACTAAAAACTCATTTTTGTCATATGGGAAATATTATAAAAATACTAGTAATGGAACTCTCCAACTTAGTTTTCTCTATCTAATTTCACTGAGAGACACTATTCAAGGACAAATTCCATGATGTTGGATCCATGACTAAAATATTCTAATTACCATGCTAAGTACTGTAAAGTTCAAATGTGATGAACCTGCAATAATTAATTAATGCAAATACACGAGATATCAGAAATAATAGAACTCAGAATCACTTTTATATTGATCATGGGCCACTTCGAGGGGGCAACCTCCTTTGAGCAAGCTCAATACAATTAACTTCACGATGCCTTCAATGAACTCAACACACACTTATATACTAAGTCTATGCCCAATACTATGAGTCAAAACCATGGGACATATAATACTACGGGATGACTTACAAAGCATATGCGTCCAATACTATGGGCTAATATAAACTACGGATCAACAAATATTATGGGACGACTTACAAAGCATATACGTCCAATACTATGGGTCAATACTATGGGCTAATACAAACTACGGATCAACAAATACTACGGGATGACTTACAAATCATATGCATCCAACAACAATATACTAACATAGTAAAGAGAAGGGTTGACATAGGTTCCTAACATCCTCTCTCCCTTGGAAAAAGCTTTGTCCTCAAAGCTTTGGTTGGAGAAAGTGCTGCAGAATCTGAAGAAGTGGTTCCTCGGTAGCATCCTCGAGTTGCATTTCGGGCCACTGATGCCTTTGGAGTGTCAAGGAGGATTGCTTGGAAGACTGTAAATGAAGAAGAACCCTATCAGCTGCGTGGAAAATGCGCTCAGAACGGTGTTGATCAGCTTGTTGTTTCAGGAGAATTCTAGCCATGTGAAGATTGTCCTGTAGAATGAGAAGAATCTGTTGAATTGTCATTTTTAGTCCCTACCAAAAGAAGTTACATTGTTCCCGGTCATACATTTTGCAGAACCCAGAGTGCCCTGTTGAACATATTGCAACCAATTTGGAACAAGCAGAGAAAGAGCTGTAAGAGAAACTGGGTCATCAATTGTGCGAGAAGGAGCATCTTCCACCATATTGTCCTTAACCTTCTTGTAAGTGATCACATAGGGATAACCCAGTTCAGGTGTGTTGGGGAGGAGACCCATTGGTCAAGAAAATTTTCCAGACTTTGGAGATCAGTCTTGATACAGAAATAATTCCCTAATAGGTATGGCTGGCACTTCTGTACTGCATGCAAAATAGCCATCATTTCCTGCTGAGAGGTAGATGTGGCTAAATTCTTACCGGAAAGGTCTCTTGAAGGCAACAATCGCATTGTTTCAGCAAAGATACCTGCATATCTATCTAAGGAAGTAGTGGAGACTGTTGATGGGTGCATCTGAATGGAATTGAGCTGAGCGATGACACCATGTAAATTCTTCTTAAGAATTTTTTCGAGGCGATGTGAACTAATGATGCAAAGAGACCCTGGTTGTAAGCCCATAAATTTGTGTTGTGCCCCATTGACTTTAAACTACATCCAAAGTTCAGCAAAATCCCATAAGATAGGGCCAAGTGTGCGTAACCATTGAACACCCAAAACCACATCACATCCACCTAAGGACAAGGCAAACATGTCAGAGCGTAGGTTATAATCTTCCATAGAGATACACACATTGTAACACTTCCCCTTGCAAGGTAAGGTGCCCCCATTGGCAACCATGATTTCAAAGTTGGAGCAAGGATGGACAAAACAATCAGCCCGTTTGGCAATTCGAGGGTCAATGAAGTTATGAGTGCTACCAGAATCAATGAGTATGGTAAGAGAGAGCTTCTTGAAGTATCCCCTGACCCGCATTGTTTGTAGGGTGGTGATGCCGGTTACAGCATGGAGAGAGATCTCGGGTGGGTCATCCTAAGATGAGGTGTCAACAGGCAGGTGTTGAATGTCGACCTGATCATCTACTGTATCTGTAGCTTCTTCACCAAGTTCTAAGGCAAGCGGAGAATCCACATCCAAGAGATAGAGCTTTTGTTGAACACATCTATTCCCCGAGTGAATTTCTCATCACAATTATAGCAAATCCCTTTTTCTCGGCATGCCTGCATTTCTATTTCAGACAAATGCTTGATAGGAGATGGTTGAGGAGAAGGTGTGATGGGAGCTTGTTGGGAACCCATATTTCTGAAGGGAACAAAGGTGGGTTTGGAGCATTGTTTAGCTGCGATCTTGTCCTCGGCCAGCTTAGCAAACCCTAGGACTTCCATCATTGTGTTGGGACAAAACATTTTGACCTCTGAGGGGATTTCATCCTTGAGACCACTGACAAAACAACTCCTGTGGAATTCATCAGACAATCCTTCTGTGTAATTGGCCAATTTCTCAAATTCTGTCTGATACTCTCTCACTGTGCCAGTTTGGTGAAGTTTAGTGAGTGCTCCTATGAAAACATCAAAAGCACTAGGACCAAATCGTGGCAAAATGAGTTGGCAAAAATCTATCCAGTTTGGCTTAGGATGAGCTTTGATGTACCAATGGTACCATTGAAGGGCTTCCTGTTCCAAATGAAAGGATGCAAGTAGAACTTTCTGGGTATCAGAAGTATTATGCAGACTAAAATATTGTTCTGCTTGATATATCCATCCAGTGGAATCAATACCATTGAAGTGAGGAAAATCAAGCTTCGGCCCACGAAAGTTGCTGGAAGAAGAGAACCCGGTGGCTGCAAAAGATTCTGGCTGTCTGGTATTGTTCATGGTTGAATGCTGAAGATGGAGGCTGAGAAATTTTTCATCCAGATCTTGGAGTTTGGTTTGGATGGCTGCAAGTGCTTCCTCCATGGTGTGTGCTCCTGCACGGGTGACAACCATAACCATTTTTTTTTTTGTGTGGAATGAGTAGAAAAACACAAACAGAAGCTGATTTAGTAAAGGAAAATTTGGATTGGGGAAACAATCTGATGGGTAATTGGGGTTTGACTAGATTTTGGACACTGTCGAAAGGACAAGAAGGCAAAAAGGAGGATTTCAGAAGCGGAGTGATAGAATGAGAAAATTTGGCAGAGAGGGACAAAAAAGCAGAATGCAGAAAGGAACTTTGTGGTAAAATTTGAAGGTGATTGGGTAAAATCTAAGTTATGGAAAACCCTAAAAATAGACAAATGTGGGATTTCAGGCTTTGGGAAGGGGAATTGGGGATAGGGTCCTCAGGAATGAAAGATGCAGAATGGGATGATAGGGGTTCCCCGAAAATTTCAAGGGAAACAGAGTGAAAACAAGGGAGATATGGAGAAAAAACTAAATTTTATACCTTTTTTCTTCTTTCTTTTTTCTTTCTTTCTTTCTTTCTTTCTTTTTTTTTTCTCAGAAATGGATTGGCAACAGATGGATCTGCAATGGCATGGAAGGGATCGAAAACGACTGGATCCGAAACGGCGGCTGGATCTGGAACGACTTTCAGAATAGATCTAAAAAAGCTGGATCTGGAGCAGAAGTGATCGACAACTGAAAATAGATATGGACCCCAGGTATGTACGACTTCCTAACAGTTCAGGTGTTTCACTCGGCCACCAATGCTGTCTGACGGCTTGCGTATTGGGGCAGTACCCCTCACTCCACAGCTCAGGTAAAACTGATAACTGCTTTTCCACAAACGACAGCTATTGGTTCACCTCACGGGTGGGAACTATTCAATTAGGTAGGGGTCGTTTCCCTTTTCGCTGATTGGTCCTCTCAATGGGCCAGCTACTTTGGGGTTCTTGTGGTACTCCTCACAATGAGTTTTAGGTCTTATTCCCAAGTACTTCCCACAGTTAAGCGGATAGGGATTATTCTCAAATCTGAAGTTGCAACAAATGCGAAAAAAAAAATTGGCAGAAATTCCACCCAACGAGCCCAAGAAAGTGCTCTAATACCAGATGTGATGAACCTGCAATAATTAATTAATGCAAATACAAGAGATATCAGAAATAATAGAACTCAGAATAACTTTTATATTGATCACGGGCCACTTCGAGGGGGCAACCTCCTTTGAGCAAGCTCAGTACAATTAACTTCACGATGCCTTCATTGACCTCAACACACACTCATATACTAAGTCTATGCCCAATACTATGAGTCAAAACCATGGGACATATAATAATACGGGACGACTTACAAAGCATATGCGTCCAATACTATGGGCTAATATAAACTACAGATCAACAAATACTACGGGACGACTTACAAAGCATACGTGTCCAATACTATGGGTCAATACTATGGGCTAATATAAACTACGGATCAACAAATACTACGGGATGACTTACAAAGCATATGCGTCCAACAACAATATACTAACATAGTAAAGAGAAAGGTTGACATAGGTTCCTAACATCAAACTAGGGAGAGGCTCCTATGGTTCAACTCATTGTATTTAAAAGGACTAACATATGAAATGCATAATTAGTACTGACTACCAACTATGGTAATCCCACTACAATTGTACAAAGTTATTGCTCAATAATTAAAACTCCCCTCTGAATCACAATAACATATGGCAAACTAAACTAACAAAGAGTAGTGTTACCACCCATTTTGCATGGTTGTCAACTCATAGGAAAAGGAGTTCTAGGTGGCAATGTTGACCTTGATCTAAATCATGTTGATGAAGGTGAAGAGCACTTGTGGGCATTGAATTACCACCTACAACCATGATAAATCATTATGGGTTGTGAGCAACAGTCATCAATGGCACTTTTGAGCATACTCTAAATATTCTGGGTAGTCTTTTTGAAGTAACAGTAGCAACATGTATGATTTCATGGGGTATAAGTAGCAATTAATGGGTATCAATACTTATAAAAGCTTATTCATACCTCTTGTGATCAATGAAACAGTAGTAACAGTAGCAATAGTTCTGCTTTCTGATATGTTAATCTCTCCGTGGAGGAAAGGGATCCTTCCAACTGATTCTATAGGCTGTATATCTTTCCATCCTGTGACATCCCCCCAAAAATGAAACATTATGTTAAATTTTATTATTTTAATTATTGTCGAAATTGATTTTCAATAAAGGGGCTAGATGCAAAATCTGCACAATAAGTCCTAGGACTAATGTAATGAACATTTTGATTAAATTATTTTAATAAAGGAATGAAGAGGAACAACCAAGTTAAACGAGGAGATCATGCATGGAAAAGTAAGGGACAAGTTGGAGTTAACCTAAGGGAGATCGAAACAAGTGTCACAAGTATAATTATGACACTAGACACACCCCGAAAATTAGGGATTTAGTTAGCTGCGAAAATTCCATGAGGAATTGGCTGCTAATGGTAAGTCCTAGGAAAAAAACGAAACTATAAAGAAAGCATATGGGGGAGGCAGGACATTGCTTAGTATGCAGGAGTAGAAACTTTTGTTGTGTGAGAACATTGTGTTAGGCAAGTTGTTTTTCTGAAAGTGTGAATGAGATCTGGAACTGAGGTTGACTGTTCCTGTTTTTTACATGCATAATCTAGCTCGGGGGTGATTGAGGATAGACATTCAGCTGTGCCTAATCTACAGTTGGATGGAACGTAGTTGTTCCTACTACATTCGGACCATATAATCCAGGTTTTTTGTAGTGTTGATTCTCTTCTATTTCTCTAAATTTAAAGGGTGCCTTATGTTTGATTTATTAAATTAATAGATGGATTTCTGAAAGTTCATTTCTTTTGATATCCAAGGTCTAATATATATATATATTTCAAATTCAAAGATAGATGAAGATAAATTCTGGATTATGCTATACGCCGTGAAAATTATATCTGGTATAGTCAAACGCAGATCGTACTTAGGTATTACCGAACGAGACAGAGTGTCATTCTTTGATCTTTTATAAGACATAGCTACTGACAAATTAAGTATTGAGTACACATTTGACTCTCGTGTGTCTACAATAGTAACCGGTCTTAAATTTTATATGTTTCCAAAAGAGAGTTTTACTTTTTCCGCTATTTCCTTTATTGTAAAATGTGAGTCTTTTTATGTGGTAGAACTGTTTAGCATGGAATCCGAAGACTAAAGTATAGTCTGGGTCAAGTAGTAAATTTCTTTGGAGCTTAACAAATTTATGAAGGCAGAGCTATTCTTCTCTATTTGATTAAAGTTCCATTATAAACCCAAAATTTAACACGGAACTCTGACCAGACTTTATAATTATCCTAGCTTACTTAGGGATCTAACAATCTAGATTTGGGTGGTTTTAAAACTATATTCTTGTATTAACCTGGAATTCTGAGTTCGTAAATCATTTTGAATCTGCTATAGTTATTTGACCTTGTTAAAAATATGAGTTTTTGGGTTCGATGCTTTACGGCCAGACCTGTGAAAACTAGCCTCACCTTTAGTTAACTCAGAATAACTCTTTACCAAAATTATCGAAATCTCAAGTAGGGCCTCGTAGTTGCCCTAACTAAAATGGGGTTTCGCCTTTAAGTCGATTTAGCAAAGGAAATTTTCTGCATGCATTTCCTACAGGATTTTTGCTTCGACGGTGGTATATATTTGTATTTATTTTCTAAAGACTAAAAGAATAGGTTCTGGAAAACAAATTTGTAACTATAGTTCTAGCCACGAGTGAAACCCTAAATTCATGGTTAGGGTTGGAACGATCGTTATAGAGGGTTAGCTGCTTATAACCATGACTGGAATAAGAAATGATTTCAGTGAAACCTAAGCTGAAAAATGTTACCTCTCCCAAGGAATATGAATCTGCAGGTTATGATTTAAGCTTTTCAATTGTAGCACGTTATCTAAGTTATGAACTTCTTTTCCCTTCTTTAGAAACTGCATTCCTTTTTAAGAAACTTTTAAAACAAATTTTATTGGGCAAAAGCATTTCTGGAAACACTCTTTGAAATTAAAAACTGTAAATAAAATAGGGTCAATGCCCTTGTCCAAACACTAGAATTGAAGCAGTATGCGCATGCACAGCTCGAGTTCAAAGACTCGGTATACTTGAGAAACCCTTGTACCTCCCAATTCTTCTCTAAACTTTGGTTTTCCAATAGCCATGCATGCCCAGCTGGTTATGAAAGTAGTTCTATTTTAATGCCTAAGTATTGGAGCTTTTAAATTTCTTTTAAAAGAATTTATTACAGAATTCTCATTCTAATAATTTACCATAACCTAATATGAGCTTATATGGCATTTTTCCATGGCACAAAGGCCAGTTTACACTTAACAGTATAATTACCAGTTTGGCTGCTCGCCCAAAACCAAGGAAGGTTTCGACCTATTCTCACAGACCTCCACTAATGGTATTTTCATTTCTGAGTCTTTCTAACCAGCAAGGGATTACACCATAGTCGGTTTATTGCTTACCGGAGAACAAGGTTGCTTGCTGCGGAAGTGAAGATCCTCGAAATGCCTTCTCATCATTTTAAAAGAAAAAGAGTCAGGCCCAAAGGATATAGTAACTGCATTTTAAATGGACTATATTGATGTTGTAAAATACCAAGCTCACTGGAAGATTAGTGTTGAAAACGGAGGCTTCAAATGGAGTGAATATGCTACCTTTTCTCATTTGCTCCATTAGATACCTAATGACCCCTGAACCAAGACTCTTCCTTTGGATTGAAGTTTTGAACTCACACTAACCAAACTCTGCACAAAGAACTTACAACTCGAAGTGTATCTTCCCATGAGATAAGTAAATGCCAATACGGTGGAAAGACTCCGTCATAGAGCCAAAGGTCAAGTGTAGTACGTATGCTGTCAGTACCCTCTTTTCGCATTAAAATCTGATGACAGTAGTTAGGTGACTCATCCCTTGTTCTACGAGCTTCTTAGGATTTCGCTCACTTTATTAACTTTGGTTAGGATACTGATCCCTTCTTTTGTTTGCCCTGTTTTGTTGGATGCCAAACCCTTACAATCTTATGGTAGTGAGTGGTAGCAAAGGCTTAGGGAGAACGGGTAAATCCTTGTGTTAAAGGATAGGTAGAGATCCTTAGGATAAGGAATCCTTTTTCTTTTAGGTACTTGTATCCCTTCTTTACTAAGTTGGTACCTGTAGCAAAGCTTAAAACTCATTAGTAGGATCTTCTCGACTTTTGTTTTAAGTAAAAGAAATCCTTACCATGTAAATGATCAATAGGGACTTTTACCTGTAGCAATTCTAGATCCTAGTCCTAAGTTTGTACCTGTCATGATAAAAATGAGGGGGTTAAATGAAGCTAAGTTAACAGTAAACCAACTAATGATATCTACTTGCTAGTAGAAATAACTCTTTTAAGTATTGTTGATTTTTAAAAGGTTAGTCTTTCTGAAATTTCAATGTTCAGTTATGAAGGAATTGTTAGGAATTATATTTCATAAAGTCAAAAGAATACTTACAAAAAAAAAAATCATGGTTATTTCACACATCCTTCGAGAGAACATCTACTTGACAATCATTCAATGTTTTGAGCATCTCTTCCCTTTCCTTGTCCCATTGAGATTCCTTCCTCTTCATTGTTTCAGAGATTTCTTTGTAAGCTTCCTCTATGGTTGTATACTTCATCTTGAACCTATCCAATGAACCTTGCATCCCCTCGTTGTCGTACTTGCATGCCTAGAATTCATCCAACGTGCTCCATGCGAATCTGCTTCACTTCCATTTCCCGCACTTGTCTCTCCTTTGAGGCCAATGAATCCCTCAAAAGGCCTACTTCTTTACTAGATTTCTCCATCAACCTCTCAATAACTGACCTCGCTTCCTCAAATTCAGTATCCACCTTCTCAAACCAATACCGAGATTCCTCTGCTTGGATCTCTAATACCTTCCTTTAGCTCTCTTCGTGTTCTAGAACTTAATTGCACCTCTGCAACTGCATCTCAAGATCCTTGGACTGCCTGCATTGGGATTCAAGTTTGGTCTGTAGATTTGATATCTTCGTAATAAAACCCACTTTCTCACCTTCTGACTCATCCTCCAGGTCCTGAAACTACTACTGCAACTTCTTGTGGGCCTCTTCAAGGAGCCCAAATTGCTCCTTCCTCCATTTAAGTTGCTCCTGAACACTATTATGTGCTTGTTCAACCTTCAACAGATTACCAGATTTACTCCTCCAAATCACTCTCTACATACGCCCTCTTTGTTCTCTCCTGCACGAGACTCCGCTCACACTCTGCAAGCTTCATCTTCAAAACCTTGGAATGGGTCCTATTATTAGAAAACACAGAAATAATGGCTTCCCGAGATTCAATCTCTGCTTCGAGCCGCCGCATTGCCTTCGTCTTCTCTTCGGCCATGGCCTGAGCATCATTGCATTTTTTTTGCACTCTGGCAATTGCAGATTTCAAATTCTCAATCTCACCCACAAATTGCTTCATCCTCCTCTCTTGCTCTTCACATTTACTGTTTGCATCATCAAGCTTAGAAGCCAATTTCCACTTCTCATCCTCCATATTTCTCTGTCCTTCATTGAATTGAGTCCTGAGCTGCTCATGGGCAGAATTCAAACCTTAAAGGACATACTCCTTCCGCAACAATGTGGCTTGGATTTCTTCACTTTTTATTCAAAGCCTCAATATGATCTTCCCTTTTATTCAACTCTTCAGCCTGCTTCTCCACCTGATATTTCTTCTCTTGGAGCTTAGCAAGGGCATCATCGAGGGATTTTTTTCATTTATCGAAGATTTCACTAACGGAACGGGATTCGATCTCTAGACTTTCCTTTGTGAACATTGTTTCCCCCAACTTCCTATGAAGCTCCTCCATTTCTCGATCTCTCTCCTCAGATTCTGCAAATTCGTTAATCCAGAAACACCCAAAATAATAAAAATAACATAAAACACAAATCCAATCCTCTGGTTTCCATTCATTTTTCCATTAATCCAATACAAAATACAAACCACATAGTCCAAAATTAAAACCCCAGATGCGATTTATTTCATTTTCTTCTTACATTGACACAACTTTTCAAGGGAATCGAACTTGGGATGAACATAGTAATGAATATTGAATGATTTTGAGCATATACTTACCATTTGAAGTTGGACCAGATAAGCTCTACGTGCCTCTCATGGATGAAATGAGGTGATGTTGGGTGGATTTGAAGGGTTTAAGTCGGGTTTCAAGTTGTTTATTGAGTTTGATTGCCTTTGGTCAATGTTTTGGGATTGTAAGGAGAATGGAGCATTTCTGCTGCCATGACAATGCCGATCACCGATAGTTGAGGGAAATGGAGTGTTTGAATGTGTCGCATACCCCAATTTTGCAAAAATAATGTAATTATTTTATTTTATTCCTAAGACATTATGTTAAATTTTATGCTAAGTAGGAATTGATGACTCAGCAGAGTCACCAGAAATGGAATGTAAATTCTGAATATTTTATTATTAATAAATAAATTATGGAGACAACAGCATGGGAGAGCTGTTAAAAGAGGTTACTGGTCTAACTGGATGAAGGAACTAGGTGGAAAGGCAAAAGACAAGTGGCAGCATCCTCAAACACTTCCTAAGTTGCAGGTGGCAACTTCCCTATATTTTGGGGTCATGATTCCCCAAGAAAGTGGAATATGAGCAGGTGGCTCATTAATGACAGTTAACCCAACTAAGACCTAGGCAATCTTTTAAATAGTACTCAATGAACTGAGCTGGGGGTTCAACAGAGTTCTGGAGGGAGAATACATTCAAGTGAATGCTATTCAGGAGTGCCATTGAGGAAGAGGGAAAAACAGTAAGGAAGTGTTTTGAGATAGGAAGCTGCAGTAACTTGGTTCCAGTGTAGCTGTTTGGCTGAGTGAATTGGTTTGCTGCACCTAGTTCCAGCCAGGGAGACCAAAGCAAGCTCGGGGGTCTTGAGAAGTGTTGTCTGGGCACTTTTCAGGAATTGGTAGGGACGAACAGCTTCCCATCGTTGTTGTTGTCTACAATTAATACACGTTCTGCCACATAGTTCCTGTTGTTTATTGAGTAATATGAATGTAGTTTATGATTATCTCTTCCATGTCTGAACAATGTTTTATTTCAGTAAAAGTTAGTATTTCTGAACTGTTAATAGATAGATTCTGCAGAACTATTGTCTTAGAAATTTCCTAACATCACTATTATCATATAGTTCAAGATGTTATTGTGATTTTATACTTGGTTATTACGATAGTTAAAAAGATAAGTAAGGGCTCTTTATACAATAAATATTTCTTAGAAAATAAGTTCATTAAAACAATTATAGGAATAGAAACATATAGGTAATCATATAACCACAATACAATTATTATCATAGATATTATAGCAGATACAAACCCTAGCTAACAGGTGTGTAGGTCATTATCTGTCACATAAATGAACGAGCCAAAAGTTCAATAGGAAGTTTATTTAGTCATTGACTCATTATACAAAAGGGTTAGCAGAACTTATTTTGACTCCACCTTGAACTAAAACAACAAGTATAGTAATGTCATTCATCTGTTTAATTATTTTAGACAGAGTCTTAGTTAAAACAAACCAAACAATTTACTAAACAATAACTTTGGTTATGGAGTTCGAATCAAATACCTATCTCTCCAGATTTCTTCAACTAGAACACATTCGGCAGCACTTTGATTTAGTTATTAACTTTTAAACAAAAGAAATCTTTGACAGAAAAATAATCAACTCGAGACTGAGCTTCACTAGGTAGCATTTATATTCCCTTAGATTTCCATTAAAATTCTTATGGTCCAAGCCATTATAACAGAACGGTATTGCTAGCTCATTATCGAACTCTAACCCTGTAGTTATTATTTTTCATGTGAATATACAGAAACGACAGAGTCCTACCATATTAATACATAAATCATCCAACAAAACAAATTCAGAATGCACTCTATCCTACAATTAAATTATGCCACACTCATCAGTTTGAAACCTACAGAATACATTTAGTCGTAGCATCCTAACATTAAATTCCTACAATAACTTTTTCCTACGGTCGTAGTTTTTCTATTTATTGAAGCGTTCTACATAAAACCCAAACCTGAAAACACTCATCATACACCTACCTCATCCTATGGAAGGGCTGTAACAAGTCATTTTCTTTTTAGTTAAAAATTAAATAGGAAACGCAGGAGCAAAACCTTGATATTACTGCATCCCACCTACGACTGAGTTCTCAAAATATTTTTTAAAACAAATATTAGTTATTATAATACACAGTATCGAATACCGAAAAGGAAAAGCAGACATTTTGCAAATTTCCAAATCTTTATAACAAAATTTTCGATGGTCGTAGCCTCGTCAATTAACAAAAACTTGTTATAGAATATCAAAGCACAGCATACAATAGCTCGTCATACGGAATGACTGTAGCAACACATTTCTAAACATTAAATTACACAGGAAAGACGTAGGAATAAACCATATAACTGATACATTGCTTTAATAACAGCCGAGTGCACAACTCCTGTAGAAGTGGTTGTAAAAATAAAACATAGTACAAAACAACAGAGTAACAAATGCCTTTAAACAAGCCAATTCAACTGGCAAATTTTTTATATTGAGTTAAATTCAAATAAAAACCTGGGCAGTACACCCCAAAACCCTTCATGAGTACAGTAATGAAGGCAAACCCATAAGGTCGTAACCCCATATTCAAAATAGGCTTCTAGCCTTGTTCCCTACGCCTTAACAAATAACAAAACGTTGGTGGGAACCATACAACACCCTAAGGAAGACCATTAAATTACAGTCAGCCGAAGCCACAATGCCTCTACCCTATGACAGGGATAACACCTGACAAGGTCTTGCAGGGTCAAGCTCTTAAAAGACTCAACAGAACGACGATAGCCACAGATTCATACCCTTTAAAGACCAAACCCTATTCGTCCACACCAAAAACCCCAAGGATAAAATGCCATGGTAAGGACCAGGCTTACCCGGAGGAGCCAAATGCCGAGAGTTGCGTCCTTTACGTCTTGGAGTGTTCAATACCTACTTAGAACAGGAAACCATAAACCAATTACCATCTATATTCTCAACAAACGAAAACAACAAGCTTTTAATTTTATTATCGAAATAATACTACGAAACCCACATGATTAACTCACCAGAAATTGGGATGAAGCGACCACCACAGTGACAGGTCTTGAAACCACGAACGATGGAGTGTGAACCCTAACCTTGGTCACCAAAGAATAAATGGCGAATTCAAAGATGCATTCCACGATGAAGGTGGTTAAGGGAATAGGAAAAAGGAAGGCAACAATGGAAGACGTGACTGGTATGGAGCTTGTAACATAAAGGATAGAACCCTAGGGTTCTCACAAAAATACTACAAGTGTTAAAAAAATAAACAAAATGTATACAACTCCTAAACCTTAGAAAGGGACTAGAGCAGCAAGAGCTACAACTGTATGGGAAGTAGATTCCACTATTGGTTTCGGCAAGTTTTGGACAGGAAAAACCCACAGAGCGGCCGAGCCCGAAGGAGAGGGAAGAAATGGTGAGGGGTAGGGTTTGTCAACCTTTTATGAGATGAGTACTCGATCGAGAATTAGCCACGTATTCCTTAAATTATTCCCATGCAATTGAGTCACTTTTACATAGTTTGTTTACGACGACAAAACCATCATTGTGCCAATTAAAAAGGATGATATGGATATTCCATATGATTGAATCCAAGATTTGATTATTGCAATCAAACGTTGTATAATGAACAACAACACTTTGTCTACGACCCATAATTCAAAACAATTGTTTTAACATTTAATATTTCCATGGGAATATCACCTTGATACCAAACAAATCATAGTAAGTATAAAATGAATTATTGCTCGGTGATATGGCTATATACAATTGCATAGTTTGCTCATAAAATTGAATTATAAATATCATATGAAAAACCCAATCTTGGAAGTAGTCTACACATAAAGGAGTTATATCAATAGAGTTAGGGATGCATCGACAATTCCAAATTTGTCACAACAAGTTTTCAACTACTTCAATTTCCTTATAAATGTTTAAACAAATTACTCGGGATAAGCTTAGAATCATTGATATAAAGATAATTTGTTCAATTTATACAAGCCTGAGATGGTTAAACGGAGACTTATAGAATATCTAGTTAATGCTGACAACAGGTAAGAGATTTATTTTACTATGATAAATATGAGGTGCATCTACAGTACAGAATCATCATCAATGACAATTAATTCTACAGACTTGTTAAATTCTTGGACACTTCAGAAATACAGCTATCCTCGTCGCTAGAAGTACAATTTCAACAATAGAAAGAATCGAGAAGTTGGTAGGCAGAATGCTACCTTCAAACACTTGAAAATTGAGTGAGCAAAGACCTTTTATTTTATTGACTTTTTGTACAGCTAATTGGAGTATAACATTTTATAATTGTCGCGATCGCACCTTACCTGTAGATCTGTAAAGAGGGAAACAATTCGATGCATTAGCTCGTAAGCTAAGTAAGCCCAGCCTGTTATGGCAAGTTCCCCTGGAGGTTACGACACAATAAAACAACTATTAACAAAAAAAAAGATAACCATAATAACACTTAAGAACAATAAAGATCTTTCATACACACTTACAACCAAGTAAGTTAATCAGACAGTTAAAAGACTGCTTTTATACAACATTTATTGCTATCCTAAAAATTTTAAATTTTTTGGAAATTTTCGGATTTTGACATGTGGTATCAGAGCATGGTTCAGACACTAGGCCTTCTTATGGCTCCACTAGTTTCCGCAGAACAGTGCAAATGACAATAAAATTTTATATATATGTTATGTACTAACTTATACCTTCTGTTTCATAAAGACAGAGCAGAAAATTTCCTTTCTGAATCCAACAGGCAGGTATGGAAAAGCTAGGAGAATATGCTGAACAGGAATCTCCAAACACTGCAACAAGACAGATGTTGAGAGAACCTGAGACAGAGGAGGTAATTGCTCACTCCACTGAACTGATGCAGACCATAAAAGGTTTAAACATAGATATAGAAACAGTCAAGAAGGATAATGAAAGGATTCTGAAAACTCAAGAGCAGCTAAATCACCTATTGATAGAAAAATTTTAGACAGAAGGAAGGAGCAAACGAGCTGACTCAGAAGAAGCTAGTCATCAAAGAGGGTCTAAAAGGATGAAACCAACTAAATATGACAGCAGTTCATCATCTGAAGAAAGAAGGGAACAACACAGTTATCGCACTACTAGTGACAGCAGTGAAGTTGAGCTGCACAAAAGAAGGAAAAAGTACAGGCCTTATGAAGAGATTTCCGGGGAGTTTAAGAAAATAAAACCCCCAACTTTCAACGGAGAATCTGAAACAGGAGAAGAGGCAGAATCCTGGTTATCCGGGATGAGAAAATATTTCCAGATTTATAACTATTCAAATCAGCTGAAAGCACGAATGGCCATCTACAAACTTTCTGGAAAGGTGGACATATGGTGGCAAGACCTGAAAAGGGTCAAGGGGATTAAAGAAAAAGAAGTCAATTGGAGTAATTTTAAAAGGTACTTCAAAAAGAAATTTCTGTCCGAACAGTATTATGAAGAGAGGGCCAAGGAATTTTATGAACTGAAGCTAGGATCTATGACGATGAAGGACTTAAACAGTAAGTTCTTAAGTCTGTTAAGGTATGTGCCGTATTTTGTCGAAGAGAAACCAAAAATACAGCGGTTTCTTAGCTGTCTGCCATATCATATCAAGGACAGAATTGAATATGACAACCCCAAAACACTGGAAGAAGCTATGCGAAAGGCTAATTTCTGTTATGAACAGAATAAAAAGAAAGAAGGGATAGCCAGCTGGAAAGCCAAAAAGAACAGTAATCAGCTTGAGCACAGGAAAAAGGAGTTTGTCCCCCATAAAAGTTTCAAGAATAACAAGAACGGAAACCATTTTAATGGTAAAAGCTTCCAGGGAAACAAAAATGGAGCTGCTAGTCATTCCATCAATTTCAAAAGCAGCAAGGAGGCTCCTAACAATCATGGAAACTAGACCAAGAATTTTGAGCGAAAGGAACCTGTCAAGTGTTGGGAGTGTAATGGCCCACATTATGCTTCAGTTTTCCCAAATAGAAAGAAACAAATCTGCAATATTCATACTGTTCAAGATGAAATGACTGTTGGAGACTTTGCAGGGACTATGCCCCGAATCAATGCAGCGTTGGAAAACCGCTAAGCTCACTATCAAACTTCCACGGTGGAAGTAGGAGGTATGATTAAAAAAACCCCTGTAACTATTTTAATAGATCCAGGTGCTAGTCTTAGTTATATTTCACCCCAGCTAGTAGAAAAATGTAATCTGACTGTTGAAAGGTTCGATAATTCCTGGTCTGTACAACTAGCTACTGGGGAAAAAAGGAAAGTAAACTGTTATGTTAAAGAGTGTACTTTAGATATGAATGATTTTCAAACTACTATTCAATTAAATATTCTACCACTTGGCTCTTATGACATACTTATCGGGATGGACTGGTTAGAACAGCATAGGGTAGTTTTAAACTGCTTTGACAAAACTTTTAGATGCGTAAACAGTAATGGACAGCCTGTAACTGTTAGGGGTATTCCTAGGAAAACAGTAGTTAGGCAGATTTCTGCTTTACAACTTAAAAGGGTAGTCAGAAAGGGGTGCAAAGCCTATGTTGTAACCATTACAGATGAGACAGATAAGTCTGCAAGCAGCAAGATAACAGTAGAGAACATCCCTGTAGCAAATGAATTCATTGATGTTTTTCCGGAGGAAATCCCAGAATTACCTCCCAAGAGAGAACTGGATTTTACAATCGAGTTGGTACCAGGTGTTGTACCCAGTTCAAAAGCACCGTATCGTATGAATATTTAGGAGCTTAATGAATTAAAAACTCAGTTAAAGGAGTTAATAGACAAGAAGTACATTCGACCTGGTGTATCCCCTTGGGGAGCACCAGTAATTTTGACTAAAAAGAAGGACGGAACTATGCGACTTTGCATAGATTACCGTCAACTGAACAAGATGACGATTAAAAACAGATATCCATTGCCTCGCATAGATGATCTGTTTGATCAGCTACGTGGAGCTACGGTGTTCTCTAAGATAAACATGAGATCGGGTTATCATCAGGTGAGGATTAAAGAAAAAGACATTTTCAAAACAGCTTTTAGAACAAGGTATGGACATTACGAATTTGTCGTAATGCCATTTGGGCTTACTAATGCCCCAGCTGTCTTTATGTGCTTAATGAATAACATAATGCATAAGTACTTAGATAAATTTGTTGTCGTATTCATCGATGACATTTTAGTTTATTCTAAGAATGAAGAGGAGCATAAAGAACACTTACGTATAGTCTTACAAGAACTAAGAGAGCAGTAACTCTTTGCGAAGTTCAGTAAGTGTGACTTATTTAAAGACGAAATCCAGTACTTAGGACATGTAGTCACCAAGGAAGGGATTTCAGTTGATCCTGAAAAGATTCGGGCAATTGAAGGGTGGCCGGTACCAAAAGATGTAACAGATGTTAGATCCTTCATGGGAATTACCGGTTACTACCAGAGATTTATTGAAGGTTTTTCAAAAATAGCCAACCCAATTACTTCCTTGCAAAAGAAAGGCAAGAAGTTTGATTGGAACGTGAAGTGTGAAGAAAGCTTTAAGAAACTTAAGACTCTATTGACAACTGCGCCTATTCTCAGAATAGAGGACCCAAATAAAGATTTTGTGGTTTGCATCGATGCTTGTAATGACGGTCTAGGCGGAGTGTTGACTCAGGATGGACATGTCATTGCCTACGAATCTAGGAAGCTGAAAATTCATGAAAAGAATTATGCCACTTATGACCTAGAATTAGCTGCTGTTATTCATGCATTAAAGATGTGGTGACACCATTTAATAGGTAGAAATTTTACTTTAATGACTGATAATAAGGGTCTGAAATACCTTTTAGACCAGCCTAACTTAAATGCAAGACAAGCCAGGTGGTTGGCCTTCTTAAGTGAATACGATTTCGAAATTCAGCACATAAAAGGAAAGGAAAAGAAGGTGGCTGATGCTTTGAGCAGAAATGCAAGGCTGAATTTTGTATCAGCTAGCAGCACTTGTACCTCTGATTTGAATGAACAGTTGGCTGAAGGGATAAAATCAGATGAAAATTATCAACATTTACAAGCTACAGCCAAAGAACAACCTACAAAAAGTATGATAAAATGATATAGTTTAAATGAAGATGGATTTTTATTGTTCAAAGACAGGCTGTATGTTCCAAATGTACCTAAAGTTAAACTATTAATTCTGGACTAAATACATAAAACCCCTTACTCAGGGCATCCAGGCTACCAGAAGACTGTCACCATGTTATGAAAGAATATTTTTGGCCTAATATGAAATCTGAAACAGCCGAGTATATAGCTAGATGTTTGGAATGTCAACAAGTGAAAACAGAACACCAACATCCAGCTGGGTTGCTGCAACCCTTGCCTATTCCTAACTGGAAGTGGGAGATAATTAGTTTAGATTTCATTACGGGATTACCTAAAAATCAGCATCAGAATGATTCAATTATGGTAGTGGCAGATAAATTAAGTAAATCAGCACACTTTATTCCTGTTAAAACCACTTAGAAGGCTGAAAACATAGCTGATATATTTCTGAAAAAGATTTTTCGGTTACATGGTGTCCCAAAAGTTATTATTTCAGACAGGGATCCTAAATTCACTGGGAATTTTTGGAAATCTTTGTTTAAAGGATTAAACACAACTCTGAATTTCAGCACTTCCTTCCATCCTCAGACGGACGGACAAACTCAAAGAGTTAATCAGGTATTAGAAGATCTACTAAGGATGTATGTTAAAGATCAACCAGGTAAGTGGGAGGATTATTTACATTTAGCAGAATTTGCATACAATAACAGCTATCAGTCGTCAGCTAAGTTTAGTCCTTTTGAAATTCTGTATGGACGTAAATGCAACACTCCTATCTCTTGGAGTAATCCAGTAGACAGGTTAGTGTTAGGACCTGATTTATTAAAAGAGATGGAACAGATTGTGAAACAAGTGCAGGTAAATTTGAAGATTGCCCAGGATCGGCAAAAGAGTCAAGCAGATTTGAAAAGAACTCCTAAAGAGTTCCAGGTAGGTGAACATGTGTTCATCAAGGTAAGGCCAAAGAAGAGCTCTCTAAGACTGCGAAGTTGTGCAAAATTAGCACCACGTTACTGTGGTCCGTTTGAAATTTTATCTAGAATCGGTCAAGTTGCTTATCAGCTAGCATTACCACCTAATTTAAAAGTACACAATGTTTTTCATATTTCTGTTCTGAAAAAGTATGTTCATGATGCTAGTCATGTTATTGACTGGAACATTGTACAGGTAGAACCAGAAGGGGAAGTTCTGGTGGAACCGGATTGTATCCTCGAGAGGAGGGAAATTACTCTGCGGAACCGCATAATTGGACAGCTGAAGGTGCAATGGAAGCACCTTAGTCCTGAGGAAGCTACCTGGGAACTGGAAAGTAAGATGTGGGAAGCATACCCAAATCTATTCCAGCAGGTAGCTGAAGACGAAGAATAAGCAACATCGAGGACGATGTTACCTTTTTAGGGGGGGTGTATGTCACATACCCCAATTTTGCAAAAATAATGTAATTATTTTATTTTATTCCTGAGACATTATGTTAAATTTTATGCTAAGTAGGAATTGATGAATCAGCAGAGTCACCAGAAATGGAATGTGAATTTTGAATTATTTATTATTAATAAATAAATTATGGAGACAACAGCATGGGAGAGCTGTTAAAAGAGGTTACTGGTCTAACTAGTGGAAGGAACTAGGTGGAAAGGCAAAAGACAAGTGGCAGCATCCTCAAACACTTCCTAAGTTGCAGGTGGCAACTTCCCTATATTTTGGGGTCGTGATTCCCCAAGAAAGTGGAATCTGAGCAGGTGGCTCATTAATGACAGTTAACCCAACTAAGGCCTAGGCAATCTTTTAAATAGTACTCAATGAACTGAGCTGGGGTTCAACAGAGTTCTGGAGGGAGAATACATTCAGGTGAATGCTATTCAGGAGTCCCATTGAGGAAGAGGGAAAAACAGTAAGGAAGTGTTTTGAGATAGGAAGCTGCAGTAACTTGGTTCTAGTGTAGATGTTTCGCTGAGTGAATTGGTTTGCTGCACCTAGTTCCAGCCAGGGAGACCAGAGCAAGCTCGGGGGTCCTGAGAAGTGTTGTCTGGGCACTCTCTAGGAATTGGTAGGGAGGAACAACCTCCCATCGCTGTTGTTGTCTACAATTATAACAGGTTCTGCCACATAGTTCCTGCTGTTTATTGAGTAATATGAATGTAGTTTATGATTATCTCTTCCATGTCTGAACAGTGTTTTATTTCAGTAAAAGTTATTATTTCTGAACTGTTAATAGATAGACTCTGCAGAACTATTGTCTTAGAAATTTCCTAACATCACTATTATCATACAGTTCAAGATGTTATTGTGATTTTATACTTGGTTATTACGATAGTTAAAAAGATAAGTAAGGGCTCTTTATACAGTAAATATTTCTTAGAAAATAAGTTCATTAAAACAATTATAGGAACAGAAACATATAGGTAATCATATAACCACAATACAATTATTATCATAGATATTATAGCAGATACAAACCCTAGCTAACAGGTGTGCAAGTCATTATCTGTCACATAAATGAATGAGCCAAAAGTTCAATAGGAAGTTTATTTAGTCATTGACTGATTATACAAAAGGGTTAGCAGAACTTATTTTGACTCCACCTTGAACTAAAACAACAAGTATAGTAATGTCACTCATCTGTTTAATTATTTTAGACAGAGTCTTAGTTAAAACAAACCAAACAGTTTACTAAACAATAAGTTTGGTTATGGAGTTCGAATTAAAAACCTATCTCTCCAGATTTCTTCAACTAGAACACATTCAGCAGCACTTTGATTTAGTTATTAACTTTTAAACAAAAGAAATCTTTGACAGAACAATAATCAACTCGAGACCGAGCTTCACCAGGTAGCATTTATATCCCCTTAGATTTCCATTAAAATTCTTATGGTCCAAGACATTATAACAGAACGGTATTGCTAGCTCATTAACGAACTCTAACCCTGTAGTTATTATTTTTCATGTGAATATACAGAAACGACAGAGTCCTACCATATTAATACATAAATCATCCAACAAAACAAATTCAGAATGCACTCTGTCCTACAATTAAATTATGCCACACTCATCAGTTTGAAACCTACAGAATACATTTAGACGTAGCATCCTAACATTAAATTCCTACAATAACTTTTTCCTATGGTCGTAGTCTTTCTATTTATAGAAGCATTCTACATAAAACTCGAACCTGAAAACACTCGTCATACACCTACCCCATCCTATGGAAGGGCTGTAACAAGTCATTTTCTTTTTAGTTAAAAATTAAACAGGAAACGCAGGAGCAAAACCTTGATATTACTGCATCCCACCTACGACTGAGTTTTCAAAATATTTTTTAAAACAAAGATTAGTTATTATAATACACAGTATCGAATACCAAAAAGGAAACGTAGACATTTTGCAAATTTCCAAATCTTTATAACAAAATTTTCGATGGCCGTAGCCTTGTCAATTAACAAAAACTTGTTATAGAATATCAAAGCACAGCATACAATAGCTCGTCATACGGAATGACTGTAGCAACACATTTCTAAACCTTAAATTACACAGGAAAAACGTAGGAATAAACCATATAACTGATACATTGCTTTAATAACAGTCGAGTGCACAACTCCTGTAGAAGTGGTTGTAAAAATAAAGCATAGTATAGAACAACGGAGTAACAAATGCCTTTAAACAAGCCAATTCAACTAGCAAATTTTTTATATTGAGTTAAATTCAAATAAAAACCTGGGCAGTGCACCCCAAAACCCTTCATGAGTATAGTAATGAAGGCAAACCCATAGGGTCGTAACCCCATATTCAAAACAGGCTTCTACCCTTGTTCCCTACGCCTTAACAAATAACAAAACGTTGGTGGGAACCATACAACACCCTAAGGAAGACCATTAAATTACAGTCAGCCGAAGCCACAATGCCTCTACCCTATGACAGGGATAACACCTGACAAGGTCTTGCAGGGTCAAGCTATTAAAAGACTCAACAGAACGACGATAGCCACAGATTCATACCCTTTAAAGACCAAACCCTATTCGTCCACACCAAAAAACCCAAGGAGAAAATGCCATGGTAAGGACCAGGCTTACCCGGAGGAGCCAGATGCCGAGAGTTGCGTCCTGTACGTCTTGGAGTGTTCAATACCTGGTTA
This sequence comes from Larix kaempferi, assembly GCA_027924585.1. Classification (NCBI taxonomy): domain Eukaryota; kingdom Viridiplantae; phylum Streptophyta; class Pinopsida; order Pinales; family Pinaceae; genus Larix; species Larix kaempferi. The sequence continues at coordinate 102,778 of BSBM01001414.1, read as the reverse complement.
GAACATGAAACCATAAACCAATTACCATCTATATTCTCAACAAACAAAAACAACAAGCTTTTAATTTTATTATCGAAATAATACTACGAAACCCACAGGATTAACTCACCAGAAATTGGGATGAAGCGACCACCACAGTGACAGGTCTTGAAACCACGAACGATGGAGTGTGAACCCTAACCTTGGTCACCAAAGAAGAAATGGCGAATTCAAAGATGCATTCCACGATGAAGGTGGTTACAGGAATAGGAAAAAGGAAGGCAACAATGGAAGCCGTGACTGGTATGGAGCTTGTAACATAAAGGATAGAACCCTAGGGTTCTCACAAAAATACTACAACTGTTAAAAAAATAAACAAAATGTATACAACTCCTAAACCTTAGCAAGGGACTAGCGTAGCAAGAGCTACAACTGTATGGGAAGTAGATTCCACTATTGGTTTTGGCAAGTTTTGGACAGGAAAAACCCACAGAGCGGCCGAGCCCGAAGGCGAGGGAAGAAATGGTGAGGGGTAGGGTCTGTCAACCTTTTATGAGATGAGTACTCGGTCGAGAATTAGCCACGTATTCCTTAAATTATTCCCATGCAATTGAGTCACTTTTACATAGTTTGTTTACGACGACAAAACCATCATTGTGCCAATTAAAAAGGATGATATGGATATTCCATATGATTGAATCCAAGATTTGATTATTGCAATCAAACGTTGTATAATGAACAACAACACTTTGTCTACGACCCATAATTCAAAACAATTGTTTTAACATTTAATATTTCCATGGGAATATCACCTTGATACCAAACAAATCATAGTAAGTATAAAATTAATTATTGCTCGGTGATATGGATATATACAATTGCATAGTTTGCTCATAAAATTGAATTATAAATATCATATGAAAAACCCAATCTTGGAAGTAGTCTACACATAAAGGAGTTATATCAATAGAGTTAGGGATGCATCGACAATTCCAAATTTGTCACAACAAGTTTTCAACTACTTCAATTTCCTTATAAATGTTTAAACAAATTACTCGGGATAAGCTTAGAATCATTGATATAAAGATAATTTGTTCAATTTATACAAGCCTGAGATGGTTAAACGGAGACTTATAGAATATCTAGTTAATGCTGACAACAGGTAAGAGATTTATTTTACTATGATAAATATGAGGTGCATCTACAGTACAGAATCATCATCAATGACAATTAATTCTACAGACTTGTTAAATTCTTGGACACTTCAGAAATATAGCTATCCTCGTCGCTAGAAGTACAATTTCAACAATAGAAAGAATCGAGAAGTTGGTAGGCAGAATGCTACCTTCAAACACTTGAAAATTGAGTGAGCAAAGACCTTTTATTTTATTGACTTTTTGTACAGCTAATTGGAGTATAACATTTTATAATTGTCGAGATCGCACCTTACCTGTAGATCTGTAAAGAGGGAAACAATTCGATGCATTAGCTCGTAAGCTAAGTAAGCCCAGCTTGTTATGGCAAGTTCCCCTGGAGGTTACGACACAATAAAACAACTATTAACAAAAAAAAAGATAACCATAATAACACTTAAGAACAATAAAGATCTTTCATACACACTTACAACCAAGTAAGTTAATCAGACAGTTAAAAGACTGCTTTTATACAACATTTATTGCTATCCTAAAAATTTTAAATTTTTTGGAAATTTTTGGATTTTGACATGTGGTATCAGAGCATGGTTCAGACACTAGGCCTTCTTATGGCTCCACTAGTTTCCGCAGAACAGTGCAAATGACAATAAAATTTTATATATATGTTATGTACTAACTTATACCTTCTGTTTCATAAAGACAGAGCAGAAAATTTCCTTTCTGAATCCAACAGGCAGGTATGGAAAAGCTAGGAGAATATGCTGAACAGGAATCTCCAAACACTGCAACAAGAAAGATGTCAAGAGAACCTGAGACAGAGGAGGTAATTGCTCACTCCACTGAACTGATGCAGACCATAAAAGGTTTAAAGATAGAGATAGAAACAGTCAAGAAGGATAATGAAAGGATTCTGAAAACTCAAGAGCAGCTAAATCACCTATTGATAGAAAAATTTCAGACAGAAGGAAGGAGCAAACGAGCTGACTCAGAAGAAGCTAGTCATCAAAGAGGGTCTAAAAGGATGAAACCAACTAAATCTGACAGCAGTTCATCATCTGAAGAAAGAAGGGAACAACACAGTTATCGCACTACTAGTGACAGCAGTGAAGCTGAGCTGCACAACAGAAGGAAAAAGTACAGGCCTTATGAAGAGATTTCCGGGGAGTTTAAGAAAATAAAACCCCCAACTTTCAACGGAGAATCTGAAACAGGAGAAGAGGCAGAATCCTGGTTATCCGGGATGAGAAAATATTTCCAGATTTATAACTATTCAAATCAGCTGAAAGCACGAATGGCCATCTACAACCTTTCTGGAAAGGCGGACATATGGTGGCAAGACCTGAAAAGGGTCAAGGGGATTAAAGAAAAAGAAGTCAATTGGAGTACTTTTAAAAGGTACTTCAAAAAGAAATTTCTGTCCGAACAGTATTATGAAGAGAGGGCCAAGGAATTTTATGAACTGAAGCTAGGATCTATGACGATGAAGGACTTAAACAGTAAGTTCTTAAGTCTGTTAAGGTATGTGCCGTATTTTGTCGAAGAGAAACCAAAAATACAGCGGTTTCTTAGCTGTCTGCCATATCATATCAAGGACAGAATTGAATATGACAACCCCAAAACACTGGAAGAAGCTATGCGAAAGGCTAATTTCTATTATGAACAGAATAAAAAGAAAGAAGGGATAGCCAGCTGGAAAGCCAAAAAGAACAGTAATCAGCTTGAGCACAGGAAAAAGGAGTTTGTCCCCCATAAAAGTTTCAAGAATAACAAGAACGGAAACCATTTTAATGGTAAAAGCTTCCAGGGAAACAAAAATGGAGCTGCTAGTCATTCCAACAATTTCAAAAGCAGCAAGGAGGCTCCTAACAATCATGGAAACTAGACCAAGAATTTTGAGCGAAAGGAACCTGTCAAGTGTTGGGAGTGTAATGGCCCACATTATGCTTCAGTTTTCCCAAATAGAAAGAAACAAATCAACAATATTCATACTGTTCAAGATGAAATGACTGTTGGAGACTTTGCAGGGACTATGCCCCGAATCAATGCAGCGTTGGAAAACCGCTAAGCTGACTATCAAACTTCCACGGTGGAAGTAGGAGGTATGATTAAAAAAACCCTTGTAACTATTTTAATAGATCCAGGTGCTAGTCTTAGTTATATTTCACCCCAGCTAGTAGAAAAATGTAATCTGACTGTTGAAAGGTTTGATAATTCCTGGTCTGTACAACTAGCTACTGGGGAAAAAAGGAAAGTAAATTGTTATGTTAAAGAGTGTACTTTAGATATGAATGATTTTCAAACTACTATTCAATTAAATATTCTACCACTTGGCTCTTATGACATACTTATCGGGATGGACTGGTTAGAACAGCATAGGGTAGTTTTAAACTGCTTTGACAAAACTTTTAGATGCATAAACAGTAATGGACAGCCTGTAACTGTTAGGGGTATTCCTAGGAAAACAGTAGTTAGGCAGATTTCTGCTTTACAACTTAAAAGGGTAGTCAGAAAGGGGTGCAAAGCCTATGCTGTAACCATTACAGATGAGACAGATAAGTCTGCAAGCAGCAAGATAACAGTAGAGAACATCCCTGTAGCAAATGAATTCATTGATGTTTTTCCGGAGGAAATCCCAGAATTACCTCCCAAGAGAGAACTGGATTTTACAATCGAGTTGGTACCAGGTGTTGTACCCAGTTCAAAAGCCCCGTATCGTATGAATATTTTGGAGCTTAATGAATTAAAAACTCAGTTAAAGGAGTTAATAGACAAGAAGTACATTCGACCTAGTGTATCCCCTTGGGGAGCACGTGTAATTTTTGTTAAAAAGAAGGACGGAACTATGCGACTTTGCATAGATTACCGTCAACTGAACAAGATGACGATTAAAAACAGATATCCATTGCCTCGCATAGATGATCTGTTTGATCAGCTACGTGGAGCTACGGTGTTCTCTAAGATAGACATGAGATCGGGTTATCATCAGGTGAGGATTAAAGAAGAAGACATTTTCAAAACAGCTTTTAGAACAAGGTATGGACATTACGAATTTGTCGTAATGCCATTTGGGCTTACTAATGCCCCAGCTGTCTTTATGTGCTTAATGAATAACATAATGCATAAGTACTTAGATAAATTTGTTGTCGTATTCATCGATGACATTTTAGTTTATTCTAAGAATGAAGAGGAGCATAAAGAACACATACGTATAGTCTTACAAGAACTAAGAGAGCAGTAACTCTTTGCGAAGTTCAGTAAGTGTGACTTCTTTAAAGATGAAATCCAGTACTTAGGACATGTAGTCACCAAGGAAGGGATTTCAGTTGATCCTGAAAAGATTCGGGCAATTGAAGGGTGGCCGGTACCAAAAGATGTAACAGATGTTAGATCCTTCATGGGAATTACCGGTTACTACCGGAGATTTATTGAAGGTTTTTCAAAAATAGCCAACCCAATTACTTCCTTGCAAAAGAAAGGAAAGAAGTTTGATTGGAACGTGAAGTGTGAAGAAAGCTTTAAGAAACTTAAGACTCTATTGACAACTGCGCCTATTCTCAGAATAGAGGACCCAAATAAAGATTTTGTGGTTTGCATCGATGCTTGTAATGACGGTCTATGCGGAGTGTTGACTCAGGATGGACATGTCATTGCCTACGAATCTAGGAAGCTGAAAATTCATGAAAAGAATTATGCCACTTATGACCTAGAATTAGCTGCTGTTATTCATGCATTAAAGATGTGGCGACACCATTTAATAGGTAGAAATTTTACTTTAATGACTGATAATAAGGGTCTGAAATACCTTTTAGACCAGCCTAACTTAAATGCAAGACAAGCCAGGTGGTTGGCCTTCTTAAGTGAATACGATTTCGAAATTCAGCACATAAAAGGAAAGGAAAAGAAGTTGGCTGATGCTTTGAGCAGAAATGCAAGGCTGAAGTTTGTATCAGCTAGCAGCACTTGTACCTCTGATTTGAATGAACAGTTGGCTGAAGGGATAAAATCAGATGAAAATTATCAACATTTACAAGCTACAGCCAAAGAACAACCTACAAAAAGTATGATAAAAGGATATAGTTTAAATGAAGACGGATTTTTATTGTTCAAAGACAGGCTGTATGTTCCAAATGTACCTAAAGTTAAGCTATTAATTCTGGACGAAATACATAAAACCCCTTACTCAGGGCATCCAGGCTACCAGAAGACTGTCACCATGTTGAGAAAATAATATTTTTGGCCTAATATGAAATCTGAAACAGCCGAGTATATAGCTAGATGTTTGGATTGTCAACAAGTGAAAACAGAACACCAACATCCAGCTGGGTTGCTGCAACCCTTGCCTATTCCTAACTGGAAGTGGGAGATAATTAGTTTAGATTTCATTACGGGATTACCTAAAAATTAGCATCAGAATGATTCAATTATGGTAGTGGTAGATAAATTAAGTAAATCAGCACACTTTATTCCTGTTAAAACCACTTAGAAGGCTGAAAGCATAGCTGATATATTTCTGAAAAAGATTTTTTGGTTACATGGTGTCCCAAAAGTTATTATTTCAGACAGGGATCCTAAATTCACTGGGAATTTTTGGAAATCTTTGTTTAAAGGATTAAACACAACTCTGAATTTCAGCACTTCCTTCCACCCTCAGACGGACGGACAAACTCAAAGAGTTAATCAGGTATTAGAAGATCTACTAAGGATGTATGTTAAAGATCAACCAGGTAAGTGGGAGGATTATTTACATTTAGCAGAATTTGCATACAATAACAGCTATCAGTCGTCAGCTAAGTTTAGTCCTTTTGAAATTCTGTATGGACGTAAATGCAACACTCCTATCTCTTGGAGTAATCCAGTAGACAGGTTAGTGTTAGGACCTGATTTATTAAAAGAGATGGAACAGATTGTGAAACAAGTGCAGGTAAATTTGAAGATCGCCCAGGATCGGCAAAAGAGTCAAGCAGATTTGAAAAGAACTCCTAAAGAGTTCCAGGTAGGTGAACATGTGTTCATCAAGGTAAGGCCAAAGAAGAGCTCTCTAAGACTGCGAAGTTGTGCAAAATTAGCACCACGTTACTGTGGTCCGTTTGAAATTTTATCTAGAATCGGTCAAGTTGCTTATCAGCTAGCATTACCACCTAATTTAAAAGTACACAATGTTTTTCATATTTCTGTTCTGAAAAAGTATGTTCATGATGCTAGTCATGTTATTGACTGGACCATTGTACAGGTAGAACCAGAAGGGGAAGTTCTGGTGGAACCGGATTGTATCCTCGGGAGGAGGGAAATTACTCTGCGGAACCGCATAATTGGACAGCTGAAGGTGCAATGGAAGCACCTTAGTCCTGAGGAAGCTACCTGGGAACTGGAAAGTAAGATGTGGGAAGCATACCCAAATCTATTCCAGCAGGTAGCTGAAGACGAAGAATAAGCAACATCGAGGACGATGTTACCTTTTTAGGGGGGGTGTATGTCACATACCCCAATTTTGCAAAAATAATGTAATTATTTTATTTTATTCCTGAGACATTATGTTAAATTTTATGCTAAGTAGGAATTGATGAATCAGCAGAGTCACCAGAAATGGAATGTAAATTTTGAATATTTTATTATTAATAAATAAATTATGGAGACAACAGCATGGGAGAGCTGTTAAAAGAGGTTACTGGTCTAACTAGTGGAAGGAACTAGGTGGAAAGGCAAAAGACAAGTGGCAGCATCCTCAAACACTTCCTAAGTTGCAGGTGGCAACTTCCCTATATTTTGGGGTCATGATTCCCCAAGAAAGTGGAATCTGAGCAGGTGGCTCATTAATGACAGTTAACCCAACTAAGGCCTAGGCAATCTTTTAAATAGTACTCAATGAACTGAGCTGGGGGTTCAACAGAGTTCTGGAGGGAGAATACATTCAGGTGAATGCTATTCAGGAGTCCCATTGAGGAAGAGGGAAAAACAGTAAGGAAGTGTTTTGAGATAGGAAGCTGCAGTAACTTGGCTCTAGTGTAGATGTTTGGCTGAGTGAATTGGTTTGCTGCACCTAGTTCTAGCCAGGGAGACCAAAGCAAGCTCGGGGGTCCTGAGAAGTGTTGTCTGGGCACTCTCCAGGAATTGGTAGGGAGGAACAGCCTCCCATCGCTGTTGTTGTCTACAATTATAACAAGTTCTGCCACATAGTTCCTGCTGTTTATTGAGTAATATGAATGTAGTTTATGATTATCTCTTCCATGTCTGAACAGTGTTTTATTTCAGTAAAAGTTAGTATTTCTGAACTGTTAATAGATAGATTCTGCAGAACTATTGTCTTAGAAATTTCCTAACATCACTATTATCATACAGTTCAAGATGTTATTGTGATTTTATACTTGGTTATTACGATAGTTAAAAAGATAAGTAAGGGCTCTTTATACAGTAAATATTTCTTAGAAAATAAGTTCATTAAAACAATTATAGGAACAGAAACATATAGGTAATCATATAACCACAATACAATTATTATCATAGATATTATAGCAGATACAAACCCTAGCTAACAGGTGTGCAAGTCATTATCTGTCACATAAATGAACGAGCCAAAAGTTCAATAGGAAGTTTATTTAGTCATTGACTGATTATACAAAAGGGTTAGCAGAACTTATTTTGACTCCACCTTGAACTAAAACAACAAGTATAGTAATGTCACTCATCTGTTTAATTATTTTAGACAGAGTCTTAGTTAAAACAAACCAAACAGTTTACTAAACAATAAGTTTGGTTATGGAGTTCGAATCAAAAACTTATCTCTCCAGATTTCTTCAACTAGAACACATTCCGCAGCACTTTGATTTAGTTATTAACTTTTAAACAAAAGAAATCTTTGACAGAACAATAATCAACTCGAGACCGAGCTTCACCAGGTAGCATTTATATTCCCTTATATTTCCATTAAAATTCTTATGGTCCAAGCCATTATAACAGAACGGTATTGCTAGCTCATTAACGAACTCTAACCCTGTAGTTATTATTTTTCATGTGAATATACAGAAACGACAGAGTCCTACCATATTAATACATAAATCATCCAACAAAACAAATTCAGAATGCACTCTGTTCTACAATTAAATTATGCCACACTCATCAGTTTGAAACCTACAGAATACATTTAGACGTAGCATCCTAACATTAAATTCCTACAATAACTTTTTCCTACGGTCGTAGTCTTTCTATTTATAGAAGCATTCTACATAAAACTCGAACCTGAAAACACTCGTCATACACCTACCCCATCCTATGGAAGGGCTGTAACAAGTCATTTTCTTTTTAGTTAAAAATTAAATAGGAAACGCAGGAGCAAAACCTTGATATTACTGCATCCCACCTACGACTGAGTTCTAAAAATTTTTAAAACAAATTTTAGTTTTTATAATACATAGTATTGAATACCAAAAAGGAAACGTAGACATTTTGCAAATTTCCAAATCTTTATAACAAAATTTTCGATGGTCGTAGCCTTGTCAATTAACAAAAATTTGTTATAGAATATCAAAGCACAGCATACAATAGCTCGTCATACGGAATTACTGTAGCAACACATTTCTAAACCTTAAATTACACAGGAAAGACGTCGGAATAAACCATATAACTGATACATTGCTTTAATAACAATCGAGTGCACAACTCCTGTAGAAGTGGTTGTAAAAATAAAGCATAGTATAGGACAACGGAGTAACAAATGCATTTAAACAAGCCAATTCAACTAGCAAATTTTTTATATTGAGTTAAATTCAAATAAAAACCTCGGCAGTACACCCCAAAACCCTTCATGAGTATAGTAATGAAGGCAAACCCATAGGGTCGTAACCCCATATTCAAAACAGGATTCTAGCCTTGTTCCCTACGCCTTAACAAATAACAAAACGTTGGTGGGAACCATACAACACCCTAAGGAAGACCATTAAATTACAGTCAGCCGAAGCCACAATGCCTCTACCCTATGACAGGGATAACACCTGACAAGGTCTTGCAGGGTCAAGCTATTAAAAGACTCAACAGAACGACAATAGCCACAGATTCATACCCTTTAAAGACCAAACCCTATTCGTCCACACCAAAAAACCCAAGGAGAAAATGCCATGGTAAGGACCAGGCATACCTGGAGGAGCCAGATGCCGAGAGTTGCGTCCTGTACGTCTTGGAGTGTTCAATACCTGCTTAGAACATGAAACCATAAACCAATTACCATCTATATTCTCAACAAACGAAAACAACAAGCTTTTAATTTTATTATCGAAATAATACTACGAAACCCACAGGATTAACTCACCAGAAATTGGGATGAAGCGACCACCACAGTGACAGGTCTTGAAACCACGAACGATGGAGTGTGAACCCTAACCTTGGTCACCAAAGAAGAAATGGCGAATTCAAAGATGCATTCCACGATGAAGGTGGTTACAGGAATAGGAAAAAGGAAGGCAACCATGGAAGTCGTGACTGGTATGGAGCTTGTAACATAAAGGATAGAACCCTAGGGTTCTCACAACAATACTACAACTGTTAAAAAAATAAACAAAATGTATACAACTCCTAAACCTTAGCAAGGGACTAGCGCAGCAAGAGCTACAACTGTATGGGAAGTAGATTCCACTATTGGTTTCGGCAAGTTTTGGACAGGAAAAACCCACAGAGCGGCCGAGCCCGAAGGCGAGGGAAGAAATGGTTAGGGGTAGGGTTTGTCAACCTTTTATGAGATGAGTACTCGGTCGAGAATTAGCCACGTATTCCTTAAATTATTCCCATGCAATTGAGTCACTTTTACATAGTTTGTTTACGACGACAAAACCATCATTGTGCCAATTAAAAAGGATGATATGGATATTCCATATGATTGAATCCAAGATTTGATTATTGCAATCAAACGTTGTATAATGAACAACAACACTTTGTCTATGACCCATAATTCAAAACAATTGTTTTAACATTTAATATTTCCATGGGAATATCACCTTGATACCAAACAAATCATAGTAAGTATAAAATGAATTATTGCTCGGTGATATGGCTATATACAATTGCATAGTTTGCTCATAAAATTGAATTATAAATATCATATGAAAAACCCAATCTTGGAAGTAGTCTACACATAAAGGAGTTATATCAATAGAGTTAGGGATGAATCGACAATTCCAAATTTGTCACAACAAGTTTTCAAGTACTTCAATTTCCTTATAAAAGTTTAAACAAATTACTCCGGATAAGCTTAGAATCATTGATATAAAGATAATTTGTTCAATCTATACAAGCCTGAGATGGTTAAACGGAGACTTATAGAATATCTAGTTAATGCTGACAACAGGTAAGAGATTTATTTTACTATGCTAAATATGAGGCGCATCTACAGTACAGAATCATCATCAATGACAATTAATTCTACAGACTTGTTAAATTCTTGGACACTTCAGAAATACAGCTATCCTCGTCGCTAGAAGTACAATTTCAACAATAGAAAGAATCAAGAAGTTGGTAGGCAGAATGCTACCTTCAAACACTTGAAAATTGAGTGAGCAAAGACCTTTTATTTGAATGACTTTTTGTACAGCTAATTGGAGTATAACATTTTATAATTGTCGTGATCGCACCTTACCTGTAGATCTGTAAAGAGGGAAACAGTTCGATGCATTAGCTCGTAAGCTAAGTAAGCCCAGCCTGTTATGGCAAGTTCCCCTGGAGGTTACGACACAATAAAACAACTATTAACAAAAAAAAAGATAACCATAATAACACTTAAGAACAATAAAGATCTTTCATACACACTTACAACCAAGTAAGTTAATCAGACAGTTAAAAGACTGTTTTTATACAACATTTATTGCTATCTTAAAAATTTTAAATTTTTCGGATTTTGACATGTGGTATCAGAGCATGGTTCAGACACTAGGCCTTCTTATGGCTCCACTAGTTTCCGCAGAACAGTGCAAATGACAATAAAATTTTATATATATGTTATGTACTAACTTATACCTTCTGTTTCATAAAGACAGAGCAGAAAATTTCCTTTCTGAATCCAACAGGAAGGTATGGAAAAGCTAGGAGAATATGCTGAACAGGAATCTCCAAACACTGCAACAAGACAGATGTCGAGAGAACCTGAGATAGAGGAGGTAATTGATCACTCCACTGAACTGATGCAGACCATAAAAGGTTTAAAGATAGAGATAGAAACAGTCAAGAAGGATAATGAAAGGATTCTAAAAACTCAAGAGCAGCTAAATCAGCTATTGATAGAAAAATTTCAGATAGAAGGAAGGAGCAAACGAGTTGACTCAGAAGAAGCTAGTCATCAAAGAGGGTCTAAAAGGATGAAACCGGCTAAATCTGACAGCAATTCATCATCTGAAGAAAGAAGGGAACAACACAGTTATCGCACTACTAGTGACAGCAGTGAAGCTGAGCTGCACAACAGATGGAAAAAGTACAGGCCTTATGAGGAGATTTCTGGGGAGTTTAAGAAAATAAAACCCCCAACTTTCAACGGAGAATCTGAAACAGGAGAAGAGGCAGAATCCTAGTTATCCGGGATGAGAAAATATTTCCAGATTTATAACTATTCAAATCAGCTGAAAGCACGAATGGCCATATACAACCTTTCTGGAAAGACGGACATATGGTGGCAAGACCTGAAAAGGGTCAAGGGGATTAAAGAAAAAGAAGTCAATTGGAGTACTTTTAAAAGGTACTTCAAAAAGAAATTTCTATCCGAACAGTATTATGAAGAGATGGCCAAGGAATTTTATGAACTGAAGCTAGGATCTATGATGATGAAGGACTTAAACAGTAAGTTCTTAAGTCTGTTAAGGTATGTGCCGTATTTTGTCGAAGAGAAACCAAAAATACAGTGGTTTCTTAGTTGTCTGCCATATCATATCAAGGACAGAATTGAATATGACAACCCCAAAACACTGGAAGAAGCTATGCGAAAGCCTAATTTCTGTTATGAACAGAATAAAAAGAAAGAAGGGATAGCCAACTGGAAAGCCAAAAAGAATAGTAATCAGCTTGAGCACAGGAAAAAGGAGTTTGTCCCCCATAAATGTTTCAAGAATAACAAGAACGGAAACCATTTTAATGGTAAAAGCTTCCAGGGAAATAAAAATGGAGCTGCTAGTCATTCCAACAATTTCAAAAGCAGCAAGGAGGCTCCTAACAATCATGGAAACTAGACCAAGAATTTTGAGCGAAAGGAACCTGTTAAGTGTTGGGAGTGTAATGGCCCACATTATGCTTCAGTTTTCCCAAATAGAAAGAAACAAATCAGCAATATTCATACTGTTCAAGATGAAATGACTGCTGGAGACTTTGTAGGGACTATGCCCCGAATCAATGCAGCATTGGAAAACCGCCAAGCTGACTATCAAACTTCCATGGTCGAAGTAGGAGGTATGATTAACAAAACCCCTGTAACTATTTTAATAGATCCAGGTGCTAGTCTTAGTTATATTTCACCCCAGCTAGTAGAAAAATGTAATCTGACTGTTGAAAGGTTTGATAATTCCTGGTCTGTACAACTAGCTACTGGGGAAAAAAGGAAAGTAAACTGTTATGTTAAAGAGTGTACTTTAGATATGAATGATTTTCAAACTACTATTCAATTAAATATTCTGCCACTTGGCTCTTATGACATACTTATCGAGATGGACTGGTTAGAACAGCATAGGGTAGTTTTAAACTGCTTTGACAAAACTTTTAGATGCGTAAACAGTGATGGATAGCCTGTAACTGTTAGGGGTATTCCTAGGAAAACAGTAGTTAGGCAGATTTTTGCTTTACAACTTAAAAGGGCAGTCAGAAAGGGGTGCATAGCCTATGCTGTAACCATTACAGATGAGACAGATAAGTCTGCAAGCAGCAAGATAATAGTAGAGAACATCCCTGTAGCAAATGAATTCATTGATGTTTTTCTGGAGGAAATCCCAGAATTACCTCCCAAGAGAGAACTGGATTTTACAATCGAGTTGGTACCAGGTGTTGTACCCAGTTCAAAAGCCCCCTATCGTATGAATATTTTGGAGCTTAACGAATTAAAAACTCAGTTAAAGGAGTTAATAGACAGGAAATACATTCGACCCAGTGTATCCCCTTGGGGAGCACCAGCAATTTTTGTTAAAAAGAAGGACGGAACTATGCGACTTTGCATAGATTACCGTCAACTGAACAAGATGACGATTAAAAACAGATATACGTTGCCTCGCATAGATGATCTGTTTGATCAGCTACATGGAGCTACGGTGTTCTCTAAGATAGACCTGAGATCGGGTTATCATCAGGTGAGGATTAAAGAAGAAGACATTTTCAAAACAGCTTTTAGAACAAGGTATGGACATTACGAATTTGTCGTAATGCCATTTGGGCTTACTAATGCCCCAACTGTCTTTATGTTCTTAATGAATAACATAATGCATAAGTACTTAGATAAATTTGTTGTCGTATTCATCGATGACATTTTAGTTTATTCTAAGAATGAAGAGGAGCATAAAGAACACTTACGTATAGTCTTACAAGAACTAAGAGAGCAGCAACTCTTTGCGAAGTTCAGTAAGTGTGACTTCTTTAAAGACGAAATCCAGTACTTAGGACATGTAGTCACCAAGGAAGGGATTTCAGTTGATCCTGAAAAGATTCGGGCAATTGAAGAGTGGCCGGTACAAAAATATGTAACAGATGTTAGATCCTTCATGGGAATTACCGGTTACTACCCGAGATTTATTGAAGGTTTTTCAAAAATAGCCAACCCAATTACTTGCAAAAGAAAGGCAAGAAGTTTGATTGGAATGTGAATTGTGAAGAAAGCTTTAAGAAACTTAAGACTCTATTGACAACTGCGCCTATTCTCAGAATAGCGGACCCAAATAAAGATTTTGTGGTTTGCACCGATGCTTGTAATGACGGTCTAGGCGGAGTGTTGACTCAGGATGGACATGTCATTGCCTACGAATCTAGGAAGCTGAAAATTCATGAAAAGAATTATGCCACTTATGACCTAGAATTAGTTGTTGTTATTCATGCATTAAAGATGTGGCGACACCATTTAATAGGCAGAAAGTTTACTTTAATGACTGATAATAAGGGTCTGAAATACCTTTTAGACCAGCCTAACTTAAATGCAAGACAAGCCAGGTGGTTGGCCTTCTTAAGTGAATACGATTTCGAAATTCAGCACATAAAAGGAAAGGAAAAGAAGGTGGCTGATGCTTTGAGCAGAAATGCAAGGCTGAATTTTGTATCAGCTAGCAGCACTTGTACCTCTGATTTGAATGAACAGTTGGCTGAAGGGATAAAATCAGATGAAAATTATCAACATTTACAAGCTACAGCCAAAGAACAACCTACAGAAAGTATGATAAAAGGATATAGTTTAAATGAAGACGGATTTTTATTGTTCAAAGACAGGCTGTATGTTCCAAATGTACCTAAATTTAAACTGTTAATTCTGGAAGAAATACATAAAACCCCTTACTCAGGGCATCCAGGCTACCAGAATACTGTCACCATGTTGGGAAAAGAATATTTTTGGCCTAATATGAAATCTGAAACAGCCGAGTATATAGCTAGATGTTTGGACTGTCAACAAGTGAAAACAGAACACCAACATCCAGCTGGGTTGATGCAACCCTTGCCTATTCCTAACCGGAAGTGGGAGATAATTAGTTTAGATTTCATTACGGGATAACCTAAAAATCAGCATCATAATGATTCAATTATGGTAGTGGTAGATAAATTAAGTAAATCAGCACACTTTATTCCTGTTAAAACCACTTAGAAGGCTGCAAACATAGCTGATATATTTCTGAAACAGATTTTTCGGTTACATGGTGTCCCAAAAGTTATTATTTCAGACACGGATCCTAAATTCACCGGAAATTTTTGGAAATATTTGTTTAAAGGATTAAACACAACTCTGAATTTTAGCACTTCCTTCCATCCTCAGACGGACGGACAAACTGAAAGAGTTAATCAGGTATTAGAAGATCTACTAAGGATGTATGTTAAAGATCAACCAGGTAAGTGGGAGGATTATTTACATTTAGCAGAATTTGCATACAATAACAGCTGTCAGTCGTCAACTAAGTTTAGTCCTTTTGAAATTCTGTATGGACGTAAATGCAACACTCCTATCTCTTGGAGTAATCCAGTAGACAGGTTAGTGTTAGGACCTGATTTATTAAAAGAGATGGAACAGATTGTGAAACAAGTGCAGGTAAATTTGAAGATTGCCCAGGATCGGCAAAAGAGTCAAGCAGATTTGAAAAGAACTCCTAAAGAGTTCCAGGTAGGTGAACATGTGTTCATCAAGGTAAGGCCAAAGAAGAGCTCTCTAAGACTAGGAAGTTGTGCAAAATTAGGACCACGTTACTGTGGTCCGTTTGAAATTTTATCTAGAATCGGTCAAGTTGCTTATCAGCTAGCATTACCACCTAATTTAAAAGTACACAATGTTTTTCATATTTCTGTTCTGAAAAAGTATGTTCATGATGCTACTCATGTTATTGACTGGAACATTGTACAGGTAGAACCAGAAGGGGAAGTTCTGGTGGAACCGGATTGTATCCTCAGGAGGAGGGAAATTACTCCGCGGAACCGCATAATTGGATAGCTGAAGGTGCAATGGAAGCACCTTAGTCCTGAGGAAGCTACCTGGGAACTGGAAAGTAAGATGCGGGAAGTATACCCAAATCTATTCCGGTAGGTAGCTGAAGATGAAGAATAAGTAACATCGAGGACGATGTTACCTTTTTAGGGGGGGTGTATGTCACATACCCCAATTTTGCAAAAATAATGTAATTATTTTATTTTATTCCTGAGACATTATGTTAAATTTTATGCTAAGTAGGAATTGATGACTCAGCAGAGTCACCAGAAATGGAATGTAAATTTTGAATATTTTATTATTAATAAATAAATTATGGAGACAACAGCATGGGAGAGCTGTTAAAAGAGGTTACTAGTCTAACTCGTGGAAGGAACTAGGTGGAAAGGCAAAAGACAAGTGGCAGCATCCTCAAACACTTCCTAAGTTGCAGGTGGCAACTTCCCTATATTTTGGGGTCATGATTCCCCAAGAAAGTGGAATCTGAGCAGGTGGCTCATTAATGACAGTTAACCCAACTAAGACCTAGGCAATCTTTTAAACAGTACTCAATGAACTGAGCTGGGGGTTCAACAGAGTTCTGGAGGGAGAATACATTCAGGTGAATGTTATTCAGGAGTCCCATTGAGGAAGAGGGAAAACCAGTAAGGAAGTGTTTTCAGATAGGAAGCTGCAGTAACTTGGTTCCAGTGTAGCTGTTTGGCTGAATGAGTTGGTTTGCTGCACCTAGTTCCAGCCAGGGAGACCAGAGCAAGCTCGGGGGTCCTAAGAAGTGTTGTCTGGGCACTCTCCAGGAATTGGTAGGGAGGAACAGCCTCCCATCGCTGTTGTTGTCTACAATTAATACAGGTTCTGCCACATAGCTCTTGCTGTTTATTGAGTAATATGAATGTAGTTTATGATTATCTCTTCCATGTCTGAATAGTGTTTTATTTCAGTAAAAGTTAGTATTTCTGAACTATTAATAGATAGATTCTGCAGAACTATTGTCTTAGAAATTTCCTAACATCACTATTATCATACAGTTCAAGATGTTATTGTGATTTTATACTTGGTTATTACGATAGTTAAAAAGATAAGTAAGGGCTCTTTATACAGTAAATATTTCTTAGAAAATAAGTTCATTAAAACAATTATAGGAACAAAAACATATAGGTAATCATATAACCACAATACAATTATTATCATAGATATTATAGCAGATACAAACCCTAGCTAACAGGTGTGTAGGTCATTATCGGTCACATAAATGAACGAGCCAAAAGTTCAATAGGAAGTTTATTTAGTCATTGACTGATTATACAAAAGGGTTAGCAGAACTTATTTTGACTCCACATTGAACTAAAACAACAAGTATAGTAATGTCATTCATCTGTTTAATTATTTTAGACAGAGTCTTAGTTAAAACAAACCAAACAGTTTACTAAACAATAAGTTTGGTTATGGAGTTCGAATCAAAAACCTATCTCTCCAGATTTATTCAACTAGAACACATTCGGCAGCACTTTGATTTAGTTATTTACTTTTAAACAAAAGAAATCTTTGACAGAACAATAATCAACTCGAGACCGAGCTTCACGAGGTAGCATTTATATTCCCTTAGATTTCCATTAAAATTCTTATGGTCCAAGCCATTATAACAGAACGGTATTGCTAGCTCATTATCGAACTCTAACCCTGTAGTTATTATTTTTCATGTGAATATACAGAAACGACAGAGTCCTACCATATTAATACATAAATCATCCAACAAAACAAATTCAGAATGCACTTTGTCCTACAATTAAATTATGCCACACTCATCAGTTTTAAACCTACAGAATACATTTAGACGTAGCATCCTAACATTAAATTCCTACAATAACTTTTTCCTACGGTCGTAGTCTTTCTATTTATAGAAGCATTCTACATAAAACTCGAACCTGAAAACACTCGTCATACACCTACCCCATCCTATGGAAGTGCTGTAACAAGTCTTTTTCTTTTTAGTTAAAAATTAAACAGGAAACGCAGGAGCAAAACCTTGATATTACTGCATCCCACCTACAACTGAGTTCTCAAAATCTTTTTTAAAACAAAGATTAGTTATTATAATACACAGTATCGAATACCAAAAAGGAAACGCAGACATTTTGCAAATTTCCGAATCTTTATAACAAAATTTTCGATGGTCGTAGCCTCGTCAATTAACAAAAACTTGTTATAGAATATCAAAGCACAGCATACAATAGCTCGTCATACGGAATGACTGTAGCAACACATTTCTAAACCTTAAATTACACAGGAAAGACGTAGGAATAAACCATATAACTGAGACATTGCTTTAATAACAGCTGAGTGCACAACTCCTGTAGAAGTGGTTGCAAAAATAAAACATAGTACAGAACAACGGAGTAACAAATGCCTTTAAACAAGCCAATTCAACTGGCAAATTTTTTATATTGAGTTAAATTCAAATAAAAACCTGGGCAGTACACCCCAAAACCCTTCATGAGTACAGTAATGAAGGCAAACCCATAGGGTCGTAACCCCATATTCAAAATAGGCTTCTAGCCTTGTTCCCTACGCGTTAACAAATAACAAAACGTTGGTGGGAACCATACAACACCCTAAGGAAGACCATTAAATTACAGTCAGCCGAAGCCACAATGCCTCTACCCTATGACAGGGATAACACCTGACAAGGTCTTGCAGGGTCAAGCTATTAAAAGACTCAACAGAACGACGATAGCCACAGATTCATACCCTTTAAAGACCAAACCCTATTCGTCCACACCAAAAACCCCAAGGAGAAAATGCAATGGTAAGGACCAGGCTTACCCGGAGGAGCCAAATGCCGAGAGTTGCGTCCTGTACGTCTTGGAGTGTTCAATACCTGCTTAGAACAGGAAACCACAAACCAATTACCATCTATATTCTCAACAAATGAAAACAACAAGCTTTTAATTTTATTATCGAAATAATACTACGAAACCCACAGGATTAACTCACCAGAAATTGGGATGAAGCTACCACCACAGTGACAGGTCTTGAAACCACGAACGATGGAGTGTGAACCCTAACCTTGGTTTCCAAAGAAGAAATGACGAATTCAAAGATGCATTCCACGATGAAGGTGGTTACAGGAATAGGAAAAAGGAAGGCAACAATGGAAGCCGTGACTGGTATGGAGCTTGTAACATAAAGGATAGAACCCTAGGGTTCTCACAAAAATACTACAACTGTTAAAAAAATAAACAAAATGTATACAACTCCTAAACCTTAGCAAGGGACTAGCGCAGCAAGAGCTACAACTGTATGGGAAGTAGATTCCACTATTGGTTTCGGCACGTTTTGGACAGGAAAAACCCACAGAGCGGCCGAGCTCGAAGGCGAGGGAAGAAATGGTGAGGGGTAGGGTTTGTCAACCTTTTATGAGATGAGTACTCGGTCGAGAATTAGCCACGTATTCCTTAAATTATTCCCATGCAATTGAGTCACTTTTACATAGTTTGTTTACAACGACAAAACCATCATTGTGCCAATTAAAAAGGATGATATGGATATTCCATATGATTGAATCCAAGATTTGATTATTGCAATCAAACGTTGTATAATGAACAACAACACTTTGTCTACGACCCATAATTCAGAACAATTGTTTTAACATTTAATATTTCCATGGGAATATCACCTTGATACCAAACAAATCGTAGTAAGTATAAAATGAATTATTGCTCGGTGATATGGCTATATACAATTGCATAGTTTGCTCATAAAATTGAATTATAAATATCATATGAAAAACCCAATCTTGGAAGTAGTCTACACATAAAGGAGTTATATCAATAGAGTTAGGGATGCATCGACAATTCGAAATTTGTCACAACAAGTTTTCAAGTACTTCAATTTCCTTATAAACGTTTAAACAAATTACTCCGGATAAGCTTAGAATCATTGATATAAAGATAATTTGTTCAATTTATACAAGCCTGAGATGGTTAAACGGAGACTTATAGAATATCTAGTTAATGCTGACAACGGGTAAGAGATTTATTTTACTATGCTAAATATGAGGCGCATCTACAGTACAGAATCATCATCAATGACAATTAATTCTACAGACTTGTTAAATTCTTGGACACTTCAGAAATACAACTATCCTCGTCGCTAGAAGTACAATTTCAACAATAGAAAGAATCGAGAAGTTGGTAGGCAGAATGCTACCTTCAAACACTTGAAAATTGAGTGAGCAAAGACCTTTTATTTGAATGACTTTTTGTACAGCTAATTGGAGTATAACATTTTATAATTGTCGCGATCGCACCTTACCTGTAGATCTGTAAAGAGGGAAACAGTTCGATGCATTAGCTCGTAAGCTAAGTAATCCCAACCTGTTATGGCAAGTTCCCCTAGAGGTTACGACACAATAAAACAACTATTAACAAAAAAAAAGATAACCATAATAACACTTAAGAACAATAAAGATCTTTCATACACACTTACAACCAAGTAAGTTAATCAGACAGTTAAAAGACTGCTTTTATACAACATTTATTGCTATCTTAAAAATTTTAAATTTTTCGGAAATTTTCGGATTTTGACAGAATGCCTGGAAGAATAAAATACGCGCCTTATTTCTATTCAAATTCTTTATAATTATCTTTGGATATTTGAATCTCACTAGAGAGTGTGAAACATAGTTAAAATCTTTCCATGAATTTGTTTAAATAAATAATTAACAATTATTTTTAAGTGAATTTGAGATAATAGGTACTTTAGTGAAATTAATAAAACAACTCCTTCCAGTAGTGGTGTGGCATAATTGAATCTCTATTGTACTCTTTTTACGACTCTTCTATTGATCATATATATCGTGAGCTCAATGATGTGGCGGATTCTCTATCCAATGAAGTGCTCAATGTTGAAGAAGGTTTTCTCATTTGGGAAGAATGGATAGATGAGAAACTGGAATTCCAAGGATCCATTACTATTTTTTAGGATTTGTAACTCTTTGTTCTCGGTGATGGCACCTTGTTTTATGTTCTCTTTTGGACCTTTTTATTACAGAGTTTGTCCCCTGTTGATCTTGGTTGGAATGTTTTGATTTTTTTGAAGCTTTGGCTTATACTGTAATCTTGGTTGATGATCCAGATTTATCTGGTGATATGGATGTAAGGAGGAGTACTTTTTTATTTTCATTAATAACAAAAGTACAGTTTTTTTCTTCTTGAAAAAATAAAATAAAACCTAATTGCAAGTCCTCATTGAAATGAGATAATATAAGATAATTTTATTAATGTCCAACAAATGACAACAAAAGAAAAAATATCGAAGAAAATAGTTGAAGTAGTGAATCAAAGAAAGAAGGAGATGAAAAAATAAAAGCAATATATAGGTGAAAACTTATCGATAACATGTTAGAGGGTATTGGAACTTGGACTAGAAGTCGAGGCCAAAGTAGGGGGAGAAAATAAGAAGAAGAAGTCTCCTTTGAATCATCGATTACCATGAAGGGTTCGATACAGTCCCTGAGAAGGTAATTTAGAGAGTACTTAGTGTTGAGGGGTCTTAGTTGTGTTGGGCCGGTAGTTCTAGAGGTAGAGCCCTAGATCAAGGAGGCCCCTCACTCCTAACAATAAAGGCCATGTGGAAATTGAAGCTTTTGAATGGATGACTAGTTGCTTACCAAAGCCTAGAAGGTAGTACTATATGTTGAGGGAGTTTGTCTCTAGCTTTGGAGCCTCCTCTAATCGCTCTATCTATTAGTACAAGGAAGTCTATCGTGAGGTATGGGAAAAGATATCCTCGGAGATCTTGCAAAAATATATCAACCTAGAAAAGGGTGTCGAGAAGAAAAATAAGGTCTCATTGATATTATATCTAAAGAAGCCTAAACCTCTCTTTGTCTCTTGCTTCCTTGATCTAGCTGGACAATAAGGAAGAAAGAGGTGATCCATCTAAAAGGCTATGAACATGTAGCACCACCGCAAGGAATGCAATCTATAATCAAGAACTTCCACTGTGAAAGAGATAACCATCTATGATTTGGATAGAAAATACATAAAGAGGGAGCCACTCAAGTCCCAATAGAGGCAATAAAACTCCCCCCTAATCTCATAAGTGGGACATATGAAGACAAGGTGATCATCTTACTCGGTCAATCGTATATAGAAAAGCTTGCAAATTTCATCCAAGCAAGGAAGGTGGTGATCACCTTCAACCCAAAGCCAATGAGAGCCAACATGAAATAACCAAGTGAGATCCTAAAAGCTTGTACTCAGTGTCTACACTTATATGTAGGTTTGATAATAAGTCACCTCTCAATTGAAATAAGTGCTTGGAATAGAAAGCCATCCCAGAGCCAAGAAGCTGGAGAGGTGTGATTCAAGTGATCTAAATATATTATACTCTTCGAATATCTTATTCAAGTCTTTCTTTGACAGCAAATGGTACCTCGGAGCATATAGGGAGTGTAGTTCATGGTGATCTTGATCTCTTCCCATCAAAAGGAAAAGTGCTAGGAAGAGAAACCTCACTTTGACATTTTGAAGATCATAACCTTAGTTTTACTTAAGTTAATCATCTACTATCAATGATCACAAAAAATGGGAAAGAACATCAAGTAGTCTTTGCAATTATTTGAGAAAGGAGGCCAAGAGGAAAATGTCATCATCGGATAGAAAGAAAGAGATCAAGCCCTCGTGGAGAACCCTCACTGCTGGTGTAACTGACGGGATGGTTTGATGAACCCTCACTGCTGGTGTAACTGAATTGAAGTTGATTGCAAAGGGGAAACCATTGTGTTCAGAAATAACATATGCATATTTGTATAGTTATCAGCAGAAGCCCAAGATCCTAATTTAGCATGTGCCCATGGAAATTTTGCTCTAGATTGGTCTGACCCGAGGATCAAATTTGTAAAACCCAATTCCTTTTAAAGTACATTGCACCTATGTTCATGGAGGGTCCCAAATATTTTATCCTTCAAATGTAAAACAATCTCTAGATGTTTTTTTTGTTCTCTAAACACCATAATTTAGATCTTGACTTGTCCCTTCTCCTCCCATCTGAATTCTTGTTGATGCTTATAGATCAACATTCCTTAGAAAGTGAATTAATATGGGTTGACATTCACTGTTAAATTTCTTTGTTAATTGGATATTCAGCAGTTGTTTTCTCATTTGATTGTCTGAAATAAGTTCCTGTCAGTCATATCTCCACCTTTCTCCAGGTTGTTATTTAAGCTTATCCAACATGTAGGTCATGAACGTTGTGTTTGGCATTTTTTTAGTAATTGTCCTAAGAAAGCAACATCACCGAAAGGAGACACCTTGTGTCCCTGTAGAAGGACTTATAAGCAATGGCAGTTGATTCCTTGGCTACAATATTGGACAAGTGTTTAAAGCCCTTTTTGGCTCTTTAATACAAGGTTCAAATAGGCTGCTCTATGGCTGAGATACATGCCATTTTCATGATAGCGCTCTTAATGGTTCATTGTAGGAATGTGAATTGTGCATTCAGAAATACCATTTTCCGTGCAATTTGAATGCAGAAAAAAGGCCCATTTTTATATTAAAAAAAAGGAAAGGACACTATTCACCAAACTTGGTCATTGACAGCAACTCTTTGTCCTCTCTTTCAATAAAATCATCATGCAATAGAACCACAATGTTCAAAAACATGTTACAGTCCTCAACTCTATCAATCCCTTTTACATGAAGAATCCCTTCTGCTATTTAGACATTATAAGATTAAACCACCCCACCACAATCATAACTTGTTGCACAAGCTAGTAGCCATGGAGCTTCAGTGCCTATGATGGAGACTTTGTTTTTTTTCCAAGTAATATATCGAGTTATAGCTTATAAAAAAAAACGTATATTAGAAACCATATCTAGTGTTCTAACTTCAAAATGAGCACCACGTCCCACTTCCAGGACAAATATCCCCTATGGAGGGCCAATATGGTTGTTTGAGACCACACACATGGACCATGACCCCCATAGTAAGATCTCTAAATCCATCTGCATTGTTAAAATTTAGTAAAATATTGAACAAATTCATTATCAGAATTGTAATTTTCCATTATCAGTGTGACACAACTAAAAATTACTAACATAAATGACCAATTCACATTAATCGTTGTTAGATAGTCATATTTATATTCTTGTGACTAAATTAGTCATTATGTTTGTCATTTTCATTTTAGTCACTTGTTATCTAGTCATATATTTTATCCCGTGACTAAATTAGTCGTTTTTAGTTGGCTTATTTAAAATTGGTCAATTTTAGTCATTTATCCCTTGAAAAAATAGTGGTGACTAACGGTTTTAGTTGCCTAGTCACTTATCTCTCATTTTGTACTAGTGATGGGCATGGCATGACTTGGCAGTATTGACATGACGAGAATGGTAATGACCCCTAATGCAACTGATAGTGGAAGCATTCCTCAGATGACCCAAAGGAGTGACATCACTCATGAAATCAGGATGAATCGAAGACCAATAGATGACCCAAGTTTTAAATGCAAATGCAAATGAGTGCCATGTTCAAGAGCAATGATGCAGTTCCCATAAATAAAATGTAATACAAAACCTTTCCTTTTTCCCCATCATGACTGATGAGTGCCTCACTTGTTTTTTAACGAGCTTGAGGGGGGTAAAAAAATGCTCGGTATAGCTCATCTCATAAATGAGTCCAATCCCAAATGTTTTACGAACCTGGGAAAGGAGGGGTTCGTCCCATGATGGGCCCTTCAATGTTGAATTTTAACGAGTTCATAGAAGGAAAAGTCTATGT
The DNA here is from genome assembly GCA_027924585.1 of Larix kaempferi. Taxonomy (NCBI): domain Eukaryota; kingdom Viridiplantae; phylum Streptophyta; class Pinopsida; order Pinales; family Pinaceae; genus Larix; species Larix kaempferi. The sequence continues at coordinate 78,244 of BSBM01001414.1, read as the reverse complement.
CATTTCATTTTTAGAGAGTCTGAAAAAAATTAAAGAAGACTCCAAAGGTCCTTTTTTGTAAAGTTAGCCTCTTCGCCTGGAAAAGGGTAAAATAACGCGAGAGAGGACTCTTCTAGTCATGATTGGCTGGAGTATTTATTTTTCGTAAGTAGTTCCCCCTGGCCCGAAAAAGGGCTAAACTATCACTAGGAAGATGATCATTCAAATACTTTTACAAGCGTGAACGCATCAAGTTTGCTTGGAAATATTTTTGTATTTAGAGAGCATGAATAGAGCTTGAAGAAAAGACTCCAGGGGGTTCCCTTTTCATGGGAGTTTAACGAGCCTGAAAAAAGTGATAAACTATAACTCGATGACTTATTCTCATCGTTTTACGAACATGAGAAAGAACAAAGAGTGTGTCATTAATAATTGAATTTAATGAGCAAAATAATGACAAAAAGATGCTCTGTGAGTTGTTCATACCTGAAAATAGGCACGAAAAGACCACAACCACTAAAAACAGGATCAAAGTGGCACTTGACTCCACCTACAAGATTCAAAACTAGGTCAAAAGAATTAATCGAGTATAAACTATCTCAACTATAGCAAAATAACCCATATTGGAATAAATTAAAAAAGGAATATGCTCTTTTTCAATATAAATAGGGGTAAATAGTAAAAAGAACTACTATTTGTTTTTTACCAAGTTGGAGAGGTGAAAAGTGCCATTTGGAGCCATTCTTCTTTTGCTAATTGTGAGAGTTGTGATCCATCATTTCGGATGCCGTCAACGATAGGTAACCCTAAACCTTACCCTTTAACTTTCTAGTGGATTAGAATTTTCTTTTTATTTAATTTAGGTAGTTTTTGAGCTTGTTGAATTGGGGTATTTGAGCTCACGGGCCGGCGCAGGTCGCCCTTTTAGGATCTGCATCGGCACATAACCCGAAAGGGTGTTCTGCGCCGGTGGCACACTGTCCGAAAGGATGATCTGGACGGGTGCAAACCATCAATTCAAACTCAAAACATACCCAAAGGAAAAATTTCTTGATGGCTGGGAAAAGTTCTAATGGTGTTAAAATGCCCTTCTTGACAGGTTTTCGGTGAGCACAATGGTTCTTGAGTGGAGAGAACGCGAGCATGAGCTCGATAATGTGTAAGCGGAAAATGATCCGCAATGTTTTGTTGTGATGTGAAACTTTGGGTTTCTTAAGTATTTTTGAGTGTTGGGGATGAGGTCCCAAGTATATTTGTTGACACACCTGGTCTAATGCTGGGACCTATTACAACAACATTTCCAGATTGGTGAGCACACGCTGACCATAGATGTCGAGGACATTTATTTTTTGATAAGGTTGTCCCGGTGAGGAAACCCTGTGTCCTTGACCCAGATCACGAGGTGGTGATCGCTCGGTAGAGGACATGATCGAGCAGTGGTGTACTCTAGGTATGCCGATGACTGGTGGGAAGATTCCCATAAAAGATGTTCGGGACTGGGCTCTTCGGATGGTTTATCTTTACTATTATGCGGGTAGCTGGCACTCGATCTGCTCATCTGGCGATCAAATCGTATATGATGTATGTTGAGGAGTGCATGGCTCCCATTGTGTTCAACTGGTGCGAGGGGATTCTCACTAGTCTTTGTGATCAGTTGACCAAATTCCAGCGTGGGGCGTTGAAGTAGTTTGGCTATGGTTCGGTGGTGGTGTCCTTCATGTTGGAGCGGGTTCCACACTTGCACTCTCAAGTAGATCTTGAGGACCAGGATGCATGAGATCCCCACAAGACTAGGTGGGAAGAGGTGATGGCTCTCCATGGTGGTAGGGGTGCCATCATCAGTTTTTGTACAGGTTTCTTCACATGGTTGCAGGGATAGATCCTCATGGTGGATAACTACCCATACCATGGTACAGACTTCCGAGGAGACCCAGACTTGGTGCTTCTCGAGGGAGCGCAGTGGGGTGACATTGGTAAGAATAATTGCTTGTGTTTTTTCATTTTATGCATTTATGATTTTTTTGGAGTAGTGCTGATGTATTTTTACATGTTTCTTGTAGACGTGGGTCCAGGACGACCACTTGGAGTCTCTCTATTGAGGTGTAATTACTGTCTTTAAGGAATCACCAAAATATTTAATTATCGACCAGGGTTGGTAATCTTAGAGTTGTGGCATAGTATATGCTGAGGTAGAATGGGACCTAAGGCTTCAGCTCGACAGACCTTAGAAATGTTTAATAAAGAAAAGATTGAAAGGTCTTTCAAAATGAAAAACCAAGTCAAACTCTGAAAATACAACTACTGAACTAGTTAAGACTAACTAAACCAACAGATCAGAATAGTATCAAGCTATACTACTCTACTCTATGGATAATAATTAAAAAGATAAACACAATAATATTATTCTAGGAATTAGAACTCAATCAAAACAGAACTACTGTAATGAAACTGAAAACTACTGATAAAGCTCTTAATCTAGGAACTAGAAACAACGGAAAATGAGGTTAGAGACATATCTATGAGATGACTCAATTTGACAACTAACTATGAAACAAAGAACTATATTAACTTAAAGCAAAACTACAAACTACTTAGTGAATTCAACAACTATTCATGCATTCGATTAATACTTCAAGAGTACACAAAACTACCTAATTCCTTTCTCCTTGGGGATTTTGAGGAAGTGTATCAAATGTAATGGGAATGGGAGAGAATGTATCAAAGTGACTTTCAAATGTGACAAGGAAACAAAATGGAAGCAAGTCTAGTTTAACTTCTACAAATAAATGCAAACTAAAGATTGTCCAACTACTATTAACTTTAAACATTATGACCGATCTTCTATCCATAAGAAAATGAATTGGAACTAATGAAATCTAGAAGCAAGTAGAAAACTTAATAAAGATATTTACTTGAACTGAATTTGATTTGGAAGCAAGTAGAAAACTTGATAAAGATATTTACTTGAATTGAATTTGATTTGGAAGCAAGTAGAAAACTTGATAAAGATACTTATTTTTTAACCAAATCCTATTCTATGAAAAATATTTACTAACTGTATGAATGGGAAAATTGATCCTATGCTTAATAAAGAAACTATCAAAATTAAGATACTTTAGAGAATGAAATTACTAAATCTAATTTGGAATTAATCTTAAGAAACATGACATAACGAAACTAAGAATGGAACTGATGAATTCTGTAACAGTAAAGCATTAATGAATCAGGTATAAAAGAAAACATAATCTGTAAAGCAGTTGAAGCAAAGTTAAGGAAAATGGAATGAAAACTAAGAATGATGATAAAACTAAATTAAAACTCTATGTAGTGTAAAACAAGATATTAATTACATCTAAGGATGCTAATTAATTGCAAGAAATATTACAATGCAAAGGCCTAAGAAACTGGATTCTAAGTATAAAAACAATGCAGAAAGGATTAAGCTCCATATGATGATCCATATGGCAGTCTGAAAGACAGTCCGAATGACAGTCCGGATGGAGGAAAACGATTTAAACTAAGGAAAGAAGAAGATTGGAATGATCTTAACACCAGTTGGTTGTGCATATGAACCTATAGTGCAAGGAAAGCAATAAATAGACTGTTCAGAAGCTAAGATAACAAGAAGTAACTTATACTAATCATTGTTTAAGGAATGAACTACTTCTATGGCATAATGAAACAAGGATGAAATGTAAATAAAAGTAACCTACAGCTACAGGAAAAACATTAGCAGAACTAATTCTAACTATGAATTGAACTTGAGCTACTAAAATGTTAACTAGTTGACTCTATCTAATTGCAAATGACAAAATTGAAAGCAAACTAAGAAGATTTAAGCATGACCGGTCACTTTAACTTTTAAGCATGTAAATTAAATTAACAATTTAAACTAGCAGTAAGATATAACTACAGGAAATAAAGAACTGTCATGTACAGGAAACAAATTAAAGACTGGAAATGAAAACTATTAATTTGCAGAAAGGAAATGCAAAATATATACAATAAAACCTCTGGTTGTTGAGGGGCCCTTCCTAGCAATCAGAGATTGGAGCTTAACTCAAACTAATCACCAACAACAGAACATGAATAGCAGAATTGAGGAATTTCCATTAACTGAGAAAGTTACACAGCGTTTCTACAAATTACTTATATCCTCTATATATGTATGCGCTATATTGTGATGCGTTTCTCCAAAGGAGGCGTATATATATAAGTTTACAATTAGAGAGAAGGTCGACGTAGTCGACCTCTCTAAAAATAGAAGTCTTAATGACTATAGAATGACTACATGGTGGTTTACGACAACACACAGGGCGTCTGCCTAAGTCCACGATGTTGATTCTCCTTGATGCGAACAGCTAGGCGTCGGTTTCCTTCAATCCTAGGCGGAGGATGTTCTAGCAGGATGAGCGTGGGAGGACGAGGATGTTAGGCTGGGAGAACAAGAAGACAGAACTTTCGGAGTGTTGATGTGAGCAAAAGATGTGTTGTTAAGAGAGGCAAGTAGGAGGGAGAATCTTCTAGAATAGGGGCTCACCAACCACGACAACCACATTGCTAACAGAACCCATCTTTCCTTTTTTTCCTTTAATGACCATAAATATTCCAATCGATGATCTCACGGGTTGAATGAAGGTCTGAATGACTAGTTGAATGCTACTGGGCGACTTTGGCATGAATGCATGTCTGAAGGAAGGTCCGTTTGAAACCCATAGCCTGTAGGACGAGATCCATTTTCCAAGCAAGCCAAGAAATGTCAAATAAGCATTAATAAATCACAATATGACGATATTTGACCAAAATTCAAGTGATATGAAAATGTGTTCATACTTGGTTTCATTGGCGGTCTGAATGGAAAGAAGAATGACTTATCATATCAAAAATGGTGAAAATGACGCTAATCAGAATGTGCTTGATGATAAAAAATGGTGACAAAATGGACACCAACATTCCCCCAAACTCGAGATATGCCAGGTCCCACTGAGAAAAAAGAAGAGAAATTCAGGAAGAAGGTTGAGCTACGGTAGCATCTGCCTTCGACTTGGAAGAGGAAGTGGTTTTGGCTCTAAGCTTCTGAAATTGGTCCTTCAAAGCATCATGCTTCAACCGGAGAGAAATGTTGGAAGTTGTTTTTTCTTCATCTAAATCTTCAACACATTTCACTTGGAAGCGTAAGTCCTTGTTCTCTTGACGAAGCCCTGAGATGATCTCCACATACTTCTCATTATGTCTTTTTAACTCTTCTATGTCTTGGGTTAGTCTGTCCACAGTCTGATGGATTGGAGTCGATGCTACTACAAAAGACTCGGGGTCTTTTTGAGGGCTCGATCCCATTAGAAATGGTTTGGGATTAGCAGGTGTAATGTGTTCCTCAGGGTCCTTATCTTTAGTATGTGTAGGGGAAGGTTCCAAGATAGGGTCTTCAAGTAAACTGGCAGAGATATTGGAAAATGCGAGGAGAGGTGATTCAAAGACAAGGTCATTTGCTTGGTCATCAGAGTTGTCCAAATACATTGGTTGAATGACAAACTGATCGATGGACTAGATGACGGTCTGGTTGACAGACTGGTCACGATTGGCCCTTCTTGACTTTGTGGGTATTGGTGAGAAAAATGGGGGTTTTATAGTTGTGTCCTCGTGGACATGCTTAGGAATGGATGAAGGAACAGGGTGTATTTCTCCCGAGGCACCCTCACTAAATCGTACATATTTGGTAACCTTTTCTTCTTGGGAAGAGGTTTGGGCCAGCTTGTTTGCATGGGTTTGGAAACAATGACGCTTACGAGAGGCAGGGGGTTTAATCGTAGGATTCTTAACTAGATGAGGGTTCAATACTTCAAAGACAAAGCATTCCTAGGTTTGCCCCTTTTCTTCCAACTGGTGAGTGATCAGGATTTTAATCAAATAGTGGTGGTATAAGCTTCCATAAGGGTTAGTGGTATTCTTCCTAACCTGACTTGACATTTTCTCTAAACTTTTTAGAAAATAGAAGGGGAAATTAAGAACCTGACCATTAACAAAATGTGTTAGTAGCCTAAAGTGACAAGCTTTCAAAACAATGAAATTACCTTCACAGGTAATCAATTGGATGATGATAGTCAGAGGATCGAGATATTCAGGCTTAACCCATTCCTTGCGGAACCCTTTGGTGCCAGCAACATGTTGATATTCAGCCTTAAGAGAAAATTCGTGCTCCGCCCATGGAAGGAAAAGATGTTTGTGCCAACGGACTCCTTCCTTGGGAAGCTTTGTGGCTGATGCAATGGATTCTTCCGTCACAGGAAAAGTGAGATGGCCAACCCCGGCTGTCTTACCATCGAACCCTTTTGCAAAGAGGAGGAAGATTTTTGTAATGTCCCCATTTTGACCCCCTTTGCATTAAATCGTAAATGATGTAAATATTGTAATTTAATCATGGTGAGGAGCTCAAGGCTAAGGCCCCACCATTGATTTAGCGTTTTATGTATCGGCAATTAAAAATAGATTCCTATGGTCCTTGTGCTAGATAGGCACAATGTAAATAAGACATCATGTAAATACGAATTTTAATGAAAATACCCACAACTAGCTATGCAATGCAACAAAGAGATGGAGCATGATTCTACAAGCAATAGGGAGGGAAATTATTCAAACCCTTGAGCCAATGGTGTTAATCCATGTGTTAATGAGAAAACCCATAAACCCTCAACTACCCATTTTGGATTATGGACCCAATCATTTAATTTTTTCAGAAATTGGTTGAGGCAGTTAATCCCTTGGGAATGAAGAAGTATGGCAGCCAATTTCATGTATGGGCAAGCCATCAACCTGGAAATTCATATCTTTGCTTCTTGGGCAAGAAAACACCCACGAAATGGTGCCCAAAGCCATTCGAAACCCATAGTCTTTCATCTCTCACGCAGTTTGAGCTAGTTGGGTCTTTCCCTACACGTTTTCATCCATTTTTCAGCATTTTTCCATGCCGGGGAGATCGTTTTTGCATTGTACAGTAGATGAGAGAGAAGGGCCACGATTTGGGACTGTTATGGAAGCCGTTTTTGACCCAGAATGTCCATGGACATTTTTCTGAAAATGGATTTGGCTTCCCAGGGTTGTTCCCCATCTTCCAGTTTTGTTTTTGGGTTTCCCACATTTTTCTGAAGCTAATGAAAACCCCATCTTTGGGCATCTCACTGTAAAAACGTTTTATCATGCCCAATAAGAGTGGCTCTGCTGTTATGTGCATCCTGGTTTTGATTTGAACCTGTGAGCAAGAAACTTTGAGTGGTAGTGGATAGAATTGGCTTGATAAACCTAGTGAAGGGAGTAACCTCTCAAGAAGATCAAGAGGGATTTGGCTACTTTTCTATGCACACCCTGAGAGCACTAGAAAGGAAGGTATGGCTTGAGGTACTGTGTGGCAGTGAAGAGAATACTTCCTTGTGTTGGGTGTGTAGGCATTGTGAGTGCCAAGCTGAATATATCGGGAGGGGTACCCATATCTCTGTGGTTGAGCTCACTATCTTAGCCATTCTTCCTTTCCATTTCCTAGCAGCCTGATAAACCCAATTGTAGATTGGCTTGGCTCATCTTGGTGTATGCTTGGCTATGTGTGAGTCCGATGTTCCCTGGTTCCTTGTAGTAATCATGCCTAGCTCGGGGGTGGCAGTTGTATCAAGAGGTTGATAAGCACAACTGGCCTATGGTTGGGAGGAACGTTGCAGATGCATAGCTGGTTGCTTGGGACTACTTGTCAAGATAAGTATTCTCTTGTGTTAACTTTGAAATTATTAATTGTTGAATATATTGAATGCATGATGGATGTGTTATTGATATTATTTCTACTGCATTTTTCTATAATTATACACTCCATATGTATTTTATATTATGTGAATGTTATTTAGTAAATTCTCATGGGGCTAGATGCCCAGTTTTAGCATCACGATCCTCTATCATGCTGGTATGATAGGCGAGGATGTTACATTTTGGTATCAGAGCTGCTGGTTGCAGCATTGGACCTCTGTGGGCCAAATCCAGTTACAATATCAAGACTAAATGGGGCTAAGTTGGATAATTGAAGAAGTAGGATCATCTCCTATTGAGCAGTGAGCATCCCTGAAAGAAAGAGGAATCCAAAATTGTTTAAGCGTTTTTGAAAATTTTTGCTTAAGTCTGTTTCGGGAAGAGTTCGGAAGAGTTCCGCGAATCTTCCCGCAATTGCGGAAGAGTTCGACGAATCTTCCCGCAATTGTGGAAGAGTTCCACGAATCTTCCCGCAATTATGGAAGAGTTCGGCGAATCTTCCCGCAACTGCAGAAGAGTTCTGCGAATATTCCCGCAACTGCGGAAGAGTTCCGCGAATCTTCCTGCAATTGCGAAAGAGTTCCGCGAACCGCCCCGAAATTTGCGGAAGGATTCCGTGAATCGTTATGCAATGTGGAAGAGTTCGGGAAATCATTTCTAAATTTGCGGAAGAGTTTCGCGAACCACCCCGAAACTGTGGAAGGATTTTGCAAGTTGTTCTGCAACGCGGAAGAATTCGGCGAACTGCTCCAAAACAGCGGAAAATTTTTCTAAGTGTTCGGCGTCGAAAATAAATTTTCAGAAGGAATTCTCTTCTGAAATTGCAGAAGGATTCCACAAGATGTCCCGCAACTGCGGAAGACTTCGGCGAATCGTTCCGTAATTGTGGAAGACTTCGGCGAATCGCCCCAAAATTGCGGAAGCATTCGGCGAATCGCCTCACAATTGCGGAAGCATTCAGTAAATCGCCCTGAAACTGTAGCAAGATTTGTTAAAAAAAAAAAAAAATGAGGGCGCTGCCCTCGACCCACCTTGCATGCCACAAGGGGGCAAGCCCCCTTGACCCCCTTTGTCCCCCCCTCCTCATATGTTGTTGATTGTGAGAAAATCCTATGATTTGACAAATTGTCAATATAACCTTTTCCCATGTGCATGAAAGTAAGTTATGAATTCTGGGAATATAATGCAGCTAACAATTGTGTAGATGAACACATTTTGCAGAATCACAGTTACATCAAGGCAACACTCTAGATAGTACAGTTGGAAAGTTTTGGATCTCGGTTGGGCCAAGAAAATCAACATTATGGATGATGCACAGGATCCCTATGAGCCTGAGACAGATGCCATGGGGGAGAACATACATGTTGCAAATGCTGAAACATAATCTAATGGGAGAAGAAATCAAGAGACTCCTCCAGGTATTGTAGCCACCATGAGAAGCCTAAGGGTGGAGTTGCAAAGCTGTAGAGAAGATAATGAAAGGATGATTAAAGCTCAAAAAGAACAAAATCAGTTAAATGCAGCCATGCTACAGAGTTTAACAGACATCCAAAGGCAAATAAACTCTGGGCATCAGACATCAAATCTAGAAAGGGGTGGGAGTAGTTCTAGAAGGAATTCCCGTAAGAGGGCCAGTAGCTCAATAAGAGTTTCTACAGATAGAACATATTCTCCAGAGATCTCTTCTAATGAATCATCTGACTCAGAAGAATCCATTGAGGGTTCAAGCTCTTCATCTCGCAAGAGTAAGAGGAAGAAGCACTATAAGAACAATTCACATGGGGAATTTAAGAAGGCGAAACCTCCTACATTTGATGGAGAGATAAAGTCTGGTCAAGAAGCTGAAGCTTGGCTTCTTGGGATGAGAAAATATTTCCAAGTCCAAGACTACTCTGGGAATATGAAGGCAAGGGTAGCCATCTTCAACTTGAATGGAAGAGCATCTATATGGTGGGAACACATCAGGCAAGTGAAGAAGATCAATGAAAGGAAGATCGTGTGGAAGCAGTTCAAGAAATACTTCAAGCAGAAGTACCTCTCTGATAGGTACTATGATGATAAGATCAAAGAATTCCATGAGCTAAGATTGGGACAATTGACCATGGAGGAATATGCAAACAAGTTCTTAGAGCTGCTGAGGTATGTCAGGTATATTCGAAATGATAAGGTGAAAATTTAGCGTTTCCTAAGTGGACTGCCCCAGTCATATAAAGACAGAATTGAGTTCGATGAGCCTCGAACTCTAGAGGAGGCCATAAGAAAGGCCAAGTATTGCTTTGATCAAAACAAAAGCAAACCAGAACTCCATAAGGCATGGAAGGATAGGAAAAATGAAAATTTTGATCAAAGGAAGAAGGGGTTCAAGCCTTCTCAATTCCAGAATCAGCCAAGGCAGCCATCACAGGTTGTGACTAAGCCAACTAAGATGATGGGAGACAAGCAAAGAGATCCAAAGGAGCCAAGAGAACCACTTCAATGTTGGGGTTGTGGAGGAGACCACATGCTTAGGAACTGTCCACATCGGAATGGGAATCCAAATCAAGATCACAACATCCAAAGAGATGAAACTGTGGGTCAAGTGGCGAGGACAATCCCTAGAATCTATGCAGCAGTAGATGACCACCGAGCAGATCATCAGTCAACTGTGGTTGAAGTTGAAGGTAATATTTCTAAGCAATCTGTTTCTATTTTGATTGATCCTGGATCTACTCACAATTATGTCACTCCTAGAATTGTTGAGATTTGTGCTTTCAAGAAACTAAAGCATAGTAAATCATGGTTAGTTCAACTAGCCACTGGGACCAAGAGAAAAGTTAGTGAGATAGTAGAGAAATGTCCATTAGAGATGGATGGGATATTCACTTGCACAAATCTGAATATTTTACCACTTGGTTCCTATGATATTCTCATTGGAATGGATTGGTTAGAAGCACACAGGGTTAAACTTGACTGCTACAATAAAACATTTGAATGCATGGATGAAGAAGGAAACCCGAGGGTTGTAAAAGGCATTCCAAAGGTGACTTCTGTTAGGTAGGTTACAGCCATGCAGCTAAAGAAGTTCTGTAGGAAGGGATGCCAATTGTATGCAGCCCACATTTTAGAGGCAGCAGAGAATGAAACTCTTAAATTGGAAGACTATCATGTATTGCAAGAATTCAGGGATGTTTTTCCTGATGAGATTCCAGGACTCCCTCCAAAGAGAGACATTGACTTTACAATTGAACTTGTGCCAGGAGAGGCACCAGTGACTAAGACACCCTACAGGATGAGTACACCATAATTGCTAGAATTGAAAATGCAATTACAAGAGTTACTGGAAAATAAATATATTAGGCCAAGTGTGTCCCTGTGGGGAGCACCTGTTCTATTTGTGAAAAAGAAAGATGGAACACTCAGGTTGTGTATTGACTACAGGTAGTTGAACAAAGTCACTGTGAAGAACAAATACCCATTGCCCCGAATTGATGACCTTTTTGACCAAATGAGAGTAGCAAAGGTATTTTCAAAGATTGACTTGAGTTTTGGTTACCATCAGGTAAGAATAAAAGAAGAAGATATTCATAAGACAACCTTTAGAACAAGGTATTGACACTATGAGTTTGTAGTGGTACCATTCAGTCTCACAAATGCACTAGCTACATTCATGTGTCTCATGAATAATGTTTTTAGCAAATATTTGGACAAGTTTGTTCTTGTATTCCTAGACGACATTCTCATATATTATAAGAATGAAGAAGAGCATGAAGAACATTTGAGAATGACAATGCAATTACTAAGGGAGCATAAGTTGTATGCAAAGTTGAGCAAATGTGACTTTTATAAAGATAGAATTAATTATTTGGGTCACATCATATCCGACGAAGGAATATCTGTAGACCCTGAGAAGATTGAAACCATTATGAATTGGCCAACTCCAAGGAATGTGACTGATGTGAGATCTTTTATGGGCCTTGCTGGTTACTACAGGAGGTTTATCGAAGGATTCTCCAAGGTTGCAAACACGATCACTTCTTTGCAAAAGAAGGGGATAAAGTTTGAATGGTCACCAAGATGTGAGGAAAGTTTTCAATAGTTGAAGCATCTTCTTACAAGTGCACCAATTTTGAAAATTGCAGATCCAGAAAAAGACTTTGTGGTGTGTACCAATGCAAGCAATCAAGGACTTGGAGGAGTCCTTATGCAAGACAACCACGTGATATGCTATGAGTCAAGAAAGTTAAAGGAGCATGAGAAGAACTATGCTACTCATGATATAGTGTTGAAATATTGTAACTTCAAAGAATATTATATTTGTATATTATTTATTCCGGAGATGTTCCATACCTCCGATGTGATTATACTATAAATCCGGAGATGTTTATTCCTCCGAGTTGGGTGTGGAAACTAGGGTTATTAGACCCACCATGTGGGGGTCGGCCCAGTCAGTTATAATGGGGTATTTAACCTAATGGTTAAATACGAGCCTACATGTACTTGTGTAAAATACATATCAGAGTAGTGTATAAATAGAGGAGGTGTGTGCCTCATTTGACACACTCACTCTCTTGAGGATAGCACACTTGTGGAGGAGAGGTCTGCTATTGTGGAGGAGGAGATCATGTCTCAGGGTTTCATCTTTGTATATTGCTGGTCATCTATATTGAGGAAGCTTTGCTGGGTTTCTACCCCATGAGGGTTTCCCAGGATAAATCTCTGTCTCTTGTGTTTATGCTGTGTTTGTTGTTTCTTCAGTGATCCTGTATATGCTATTATTGTGAAATGGAATGTAATGCTGCTATTTTCTGTCTTAGCATATTAAATCATAACATATAGAACTTGCAGCCATAGTACATGCTTTAAAGATGTGGAGGAATTACTTAATGGGAAGAAAATTCGAGTTAAGGACAAACCATTGTGGTCTGAAATACTTGTTTGATCAGCCAACTTTAAATGCTAGGCAATCTAGATGGTTGGAATTTTTGTGTGAATTTGATTTTGAAATCAAACACATAAAAGGAAAAGAAAACAAGGTGGCTGATGCACTCAGCAGGAAGGTACACGAAATGCATGTGGCAACGCTTAGTATTTGCCAACCAGATTTGAAGCAGTAGATTGTTAACCATATTGTTGAGGATGAAGTATACGTGCAGATAAAGGACAAATTGCAGTAGCAAGACCTTGGAAAGAAGTATGAAGGCTATCATTTGGAAGAAGGAGGACTTCTTATTTATAAGAATAGAGTCTATATTCCAAATGCGACAGATTTGAGGAGGATTGTTATGGATGAAATCCATAAAGCTCCATACTCTGGTCACCCAGGGTATCAGAAAACAATTGCTATAGCAAGAAAATATTATTTCTTGCTAGGGATGAAGAAGGATGTCGCTGAATACATCTCTAAGTGCATGGAATGTCAGCAGGTGAAGGTTGAACACCAACACCCCACAGGTTTATTGCACCCAGTGCCAATTCCAGAATGGAAATGGGAAATAATTTCCATGGATTTTACTACAGGATTTCCAATGACTAAGAGACAACATGATTCCATCATGGTTGTGGTGGACAAGTTAACAAAGGCAGCACATTTCATACCGGTTAATACCACACATAAAGCCGATGCCATTGCAAATATTTTCATGAAGGAAATTTTTCGATTACATGGGTTGCCTAAGGCAATAATTTCTGACAGGGATACCAATTTCACTTCCAATTTTTGGAAAGGTCTCTTTGCAGATTTGGGTACACAGCTAAACTTAAGTACTGCGTACCATCCTCAAACAGACGGGAAAACAGAAAGAGTAAATTGGGTGCTTGAAGACATGCTCTGCATGTATGTAATGGACAAGCCATCCAAGTGGGAGGATTACCTACACTTGGTAGAATTTGCATATAACAATGGGAAACAAGCATCGTTGGGAATGAGTCCTTATGAGGCTTTGTATGGCAGAAGGTGTAGGACACCAGTGACTTGGGACAATCCAGTGAACAGAATTGTACTTGGGCCAGAATTGCTTAAGGAAATGGAGCAAGAAGTTGCCAAGATCAGACAGAATTTAAAAGTAGCCCAGGATAGACAGAAAAGCTATGCAGATAAACACAGAGTGCATAGGGAATTCAATGTTGGGGATCATGTGTATCTTAGAGTGAGATCAAGGAAGAGTTCCTTGAAGCTTGGGAGTTGTGCCAAGCTATCGCCTAGATATTGTGGGCCTTTTGAAGTGCTTGAAAGAATAGGGCCAGTTGCATACAGACTTGCATTTCCTGCTAGCACTAAAGCTCATAATGCTTTTCATGTCTCTTTACTTAAGAAATATGTACATGATCCTAATCATGTGATTAATTGGGATGTGATCCAGGTAGAACCCGAGGGAGAATTCCAAACGGACCCATTGCGCATCCTAGAAAAGAAGGTAACATTGCTCTGGAACCAAGCCATCGAACAGGTAAAGGTGCAATGGAAGAACTACGGTCCCGATGAGGCTACATGGGAGCTAGAGGATGCCATGAGGGTGGCATATCCATTTTTGTTCAATTTTGATGAGCACTGAGGACAGTGCTAATGTAAAGGGAGGGGAATGTAATGTCCCCATTTTGACCCCCTTTGCATTAAATCGTAAATGATGTAAATATTGTAATTTAATCACGGTGAGGAGCTCAAGGCTAAGGCCCCACCATTGATTTAGCGTTTTATGTATCGACAATTAAAAATAGATTCCTATGGTTCTTGTGCTAGATAGGCGCAATGTAAATACGAATTTTAATGAAAATACCCACAACTAGCTATGCAATGCAACAAAGAGATGGGGCATGATTCTACAAGGACTAGGGAGGGAAATTATTCAAACCCTTGAGCCAATGGTGTTAATCCATGTGTCAATGAGAAAACCCATAAACCTTCAACTACCTATTTTGGGTTATGGACCCAATCATTTAATTCTTCCAGAAATTGGTTGAGGTAGTTAATGCCTTGGGAATGAAGAAGTATGGCAGCCAATTTCATGTATGGGCAAGCCATCAACCTGGAAATTCATATCTTTGCTTCTTGGGCAAGAAAACACCCACAAAATGGTGCCCAAAGCCATTCGGAACCCATAGTCTTTCATCTCTCACGCAGTTTGAGCTAGCTGGGTCTTTCCCTACACATTTTGATCCATTTTTCAGCATTTTTCCATGTCGGGGAGCTCGTTTTTGCATTGTATAGTAGCTGGGAGAGACAGGCCATGATTTGGGACTATTATGGAGGTCATTTTTGCCCCAGAATGTCCATGGATGTTTTTCTGAAAACGGATTTGGCTTCCTAGGATTGTTCCCCATCTTCCAGTTTTGTTTTTGGGTTTCCCACGTTTTTCTGAAGCTAATGAAAACCCCATCTTTGGGCATCTCACTGTAAAAATGTTTTATCATGCCCAATAAGAGTGGCTCTACTGTTATGTGCATCCCGGTTTTGATTTGAACCTGTGAGAAAGAAACTTTGAGTGGTAGTGGACAGAATTGGCTTGATAAACCTAGTGAAGGGAGTAACCTCTCAAGAAGATCAAGAGGGCTTTGGCTACTTTTCTATGCACACCCTAAGAGCACTAGAAAGGAAGGTATGGCTTGAGGTACTGTGTGGTAGTGAAGAGAATACTTCCTTGTGTTGGGTGTGTAGGCATTGCGAGTGCCAAGCTGAATAGATCTGGGAGGGGTACCCATAGCTCTGTAGTTGAGCTCACTAGCTTAGCCATTCTTCCTTTCCATTTCCTAGTAGCCTGATAAACCCAATTGTAGATTGGCTTGGCTCATCTTGGTGTATGCTTGGCTATGTGTGAGTTCGATGTTCCCTGGTTCCTTGTAATAATCATGTCCAGCTCGGGGGTGGCAGTTGTATCAAGAGGTTGATAAGCACAACTGGCCTATGGTTGGGAGGAACATTGCAGATGCATAGCTGGTTGCTTGGGACTACTTGTCAAGATAAGTATTCTCTTGTGTTAACTTTGAAATTATTAATTGTTGAATATCTTGAATGTATGATGGATGTGTTATTGATATTATTTCCGCTGCATTTTTCTATAATTATACACTCCATATGTCTTTTGTATTATGTGAATGCTATTTAGTAAATTATCATGGGGCTAGATGCCCGGTTTTAGCATCACGATCCTCTATCATGCTGGTATGATAGGCGAGGATGTTACAATTTTGTGGTCATGACCTTGGATAAGGCGAAGGAATGGACCCCATCCGGCTCGAAGGAATACTTCACGACACTCTTTGAATTCGGGGATGCGAAGTAAGTATTCATAACTTCCAGGTTCATGACGGATTGGCATATTGAACATAGGTCGAAGGATGCACATGGATAGAGGGGATGCACAAAATTGCATGGGATGGAGCTTGATAGGTTCAGGGCAGATGCAGAGTGAGCAATATGAAGAAAAATTTATGCAAGGTTTAGTTTAAATTGAGACTCGTTTGAATGGGTGAATGATCGTGGGGATAGATTTGGCACGTTCGAATGATACGTTATCATTCAGTTACCATGAGTCGTGTGCCATCATAGAACTTCCTGAGTTAGTAAATTTTTATGGTTATGATATATTCAACCATGTCCAAAGTGAACTTTGGACAAGTTGAATGTAATCCTCATTATGAAATTATAGACACAAATTACACATAAAAAAATCACGATGACTTAATAAATGAAACGATAGATCGCACAATAAAACTTAATGGAGGATTAAAATCATATGATAGCCATATGATGGTTGATCGATTCATTTGATGAGATGAAATGAGTATGCAAAGATGGAATTTAATTTGATCATTGACATGATTAGTTAATTAGACATATCAGAAAAAATAAAAAATTTAAATATCTTAGCACACTTATTAATATCATTTCATGCTAAGGTTTCATTTGGTACTTCATTCAGATTGTTATTCATTTGCCTCATTCGTCACTTCATTTGGATCGTCATTCGACCCTTCATCCAACTCTTCATACAGAGCTTTGTACAAAAATGTGCTTTGATGGATATGACTACTGCTGATTATGCATAGAATTTTTCTGGGACTTGTCATCACATAAGAAATGTTGTAAACCCGCTTTTCTGGAACTTTAGTCGCATTCTTCTTTATTTGTCATCGATCAAAACAATCTTCTTTCTGCTTTTTTTCATTATCCTGAAAAAGACCTATCATTTTGTAAGAGATAAATGAATTTATAAATAATCAGAAGGTAAAGACAGTTCTGAACCTCCCCAAAACCAAAAATATGGCGTGTCCTCAAGCCATCAAAGAAAAATTGATTAATATTCAAATATTTTCAATTAATGGTTTAGGCAATAGCTTCTAAAATGTTGTGATAATTTTCGTAAGAAAATGAAAGATTAACTAATAAATGTAGATGATTCATATATGTACATTCATAAAAAAGAATACAACAGTGCTTAAGAAGACCATATGAAGAATGCTAGTGCAAATGATGCGAAAAATGTCATAGGAAAACTAGCCATCCATGACTCATTTGAAAGATCTCTTGTCATCAAAGAATATAGATAAAGTTCACCCTATATTTTGTGAGATTTCTATAGTTATGGGTCCCATTTCTAGGATAGTCTCACCCTAGGTATTGTTTGAATTAGATGACAGGGTCCAAATCCAACTTACAGTCATTCTCTAATGACAGTATAAATAATAGGCCTCAACATGTATTCGTATACTCAGGTTTTTTATGAGCCATGTGCATAGTAATGCGTTAACCGAACCTCTTTTACCCAATATTTCCCTGCTTCCAGCAGGCCTATTCAGTACCCCGACGGGTTTATCTTAGTACCATGCAAGCATAGCCCCACTTCCAACGAGCCTGTTCAATACCCCGATGAGTTTACTTGCATTTACCGAGCTTCCTTGTTTAATATTTTACTTAGCATGGACCCGCTACCAGCAAGCCTGTTTAGTACCCCAACAGGTTTGATTCGTATCATGATTTTTAGTAAGGAATCCGGTTGGCACTAGAGTGTGCTAAGCTTTCTAGACACATATTTCAAAATTTTAGAATGAACCTTATGAGTAACTTTATTTATAATGGCCTAGATTATAGATAATGTCAAAAGATAATAACCTAAAGTTGTTCTTTGACCTCTTAGTACATCTTATTCATGAAAGATCAGTAATGTTCCCAACAAAATAGAAGTATCATTCACTTTTGGGCTACCTTTTTAAAGAATTCTTAAGAGACAAGTTTTGATGATGAGTCTAGGATGAGTTAGTAGTCCATATGTGTAAGATAGAACTGTTTGAGAATCACAAGGATTGAAGTAGGTCTTAATCAACTGTTCTAATGATAAATCAGAAATGCACATGTCTAAATCAAATACCATATACATAATCATAGAAGAAAAGTGGTTAAAAATTATATAAAGGACACTTGAACTTTTCGCTATAAATTTTCAATTTTCAACAATAATTGAAAGAGAAGGAGTTAAGATGCATTATAAGTGTTTCTTTTAGAGCACTTCCCTTTTCGGATAATATTGCATGGGCTGATTATAAAGATAAGGTACTCGTAATCAAACTTCAAAACCACTTGTTAGATGATTCAATTTTATTCTAAACAAGAACATATGTACAAAGAAAAACTCATATGAAATTTAGGAAAAAGGGAAAAGAGTCTTCCTGTTTTAATTGACAAAATTTCATAAGCTGATCATAAAAAATGAATTTCCTGTAAAAAAAATGCAATCAGCTGTTAGAAATGACTCTTATTTATTAAAAAAAAACAAAAATATATTTACATATATACAAATGAAAATAACCTAAATAATTCAAGAACCAGGAGAAAGAGGAATGACTTCCTCTTCTACCATCTCCATCTTCTCCTATTGTAAGGCATTCTGCACAAAATCTTGTTTAGATATTGGTTGATGATAAAGTCTAAGTCTATGTCCATTTAAAACAAAGGAAATTTGAAAATGATCAATTGTCTTTATTTTAACATATCCATTATCAAAAGCTGTAACAATTTCATATGGACCCATCCAACGAGTAGTTAATTTACCTTTAAATTTTTTGTACCTTGAATAAAAAAGTAATGCCTAGTCTCTAGTTTTGAATTGTTTTTGTTTAATGTATCTATCATGCCACTTTTTTCATTGGTTTTGAATTAAAATTGTGCGTTGGATAGCATCTTGTCTAATCTCGTCTAATCCATTTATCTGCAGGATTCATTGTCTCTGTGCTTCTTCCATATTCATCCCTAATTGTGCAGCCATACGAAAGGTTTTGACTTGAAATTCAATAGGTAGAAGAACTTGTTTACCATAAACAAGTTCATAAGGTGTGTGGCCAGTGGTATTCCTCCAAGTTATTCTATAAGCCCACAAGGCTTCTAGAAGCCTATCTGCCCAGTCTTTGTGGTGTAACTGGATAGTCTTAGTCATGATGACTTCTAATACTTTGTTAGTGGACTCTACCTGACCATTGGCTTGCGGGTGATATGGTGAAGATTTGCAATGTCTAATACCATATTGTCAGCAATCTCTTTCATCAACTTGGAGGTAAACTGAGATCCTTGATCGGTTACAATTTCCCTAGGTACACCGAATCGGGTGAATATTTCTTCATATATAAACTCTACCACAGATTTTTCTATGGCTCGGAATAAGGCTTTAGCTTCTACCCACTTGGTGACATAGTCTGTGCAAAGTAGGATGTACTTCTTCTTGCGAGACATAGGGGAAATTGGCCCAACAAAATCTAGACCCCATTTCTCAAAAGGCTCAATCATAACTTGGGGTTGTAAGGGAATCTCATTGGATGGCGTAGGTCTACCCATTCTTTGGAAACTATCACACCCCTTGACATACTTGGAAGCATCTTTAAAAAATTTTGGCCAATAATACCCAGAGTGCAACACTTTGTATGCTATTCTTTTGTTAGAAAAATGCCCATCGCAAGGTTCACCATGACATGCATGAAGGATCTCTACCATCTCATCCTCTTGTACACATCGTCTAATAATAAGATCAGGACCGGTACGAAAAAGATCATTATCCACCCAAGAATAATTAGACCTTTCAACTATGATCCCACATTTCTCAGGTGGAGAGAGATGGTTTGGTAGCTTTCCAGCTGCTAAATAATTGGCTATGTATGCAAACCAAGGGGTTTGAACAGACACAACGAAAAAATGTTCGTCTAGAAAGCTATCATCGACAAGACTAGCATTATCGTCAATTTGAATTCAAGCGAGAAAATCTGCTACCACATTCTCTCGACTGGGACGATCAACAATAGTAATGTTAAATTATTTGTTGATGTATATGTAACTTCGGAATGTATTTCATATATGTATATTGTACTCCTATAGAGATTGTATTATTCCTCTATACGGAAGTGTTTGTATTCCTATAGAGATGTTATTATTCCTCTATACGGAAGTGTTTGTATTCCTATAGAGATGTTATTATTCCTCTATACGGAAGTGTTGTCATTTATATTGTAAGGTTATTAGACCACCTTGTTGGGGTCGTCCTTGTATAAGTCATGTGGGTCAAAGGGTTATTAGACCATCCTATTGGGGGTCGGCCATGTGGGTCAAGGGGTTATTAGACCACCTTATTGGGTGTCGTCCCAGTCAGCATTGTATTATGTGGTTAAGTTGAGGCCGACCTAGTAAAGGTTTTTAGGCAAGTCAAGTCAAGTATAAATAGAGTGCGGGAGGCACTCTATTTCATCATTCTATTCTCACACACACTCTTTGAAGAGTGGTGCACTTGTGGAGGAAGAGAAGCTGCTGCTAGGAGATGTCTATCTCTTATGCTTGGGTTGTATCATTGCTCTATCTATCTCTGAGGAAGTTATTAGGTTTTTTCACCTTTATGGTTTTCCCCAAGTAAACTCTCTGTCTCTTGTGTGCTTGCATTATTGTGTCCATGATTGATATGCTGTAGATATGTTGTACATGTTGTTCTCTCAACTAAGATCCTAAATCAGATTGAAGTAAATTCTGAAAAACTAACATGGTATTAGAGCTAGCCTGAAAGAAGGCATGGTATGGCATGTATGACACTTGTTGCACTTGCGATGCTAGGACTTGATATAGAAAGCACCAGTCATCGTAGCACTTTCACTATAAATCCATTTTGGCAAATTTTTCGGATCTGAAACATTTACAAGTTGACGATCAGATCCCCATGTACGTTGTGCCAAAGGACAACTTCTAATTCGTTTTCCTTTGTGTTTTATGATTTGTACAATCTAGGGTTTCTGCCTTTTCCAGATCTGAGTCATAAACAGGTGACCTAGGATAAAAGGTCATAACTTGGGCTAGGAAGCTCCAAATGAAATTTCGTAAAAAGTGATAGGTAGTGCACGGACTTTACTCTCTCAGATAAATTTTTTAGAGGCTGAAACAGAACTAGTGACAAGTGGCATGTCGTACAAGTTCGCTCTCCTATTTTATCCCATAAACAGGTCACGTTGCGACACTTGGCATAACTCTCTCTTAGAGAATCCATTTGCAGTCAGACCTATGGGGTTGGAAATATGATAGGTTAGGAAACCATAGGAAACATTTTCAGACCCTGTGGATTGGAAAGTTCGGAGTTACACCAGAAACAATAAGGTGCATATTTCTGTCAAAATAGAATTATTTTTTGAGCACCTTCATTCATGGCTCCGGGAATTAGGGTTTCAGAGAAAGTTGGTATTTTTGTAATCGGAGACCATGGATTAATTCTACTCATCAAAATCGAAATTTAGAGACCAAGATCAAATTTTTGGGTTGGTTAGAAGGCTAGGATTGATCAAACCCTAGTTTGGGACTTTGATGGGAAAAGTGGAAAATTAGGGCTTCTATAAAAATTGGAATTTTTTAAGTCTGTGACCACGGCTGGAAGCTCCTCAGAAAAATCAAAGTTTAGAGATTTGGATTGAATCTTTTGGTTGGGAAGAAGGGTGGGATTTATCAAACCCTAGTTCACGATCCTGTCCAGAAGATCCGAAAGTTTCTAAGGCAATTTTGAGGGGTGAAACTTTGGAGTTTTCAAATTCTGAGTATACCGGCTCGATCAGCTCATCAAGGCACATCTTTCTATCCTTTCAGAAGTTTGAAATTCAAAATTTGAATTTTTAGGGTTTCTCTAACAAAACCTAATCCAACTCTAGATCCAGTTCCTGCAAATCAAGTGGATTGGGTTAATCCTAGAAGAGAATGGATTGGTCACCTGCATAAGTGAAGAAGTTCTTGTTTCAGAGGGAGATGAGGCTAAGGCCTTACATAAGAAGATTACAAGCAATCTCGACAGGTATGACTTATCTAGGTATGTTTCGAGATTTGTTCATGATTAAGTTTATGGTATGTTTGTCTTCATATTACTACGGTTAGTACAATCTTGATCAAATTTAGACTTGTCTTATCACTTTAATAGAATTATGAATGCATGATAGAAGATATTCATTGATTAGGGTGTTCACACTTATGATTGTACTAATGCATTATAGTGTTGTATGAGGTTTATGTTGTCTTCTAACATGAAAGGTACACCAAGAAAGACAAATCATGTTCTAGTTCAAGAACATATGATCATGGTGACATGAAGACAAAGATTCATCTATTGTCATGGATCACTTAGAAGATCTATTTACGAGGTATGTATAACTTGGTTCTGTAATGGTTAACCTATGAGATATGCAGGTTACTAGCACAATTCATTGAAGAGAACAAGAAGACATCATGTGGGTATGTTAGACATAACTAGCTAACATACTAATCCAGGTATGTTTTTCCTATATCAAGTTAGAATCCTACCTTGCTATAGGATCTCTTATATAAGTATACATGGCATGATTGATAATGATTATTCATAGGCTTGAATAAACATGGGTGTATGCATATTATGTTTCTTACTTTAATTTATGATATGACTAACCATAAGAGTCCTTGAATACTAATGCTTATTATTTATGTTTGAAATGATCATAACTATACATGCTTAAGATTATTGTGTTTTGATAGTATTGAAAATATACTAATAAATGTATGATTATGTATGAGATATCGAGGATATAACAATAATGATACTTGTAAGCATGCATAGTGATCGAGGATGGATATAAGTTCAAGGACAAGTAATCCAGGAAGCAAAGATCAAGAGGGAGCACACTCCAGTAGTTTCTGCAAGGATGCAGATATTCAGAGGGAGTCAACCACTTCTCACAATCTACATCAGAATGGAGTTGTAGAAAGGAAGCAAAGACTAAGAGGGAGTCCACCCTACAACCAAACAAAGATAAGTATTTGAATTGTCATTTCTTGCATATTTGTTTGTTTAAATAATATTGTTCAAATGATGTATATGCTTATGTTCCTAGACTTAGGGTGTGTATTATGCATATTAGAATAATTGCATTAATGAACAGTATACTATTAATATGCATATGATGGGTAAGTGGCCTATGGAACTGTACAACATTCCATTTCTACTTATCTAGAATGAAACCTCTTTGCTGACATGTTGGGAGTAGTGCAAACTCTTAACAATGTTCTGGTAGAGATTGGAAGGCATCTAGAAAGTTATAGGATATGGATGAATGTTGTATTGAAGCATTGGCTAAAATAATTACATGACTGTATGACATATTTTTTTATGTGTAAGAATTTGTTTTGAAAACTCTGAGATGTTTCTAATCATGCAATTTAACTTGTTTTGTAGGAAAGATCATATACGAGCACCTACAAAAGAAGGAATACAACATTTGTTTCAACAACAAAGTTATCTATTGAAGATATTGAATATATTGAAGTTCCCAAGATTCAGGAAGAATGCCATGATCGAGGAGTACCAGTCAATCATGAAGAATGATGCGTGGGATGCAGTCCTAAGACCTGAAGGGAAGTCTGTTGTGACTTCCAAATGAATCTATAAGATCAAGCATGCTGCAGATGGTAACGTGGAGAAATACAAAGCAAGGTTTGTAGCTTGTGGCTTCTCCCAGAAGGAGGGATTGAGTATGAAGAGACTTCTATAGCTATAGCCAGGCACACTTCCATCAGATCAGTACTTTCTCTGGCTACAGTAATGAAATGGAAGATACACCAGATGGATGTCAAGACAACTTTCTTGAATGGTGTAGTTGAAGAGGAAGTGTATGTGGAGAAGCCACTTGGTTTTGAGACACATGACGGGAAGTCATATATGTGCAGAACTTGGTATGGTAGGATAGATGGCTTCTTATCCAGTTTGGGCTTTACCAAGAGTAAAGCGGATTCCAACCTTTACTACAAGGTTGAGGAAGGCAATCCAGTGATATTACTTTTGTATGTGGATGACCTGTTTGTGAGAGGTGAGGATAGTTTGATTGCCGATACAAAGAGGAAGCTTGCTGTCGAGTTCGAGATGAAGGACTTGGGTATGATGCACTACTTGCTTGGTATGGAGGTGTGGCAAAGTGCAAATGGAATCTTCCTTGGACAAGGGAAGTATGTAGTAGGGATACTGAAGAGGTTCGGGATGATGGACTGCAAGGCCATGGCCACACTTATGGCATCGATCCTGAAGCTTCTGTGTGATGCTTCATCTGATATGGTTGATGCTACGATGTACCATTAGATGATTGGGTACTTGATGTACCTGATGAATACAAGACTAGACATTTGCTTTGTGGTGAACACCTTAAGCCAGTATCTGACAGATCCGAAACATGTTCACCTGATAGCTACAAAGCATGTTCTGAGGTACCTGAAGGGTATAGTTGATTATGGGCTCAAGTATGATGCGAATCAGAAGTTTAACTTGGAGGGTTATGTTGATTCGGATTGGACAGGCAGTGCCATTGATCAAAAGATCACTTCAGGGTGCTGCTTCAGTATGGGATTAGGTGTGATCTCTTGGTTTAGTAGGAAGCAATCTGGTGTGGAACTGTGTACAGCCGAAGCAGAGTATGTCGCAGCTTGTTTGGCCAGTTGTGAGGTAGTATGGCTTAGGAAGCTACTGTCAGATTTGTTTGATCTCTAGTTGAGTGCTACTTGTATATATTGTGACAACCAGAGTTGTGTAAAGTTGTCAGAGAACCCAGTGTTCCATGACAAGTCGAAGCACATTGAGATCAAGTTCCATTATATCAGGAATATGGTGTAGAGAGGAGCAGTGAAGCTCCTGTATGTTGTGTCAAACGATCAGATAGCCGATGTGTTGACCAAGCCATTGGCTAGAGTGAATTTTGAATACTTCAGAGGGAGACTTGGTGTACTTCAGATCGAGATGCCTTCTAGGGGGAAGTGATGAGTCCGGAGAAACAGATGCACATGAGCCATTCTCACATAGTGATAGATGTGTTCTCCTATGGTGAGATGTCAGTGTTGGAGCCATTTTCACATAGTGATAGATGTGTTCTTTTATGGTGAAATGTAAGGGCTGGGCCATTTTCACATGGTGATAGATGTGTTCTCCCATAGTGAAATGTAAGGGTTGGGGCCATTCTCACATGGTGATAGATGTGTTCTCCCATGGTGAGATGTAAGGGCTAAGTGAGCCCTTCTGACATGGTGATAGATGTGTTCTCCCATGGTCATGATGTAAGTGTTGAGTGTGCCTTTCAGACATGGTGATAGATGTGTTCTCCCATGGTCGTGATGTAAGTGTTGAGTGTGCCTTTCAGACATGGTGATAGATGTGTTCTCCCATGGTCGTGAAGTAAGTGTTGAGTGTGCCTTTCAGACATGGTGATAGATGTGTTCTCCCATGGTCGTGATGTAAGTGCCAAGCCTTCTCTGAATGGTGATAGATGTGTTCTCCCATGTTGGTGGTGTAAGTGTTGGGTGATGTGCATCTGGGTTGTGCTCCAAGGACTATGTGGTGATCTAAAGACGATGATGTGACAGTAGGTTACACAGGTTTTGCAGAGGCATGTAATCAGTCCTAAGATGCTCTTGCAGGTTTTGCAGAGGTAGTGTAATCAGTCCTGAGAGATCTTACAGGTTTTGCAGAGACAGTGTAATCAGTCCTAAGGTGTACCTACTTGATGGCTTGCTTACCGTGTTCGTACCCCAGGTTTGGTTATGATCCCGGACCGATGCTTAGAGGGTCCGGGGGGGGGGTCGACCCCCCCTCGATTGGGGGGCACGGGGGCCAGCAGGCCCCCGTCAGGGGTTTGGGGGTGTAGCCCTCGGGAAAATTTTTTGGGGTTTTTTTCACCAACTATTTTGTGGTCCCATGGTTTTGGGTATCTCGTGGTATTCTTCCCATTGTATTTTCCCTATAAAAGAAAGACATTGTAATATGGCTAGGAATGATGTATTAGGTTTTATGCATTGTAAAGATCTCTAAGATCAGGAGAGAGACTGTGAGACAGTGAAGAGGAAGTGCAGCGGTTGTGCTGCAGGTTGTATCCCTTCACCTTGCTGAACGGTAATAATAATAAGGACTGGCAAATTCAGTGTGGACATAGCCCAAGTTGGGGTGAACCATGATATATCTGTGTCTCTCTTGTAATGTGTGTGTGATTATATTTGCATTTTTGTTTATTGTTATTGCTCTATGATCCTCTTTTTCTAACAATTGGTATCAGAGCCAAAGGTCTCTTTGGAAGATAAACCCGTAGGAAGCTAAGGTTTCTGGTTTGAGTGGGAGCAATGGCGAAAGAAGGAAAGTTTAAGGTCGAGAAGTTTAATGGCCAAAACTTCCAGTTATGGAAGATGCAAATGGAGGACTATCTGTACCAGAAGGATCTATTCCTACCATTGGGA
The DNA here is from genome assembly GCA_027924585.1 of Larix kaempferi. Taxonomy (NCBI): domain Eukaryota; kingdom Viridiplantae; phylum Streptophyta; class Pinopsida; order Pinales; family Pinaceae; genus Larix; species Larix kaempferi. Next base: position 51,771 of record BSBM01001414.1, on the reverse strand, counting down.
GGAAGAGCAAAGCAGCCGGTGGCCATGAAGGATGAAGAATAGGAGGTTCTTGACAGAAAGGCTCTAGGAACAATACGGCTGAGCCTGGCTTCATCGGTGGCTTTCAATATCTCAAAAGAAACGACAACGGAGGGCTTGATGAGCACATTGGGTAAGATGTATGAAAAACCCTCGGCCTCCAACAAGGTATTTCTAATGAAGCGTTTATTTAATATGAAGATGTTTGAAGGTGGATCTGTTACTGATAATTTAAATGAGTTTAATACAGTTACAAATCAGCTAAGTTCTGTAAGTGTGAACTTTGATGATGAGGTTAGGGCTCTTCTAATCTTGTGTTCATTACCAGAAAGATGGAATAGCTTGGTCATGGCTGTAAATAACTCTGTCTCTGGTTCAAACACCTTGAAATTTGATGATGTTGTTGGTATTATTTTTAGCAAGGAAATGCGAAGAAAAAGTACAGATGAGACATCAGGTAATGCGTTAACCATGGAGAGTAGGGGAGGACAAAAAGAGAGAGGAAAGAGCCAAGGTAATTGTGGCAAGTCTAAAATGGGTAGATCCAAGTCCAGACTGGGAAAAATAGAGTGTTGGAACTGTGGAAAGAAAGGACATCTGAAGAAAGACTGCAGATCTCTAAAGAAGAAAGGAGATGCAAAGAAAGAAACCACCCAAGAAGCAAATGTAGCAGGTGATGTGTTACAAGATGCTTTGATTCTTGCATTAGATAATACTAGTGATTATTGGGTAGTAGATTCAGGAGCTTCATGTCATGCTACACCCCATAGGAAATGCTTTCATGATTATGTTCCAGGCGACTTTGGACATGTTTTATTGGGTGATGATGAGCCATGTAAAATTGTTGGAATGGGTAAGGTATGGATAAAAGTTAAGAATGGAACTGACTGGTTGTTGAAAGATGTTAGGCATATTCCTACTATGAAAAGAAATCTGATCTCAACAGGGCAGTTGGGAGATGGCGTCTGTCTATCTACATTTGGAGAAAAGTGGTGGAAGATCACTAAAGGATCAATGGTGATAGAAAAAGGAGACAGGGTAAGTACGTTATATTTATGTCCTCATAATACTGACCGTTCTATCTCTTTAGCTTCCACAGGAACATATATAGCATTGTGGCATCATAGGCTTGGCCACATGAGTGAGAAGGGGATGCAGATTCTCCACTCAAGGAAATTGCTGCCAGATTTGAAGCAGGTAAGTTTGGAATTCTGTGAAAATTGTGTTTATGGAAAACAGAAGAGAGTCAGATTTCTCAGGGTTGGGAAACAGAAGAAGAATGAAAAGTTAGAGCTTGTGCATACAGATGTATGGGGATCGGCTCAGGTAAAATCTCTTGGTGGCTCTCATTATTATGTTACATTTATTGATGATGCAACTAGGAAAACTTGGGTTTATTGCATTAGATAGAAATCTGATGTGTTTGCTACTTTTAAGAAGTGGAAAGCTTTGGTTGAGAATGAGACAAGAAAAAGGTTGAAGTGTCTCAGATATGATAATGGAGGTGAGTACTGCGGCAAAGAGTTTGATAGTTACTGTTCATATCTTGGGCTTTGTAGAGAAAAGATAGTCCCAGGAACACCACAAGAAAATCGTGTGTCAGAAAGGATGAACATAACGATCATGGAGCGTGCAAGGTGTATGAGACTGCAGGCAGGGTTGCCCTTACAGTTTTGGGTGGATGCTGTAAATACTACTATTTATTTAATAAACAGAGGACCTTCAAGTGCTTTGGATGGTGGTATTCCAGAAGAGGCATGGACAGATAAAAAAGTAAACTACTCATTTCTGAGAACGTTTGGTTGTGAAGCATTTGTCCATATTGATAAAGAAAATAGAACAAAGCTTGAAGCTAAATCCAAGAAATGTACCTTTATTGGATATGGGATTGATGATTTTGGTTATCGTTTATGGGATTATGAAAAACACAAAATCATTAGAAGTAGAGATGTCATATTCAATGAAAAGGTCATGTATAAAGATCAGTTGCAGGGAAAGAAACAGGAAAAGGAAACCACAGAGTACACAGTACTTGATGAAATTCAAGAAAATGAAGTTTCAAAGGTTCCAGAAAATCAAGAACAACAACAAGTAGCTGAAACTCCTACAACTATAAGAAGATCTACCAGGTTAAATAGACTCCCTGAATGATACTCTCCTTCAATGTATTATTTGTTGATGACTGATGCTGGTGAACCAGAATGTTATGAAGAAGCAATGCAGGTGAAAACTAGAAAGAAGTGGGAGCAAGGCATGAATGAGGAGATGGACTCATTGGTAGGAAACCAAACTTGGGATTTGGTTCAGTTGCCTGCTGGTAAAAGAGCATTGTGGAACAAATGTATTTACAGGTTGAAGGAAGAAGAAGGAGGTAAGAAGCAGTACAAGGCCAGACTTGTTGTAAATGGGTTTGCACAGAAGAAAGGTATTGAATTTGATGAAATATTTTCTCCTATTGTTAAGATGACTTCAATTAGGACTATCTTAAGTCTAGTGGCGGTAGAAGATTTGCATCTTGAACAATTAGATGTAAAAAAAGCCTTTCTCCATGGGGATTTGGAGGAAGAGATATATATGCAGCAGCCACAAGGGTATGAGGTCAAAGGTAAGGGGAACTTGGTATGCAGGTTGAAAAAGAGTTTGTATGGTTTGAAGCAAGCTCCAAGGCAGTGGTATTTAGAATTTGACAGGTTTATGACAGAACAAGGTTATAGTAGATGTCATTCTGACCACTATGTTTATTTCAAGAAGCTAGACAATGAAAGATATGCAGGTTGAAAAAGAGTTTGTATGGTTTGAAGCAAGCTCCAAGGTAGTGGTATCTAAAATTTGATAGGTTTATGACAGAACAAGGTTATAGTAGATGTCATTATGACCACTGTGTTTATTTCAAGAAGCTAGACAATGAAAGATATATTATCTTGTTATTGTATGTGGATGACATGCTTGTTGCAGGGTCTAACATGCAGGATATAAATGTACTCAAAAGGAAGCTAGCTAATTCATTTGCGATGAAGGATTTGGGTGTTGCAAAGCAAATCCTTGGTATGAGAATAACAAGAGATAGGAAAAATCGCAAATTGATATTGTCTCAGGGTGAGTACATACAAAAGGTGTTAGAGAGGTTCAGAATGCAGAATGCAAAACTAGTTAGTACACCTTTGGCCAGCCATTTCAGTCTAAGTAAGGAAATGTGTCTCAAGACATAGGAAGAGACAGATTACATGTCCAAGATTCCCTATCAATCAGCAGTTGGCAGCTTGATGTATGCCATGGTGTGCACAAGACCAGATATTTCACATGTAGTGGGAGTTATGAGTAGATATATGAACAATCCAGGTAAAGAACATTGGAGGGCAGTACAGTGGATTCTCAGGTATTTGAGAAGTACCGCCACTCAGGCATTATGTTTTGGAGGTTCAGACACTGTTCTACAGGGATATGTTGATGCAGATATGGCAGGTGATAAGGATAAGAGGAGGAGCACCACAGGGTATGTGTTTACTGTAGGTGGAACAATAGTAAGCTGGATTTCGAAACTGCAGAAGGTTGTTGCACTTTCAACAATGGAAGCAGAGTATGTTGCTATTACAGAGGCTAGTAAAGAGATGATTTGGTTGTAGAGGTTTATGGAGGAAGTGGGTAAGAAGCAGAAGGATAGCAAGTTGTATAGTGAAAACCAGAGTGCCATTCATCTTGCAAAGAACTCAGCATTCCATTCTAGGACTAAGCATATACAGCTTAAGTACCATTTCATACGCTCTGTTCTGGAAGATGAACTATTGAAACTAAAAAAGATACACACTAGCCAGAATCCTGCAGACATGTTCACAAAGGTAGTGACCAGAGAGAAACTGAGTTCTTGCTCAGTTTCAATTGGCCTTCTAGCATGAAGGTGAAGAGGGGAAAGTTGCTAAGTCCAATTCCAGCAAGTACAGCAGTGGTGGAGTTGTTGTGATCAGTCTCCAAGTGGGAGATTGTTGGTTGTGGAGTGAGATATTCCACTCTCATAGATGATGATTCAACCATGTCCGTACCCCAGGTTTGGTTATGATCTCATCCCGATGCTCAGGGGGTCCGGGGGGAACAGGGGCCAGTGCCCCTGAAAAATGGGGTTTGGGGGCAATGCCTCCAAGTTATGGGGGTTTGAGGGCAACGCCCCTGAGAAAAAATTTTGGGGTTGTTTTTGCTAGTTGTTTTGTGGGCCCATGGTTTTGGGTATCCCGTGGTATTTTTCCCATTGTATTTTCCCTATAAAAGAAAGACATTGTAATAGGGCTAGGAATGATGTATTAGGTTTTATGCATTGTAAATATCTCTAATATTAGGAGAGAGACTGTGAGACAGTGAAGAGGAAGTGCAGCGGCTGTGATACAGGTTGTATCCCTTCACCTTGCTGGATGGTAATAATAATAAGGACTGGAAAATTCAATGTGGACGTAGCCCAAGTTGGGGTGAACCATGATATATCTGTGTCTTTCTTGTAATGTGTGTGTGATTATATTTGCATTTCTTTTTATTGTTATTGCTCTATGATCCTGTTTTTCTAACATTAGGATGATACTCTGTGGTCATGGACAGGTTGTGCAGTGGCATATAAAAGATCCTGGGAGATTCGATAGGTTGAGCTGTGTGCTCATAAAAGGCCTGGGATGCTCTTGTGAGGTTTTGTCGACGCACGTAATGAGTCCTGAGGATTCCACAATACAACCAGAGATGATAAAGACCTACATTGAGGCTAGGCCTACATCCAGCATGAAAAGGAGTTGGCTATGTAGAACTTCCTATGACAAGTAGATTCAGATATTGATTGAGATAGCAGTAGTGACGATGATCCAGAGAAGAACACTTGTGCTAGAAGACCCTTGTCAAGAAATACCTTCCTAGTTAAGAGGGAGTGTTGATGTATATGTAACTTCGGAATGTATTTCATATATGTATATTGTACTCCTATAGAGATGGTATTATTCCTCTATATGGAAGTGTTTGTATTCCTATAGAGATGTTATTATTCCTCTATACGAAAGTGTCGTCATTTATATTGTAAGGTTATTAGACCACCTTGTTGGGGTCGGCCCTGTATAGGTCATGTGGGTCAAAGGGTTATTAGACCACCCTGTTGGGGGTCAGCCATGTGGGTCAAAGGGTTATTAGACCACCCTGTTGGGGGTCAGCCATGTGGGTCAAAGGGTTATTAGACCACCCTATTGGGTGTCGACCCAGTCAGCATTGTGTTATGTGGTTAAGTTAAGGCCAACCTAGTAAAGGTTATTAGGCAAGTCAAGTCAATTATAAATAGAGTGCGGGAGGCACTCTATTTCATCATTCTATTCTCACACACACTCCTTGGAGAGTGGCACACTTGTGGAGGAGAAGAAGTTGTTGCTAGGAGATGTCTATCTCTTGTGCTTGGGATGTATCATTGCTCTATCTATCTCTGAGGAAGTTATTGGGGTTTTTCACCCTTATGGTTTTCCCCAAGTAAACTCTGTGTCTGTTGTGTGCTTGCATTATTGTGTCCATGATTGATATGCTGTAGATATGCTGTACATGTTGTTCTCTCAGTTAAGATCCTAGATCAGATTGAAGTAAATTATGAAAAACTAACATTCTTGTAACAGGAGAAGCCACCGAGTCACTCTGCCATTGGTGATAGGTTTGTTCATAAAAAAACTGATGGTAGAGTGGTCAGTGTGTATAAAAATTTCATATCCTGTGATATAACGATGAAACTTGTTGATGGCATAGACTACTGGTAGAAATTATTTTTCAGTGACAATGTATTTTGATTCTGCAGGAGTCAAATTTTTACTAGCAAAGTAGATGGCATGTGATGTTTGTCCCTCCTTTTGACCTAAGATTGCCCCTATAGCTAGGTCAGAAGAATCAATGGATATATGGAAGGGAAGGGACCAATTGGGGCCCCTAAGTATCGGTTCCACTAATAGATTTGCTTCAATGTTTCAAACGCGTGTTGACAAGGTTCAGTCCATTGGAATTTTGTTTCTTTCATGAGTAGCTTGAACATAGGTGCGACTATCTTAGTGAAATTTTCAATAAAACGTCTATAATAGCTTGCATTGCCAAGAAAAATTCTTATTTCCTTCAGAGTTTTTGGAGGAGGAAGATTAATAATTATTTCTATCTTGGCAAGATCTACCTTGATACCTTGAAGACAGACATGATGTCCCAGAACTATGCCCTCGGTTAGTAAAATCTTACATTTTTCATGACGAAGAGTTAAGTTCGTTTCTTGGCACCGAATAAGAGTTGTTTCAAGGTTTTCAATGGCTTCTTCAAAGGTATTACCATAAACTGTAAGATCATCGATATAAACTTCTACACAATCGTGTATAAGGTTAGCAAAGTTTCCTAGAAATGCACGCTGAAAGTAGCAGGTGCATTACATAGGCCAAATGGCAACACCTGATAGGCATATGTCCCCCAAGAACAAGTAAAGGTTGTCTTGTCTTGATCCTTAGGTGCTATTAATACTTGGTTGTATCCACTATACCCATCAAGGAAAGAAAAATATTGTTTCCCTGATAAGGTATCTAACACCTGATCGATGAAAGGTAAAGGGAAGTAGTCCTTAAGAGTGGCCTTGTTCAATTCTTGAAAGTCAACATAGATACGCCATTTCCTTGTAACTTTCTTTGGAACTACTACCAGAGGAGACACCCAATTACTGTTAGAAATTGGGTAGATGAAACCAGCGTTAAGGATTTTTTGTGATTCATCTTTTACTATATCCTTTAGGGATGGATTCATTCTTCTCTAGGGCTGCTTGATAGGAGGTATGTTTGAATCTATGTAAATGTGGTGAATACATGTATCTAGATGTATACCCTTCATATCAGTGTATTCCCATGCAAATGCTCCAGTTTGACTCTTGAGAACTTTTAGTAATTGCTTTTCCTGACTCTCATCTAGACCTGCATTTATATGTAGAAATTTGTCGGAACTAACCTCATAGGGTATGGTATAGGATCCTAGATGTTCTTCGATTGTAAAGACACAGGGTGTACTTGTAAATGTTGAAAGGCTCATGTTTTCTTAGAATTCATCTCCAAAGATTTGGTCAAGTTGGGAAAAAGACTCGGGAAAGTCTATACATGTTATGGAAGAGATAAATTGGTTCAACACATTCTCATTATTTTTTTCTTGAAGTGCCTAGGAGAAATCACTAACAAGGGAAAGTTCTTCCAAGTTCTCGTCCCCAAAAGGACAATCTAACCAAAACAGGTTTTCAATTACTGCCTGTGTTGGTGGGTAGAAAGCTAGTTTTCTTGTAGATAACCCATCAGAGATAATCATTTCTCCATCCCTACATCCTATGAATGCATTAGCAGTATCCAAATAGGGTCTTCCCAAAATAATGGGGTAACCTTTGGTAGGGTCTTTTGATTCTATGACCATAAAGTCCATGGGATATTCCCATGAAGCTACTGATATAGTGATGTCATCTAAGATCCCAGCAGGCTGCACCATAGTGCGATCTACTAATTCTAACATTGTTGGGGTAGGGCGGAGGAACTATCCTAAATGGAGAGTTTCTAAAACTGTGGTAGTCATCAGGTTCATAGAAGCTCCTAGATCAATAAGTGTATTTCCTATGGCAGTGTTATTGATGATAACAATCACCACACGGTTTCCTGGGTTTGAATACTTGGGAATTCTAGGTTGGTTTGCTATGTAATCTGACATTTCTCCTATTACATGAATTGTCGGAGGGTCTTTTTATTTTCTACCTAGTCTTTTAATACAGAGTTCCTTTATTACTTTACTACAGATTAGGATATCCTTAATGGCTTGTAACAAAGGGATGTTAATACAAATACAAATATTTTTCAACTCATTAATGATATCATATTCTGGATAAGTTATAGGTTTTTCTATTACTAGACACTCCACATATGGGGGTGATTTTTATCCTGTAATTATTTCTTCATAAGGATGATTATGTGTTGAATATTTAGGAATAACCACATCTTCAAGAATGGCATCATTCAAAACTTCACTAGGTATGTTTTCTTCTTCATTCTCTTCTTGGATAACAACTGTTGACTTGGGCTAATTTTGCAGAACTCTTTTGGACCGCAGTTGAATCTCATGTATTGGTGCGGTCAAAATGGAATATGATGGAAGATGTAACAACCCAATGCAATTAAGATCTTGAGTTGGCTTGTTGTTATGATTTGGTATCGGTTGTGTAGGTAATATTGTGGGCCTTGGAGGATTCATATTCTGGAAATGGCGAGGTTGATTTGTGATAGGGGGTAGTGAAGGAGGTACAAATCCAGGAAAGAGTTGTTGAATATTAGGTGGGTAAGGATAGTTAGGCACGGAAGGAGGTGGTTGAGCATAAGCTTTTCCTCTCCATTTGTGTGGCCATTGTTGTTGTTGAGCATTCTGAGGAGGATACTGTGGTGGCCAATATTGCCAACCTGAAGTGTTCCATTGTTGAATAGGTTGATAAGGATAGTAATAGGGTGGAATTTGTGATGATGGATCTTGATATGATGACTGATCTCTAGGTTTCCAAGGCCTCCTAGATGTTTCACCAAAGTTTCCACTCTTATATACATGTTGGAACCCAGGTAATGATGGACAATTATCAGTTGGATGTTCTTCTGTACAAAGGTGACAAAGTGAAACATTATTCAGTGGATATTATCGTTGAGGATGTTTAGTTCTACACTTAGGACATAAAACACTCACTGTTGTACGCTCTTCATCCTGTCTCTTTTTAGCTTGCAATGCATCTAGTTGAGAACCCATAGCTCCTAAGATATCTGTTTTGAAATTTTCTAATAGGTTTCCCAACTCTACCCTTGTAACTCCAGCAAGACTGGATGTGCTCCCTTTTAGGTCCCTAGCATAAGATTCTCGAAAGTGTCTTCCACTTTTCCCTCTGCTCCTAGAGTAATTCCTACATAGTTCACAAATCTGTGCAAAATACTTATGAGAGATGTCTCTTGCTGCCATGAGATTAAGGTTCTCTAAGAATTCTTCTGAGATTCCCTTGAGGAAGAGTGTTCTTACTGCATCTTCCCGAAGATCATTATATTTGGATTTATGTAGCACATAGATAAATCTTTCAAGTTAGTATTCTAGTCTCTCATCTTCAAGTTGTTGTATTTTAAAAATATCATTGTGAGATTCCTTAGGTTTACAGTAATATTGATAATTCTGTAGAAATGCATTTTTCTTGTCTTCCCAAGTTCTAATACTAGATTCTCCTAACCCCATGAACCATTGAAGAGCGGAGTCTTTTAATGTGGCAGGAAAGAGTTTTAGTTTTTCGCCATCTTGTAGGTAATTATAGGTCCTACACAAAATGTCAAATTCAAATAAGAATGTATCCGGATCCTCACTACTCTTCCCATAAAAGTTTGGTAGTGAGGAAGGAGGGAAGTTTTTCATAGTTACATCTTGTGCGGTGTCTAATATGGGGAATCCGAAAGTACCTTCAGTTCTAACCTCTCCTTCTTCTTCATCTTGTTGGACATGATCTTCATTTTCATCCTCCATGAAGATTTGATTTCCAAAGAGAGAATTCTTAGGTGGTTCCTTTCTTGGAGAATATGGGATATCCCAACGTTCTGTTTCAGGAAGAGTATTTTTCTTTTTAGGAGGAGAATTACCAGCTACGTGGGAATCCAGTTTTGAAGTTCCTACCGTTGTGGTTTCAATCTATGAAATAACTATGTTTATGGAATTTTCAAAAAGAGTATCTAATTGTGTAGGATCAACAAAGTCTACTAAGTTTGGACCACCTACTATTGAAAAAGTAGTGTCTTTGGGTTTTTGAACTAATGGAGGGTTGGGAGGTTGTGAAGTTTTATCCTTTTGAATTTCCTCTTGTCTAAGTTCAGTCTCAATATGAGCTTGAGGTTCTTCTAGTGGAATTTCTTTATGAACAGACTTTTCTGATGACCCTATGGTTTCCCCTAATTTATTTCCAGAAAGGATTTTCCTTGCTTTCCAAGTAGGACTATCCTCTTTAGGTGTCTTCTGATACCTTTTTGCTGAGGTAGTAGTTGGGGTGGCATGCCCACCATATAGGTTAGTAGGAATTTTAGTAGGGATTCTAGTAGGAGGGCTAGTTTTAATAAATCTACCTTTTGAGTCTCTAGACCTATTCATGAAAACAAACTATAGCTGAAATAAATTCTAACTACATCACTACTATTGTTGGGTTTTAGGGATGCCTGTTATAACAGATGCATAGGTTCTTACCTCTCGTCTTACCGCTCACCCGCCACCAGCCTATTTTTAAATTTCAAAGCAGACAATTCAAATCAATCACTATGTTTTTAGAAGAAAATCCTAACTATCTATAACTGAATTCTACCTATCTACAACTCCCCGGCAACGGAGCCAAAATGTGGAGGTGTAATTACTGTCTTTAAGGAATCACCAAAATATTTAATTATCGACCAGGGTTGGTAATATTAGAGTTGTGGCATAGTATATGCTGAGGTAGAATGGGACCTAAGGCTTCGGCTCGACAGACCTTAGAAATGTTTAATAAAGAAAATATCGAAAGATCTTTCAAAATGAAAAACTGAGTCAAACTCTGAAAATACAACTACTGAACTAGTTAAGCCTAACTAAACCAATAGATTGGAATAGTACCAAGCTATACTACTCTAATCTATGGATAATAATTAAAAGGATAAACACAACAATATTCTTGTAGGAATCAAAACTCAATCAAAACAGAACTACTGTAATGAAACTGAAAACTACTGATAAAGCTTTTAATCTAGGAACTAGAAACAATTGTAAATAAGGTTAGAGACCTATCTATGAGATGACTCAATTTGACAACTAACTATGAAACAAAGAACTGTATTAACTTAAAGAAAAACTACAAACTACTTAGTGAATTCAACAACTATTCATGAATTCGATTAATACTTCAAGACTACAATAAAATACCTAATTCCATTCTCCTTGGGGATTCTGATGAAGTGTATCAAATGTAATGGGAATGGGAGAGAATGCATCAAAGTGACTTTAAAATGTGACAAGGAAACAAAATGGAAGCAAGTCTAGTTTAACTTCTACAAATAAATGCAAACTAAGGATTGTCCAACTACTATTAACATTAAACATTATGACCTATCTTCTATCCATAAGCAAATGACTTGGAACTAATGAAATCTAGAAGGAAGTAGAAAACTTAATAAAGATATTTACTTGAACTAAATTTGATTTGGAAGCAAGTAGAAAACTTGATAAAGATATTTACTTGAACTGAATTTGATTTGGAAGCAAGTAGAAAACTAATAAAGATATTGTATATAGAAGAAAGTAGAAAACTTGATAAAGATACTTATTTCTGAACCAAATCCTATTCTATGAAAAATCTTCACTAACTGTATGAATGGGAAAATTGATCCTATGCTTAAAAAAGAAACAATCAAAATTAAGATACTTTAGAGAATGAAATCACTAAATCTAATCCGGAATTAATCTTAAGAAACATGACATAACGAAACTTGTGTTCTATTGTTGATTAATGATATCTTTTTTACATTTTTTCTTATACATCGAATGATGTACATGTTATGTCTATCTTTATATTTTATGAATATGTTAGTGTGTGCAATGTACCAATCTAGGATGAAGTTGGCCATCGAGTCAATAACTATATTCATGTCTCGTGGAATGTGCAGGTATTGAATAGATTCAAAGGACCTTTCCATAAGATGAACTCATCGGAAGAGATGGAGCAAAGTAGGGTCATCGATAGCATAAATCCAGTTAAGATGAGAAACCAGTAGCTGTGAATCTAGGTAGATGACAATGTGGCTCATACCCAAGGAAAGAGTGTCGGTTAGGGTTCCAATCACTGCCTGGTATTCTGCAGTGTTATTGGTTGCGTATCCTAGATAAATTCCTCTTGAGATGATAAGCTCACCAGTGGTAGAATAAAGTACCCAGGCTGTCGAAGCAAGGTTAAGGGTATGCCGGCTGGAGCCATCTACGAATCCATAGCAAGTTGTCATCTGCACATGCAAACAGAACATGGTATAAGTAGCGAAATAAGATCTAGACACACTAAAACAAAGAGTCACACCACACAATACACACGCCATGTACAATATATACAAGATACCTATGCGTGAAAAACTCAGGAATAGTACCTCCTCAGATATCCCATCATAATCCTCTAGTTCGTAGGCTCCCTTCTCCAGAAGATGCTTCACTATGTACGGTCCATGCCACATGGACTCAAACTTACCTTCCCCCAGCTTATCGTGATTTTGGTCATATGTGAGGACCAAATCACCCTCATTAAAGGCACGAGTTTTAAATAACGTGTCATACTGTGCTTTGATTTGTTTCTTATGTACCTCGTTGGCAAGAGCAGCATCGCGACGGGTCTCATCAAGTTTCGCTAGGTAAAGGAAGCGTTCTTCCTTGGGAGTGGTGTTAGAAAGAAGTTCAACTATGAGTTTCAGAGATGGAATCTCACATTCTATAGATAATATTGTCTCTAATCCATAAACTAATTGGAATGGTGTGAATCCGGTGGCAGTCTTAACGAAGGTCCGTTATGCCCATAGTGATGGAAAAGAGCATGTTATGCCAGTTTGACTTGTGTGTACCCACCATGCATTGAATCATGGTTTTTAAGACCTTGTTGATGGCCTCTAGTTGTCCATTGGACTGTGGGTAGTAAGGGGTTGATTTTTCATGAAAAAAACCCAGTTTGACGCTCAATTCGTCTACCATATAGTTTTGGAAGTGAGATCCATGGTCGGTGACTATGGCTTGTGGAACTCTGAACCATGCAATGACATGGTTGAACATGAAGAGTGCGATGGTTTTTCTGTCTTCGCTGTACATAGGCATAGCCTAATCCCATTTAGTAAAATAATCCACGGCTACTATGACATAACCATGCCCCCTGACCGAGGTAGGCTTACAGTGCATGAAATCTATGCCCCATTTTGCAAGGGGCCCACGGAAATAACTGGTTGTAATGGGGCTGGGTGGGATTGCTTTTCATTTGAAAATGATGGCATGGGGACCATCTCTTAACGAACTCAATACAATATTTAAATATGGATGGCTAGTAATATCTTGCACGTAGTATCTTCTGGGCTATAGCCAACCCAGAGACCACCACAAGCCCTAGAGTGACAATCATTCAATACGTGTTCATCCTCCTCGTGTGTCAGACAACATCGAAGAACATAATCCACACCATGATGATACAAGGTATCGCTAATGATCAAGTAATACTTGGCATGTTGGCGGATATGATGACGATCATCACGAGACAGTTGGGGGTTGAACTGTTGGGTTTGAAGATATAAGGGAATATCTCCATACCATGGGTTGAACGTGCTGACGAGGAACACCGATTCATCTAGAAGAGAATAGTTGGGATTAGATCCTAAATCAACATGAGTAAGATCACAAATGAGCTCGACTAACACCAAATAATTCTTAGACTTGGCCTTCTCGAAGAGGAGATCGAATTCCTGAAGTATCACAATCCAGCATGAATACTTGCCCCCAAGCACTTGACGTGTCAAAACGTGGTACATAGGGTTTGAGTCAGCGATAATGGTGGTGGTGCGGAGTAGTATATAATGATGGAAATTCTGGATGACAATGACTTCCACGAGAGCAAGCTTCTCGACATGTCAGTAACGAGTTTCAGAGTCAATAAGACCCTTACTGAGGTAATAAATCACATGTTCCTGGGAGTTGTTGTCCTCTTGGACCAAGACCATGGCGATCGTGGTGGCAGAAGCGACGAGATAAAGGATGTAATCTTGTAGTAATTGGGAAGTTGGAGCACAGGGGCATGGGTAATGGCATGCTTCAGATTGTCGAAGGAGTGTTGTGCTTGATTGTCCCAAATGAACAGGACGTCCTTCTTCAGTAATATCATATAATCTCGTGTCTTCTGAGCTAAATTACAGACAAAACACCGTAGGTAAGTTGCCTTCCCTTGCAAACTTTGTAGTTCCATAATGTTAGTGGGAGGTGGGAGAGCGACAATGGCTTCCACCTTCAAGGGATCAATGCAGATCCCGTCTTTTGAAACAATAAAACCTAGGAGGTTTCAAGAATCGATGCAGAAAATACACTTGTGAGGGTTCAAATAGATGTTATACCACCTGCATCTGAGGAATATGGCTGTCATATGATCGATGTGGAACTCACGCTGTTGTGAATGAGCAGGTAGATCATCAAGATAAGGTTCCACAAAGTCCTTCACATCATGAAAAGTGTATTACATGGCTAGCTGGAATGTGGCACCAGCATTTTTGAGACCAAAAGGGATTTGGCAATAAGCAAACATTCCCCAAGGGAAGATGAAAACCATATTATGTTGGTCAACCGGATGGATCTCAATCTGGTTGCAACCGGAAAATCCATTCATGAATGAGAAGATGACACTCCCAGCACAAATGTCAATGATCTGATCAATGAAGAGAGTGGGGTAGTTGTCGTTAGGACAGGCCTTGTTCAGATCCCAATAATTGACATAGACCGAGATGGTGCCCTGCTTCTTAGCCACATGGACGACATTTGAGACCCATTATGTTAATGGAACAGGGTAGATGAAGCTGACCTTCAAGAGCTTTTGAATTTCTACCTTAATCACCGCAGTTCTTCGAGGGTGTACCAGTCGTAACTTTTGACGGACTGGTTTAGCATCGGGATAGGTTTTGATCTCATGTGAAATGATAGCAGGATCTATCCTGGGCATTTCCTCGTAGGTCCAACCGAATATGTCACGGAATTGCTTGAATAAGGCCATGAAAATGGTGATATCTTCGGGAGAACAATTTTTGCCTAAACGAATATGTTCCATGACACCAGGGGTGACCGAGATGTCTACCGGAATGGTAGGTTTGATGTTCACCAAGTTTCCCTCAGTGACTGTATGACATGTAAGTATTGGTGACTGGGGGCAAGGATAGACGTCCAGTGTGAAGATGGTGGTGATGTTGTTCTCCACAGAATCTAATGGGGGTAAGAAAGATGATCGGTGGTGGAGGTCTTCCCATGGAGGGTCATCCGCACTCATAATATCCATGATGGACTCATCAGAATGAAAAGTACAGAGCAAAGGATCTCATAAAGATGACATCTGTTGTAGAGAACAAGGTGTAGAGGCCACAACTACGTGGTCCTTGAGTGCTAACTTGATAGCCTCATAAGTGATTTCGGTGGGTGAAAGAGGCATGTTGTTTCCAATCAAATGTATGGTGGCTTCGTCGAGTACGAGCCATTGATCAGTGCAGTTGGGGAAAGATGATATCATGTTAACCGTGGAAACATGGTTAGGGGGATCCTGGGTTGGAAAGACACCCATAAGAGATGAATCTTTTATGAGTCCAACCCACATGCTCTCATATGGCTCTGAATATTTCCCGAGTAATGGTATGTTATCACCAGGATGAGCAGCAGTGTCCGATGTACAGAAGTCTAGTTGGTCGACTGTGACAATTCGACCTTGTTGGGGGAATTGCACAATGCGAAAGAAAGATGACGCAACCGCAGTCATGGCATAAAACCAATTATGACCAAGTAAGAGATTATAATCCAAAGGGGTTGCAACTACTTCCATGTTGATAGTTGCAGTCTTACCCCCCAACTCTATTGCTAAGGCTTGTAATATCCCATGGGGTTGAAAGACACGACCATTGAATGCTTTCAGCCTAGTGGGAGAACAGTTTAATGGGGGAGAACGAATGGCTCTCCAACACGATATTGACATGACCGAGGTAGAAGCACCTTCGTCTAGTATAGTACAATGGATCATCTTCCCCACAATCTTCATGGAAACTTGAAATTCCAACTGGTGGGAAAGCCTCGGTTTAAAGTACTCGAGTCGGAACATGATTGTATTTGATGAATCTGGATCCACCACGCTAATGGAAGTGAGAAGAGTCTTGCATTGGTTGGGGAAATTATGCAAGACCTCTAGCATCGACATGGCACAAGGAGCTTGCGCCAAGTCCTCTACAATGTTGAAGTTCTGAGCTGCCCGAGCATTAAGATTGAAAACTTCTTTCCGAATCGTGCTCTGAGGCAAATGCAACACTGACTCTAAGGAAGGCTTCTCAATGGTGAGAGAATCTGGTGGCATGGAAATGTTAGGAATAAAAGTGGAAGCTTTTTCAGTATTACTTTCAAAGGGTTCCTTTGGAGGGACTGATTTGTACGAGTGTGAGCGTGTGTTCAAGTTAACCATCTCACTATGCATCATGAGAACATGGTGGTGGAGGATGTGTCTCCATGTGAGGGAGAGGGTTGAGCAATCATTTGTTGGTTCTGAGTGGGGAAGGGATCATTGAGAACTGTGGGAGTGGGGTTTCCCTTGAGAAACTTCTGCACTTTGTCTCGGTGGGGACATTCCTTAAAGAAATGGTCACCACCACATAGTAAACAAGGATATTTTAACTTCCTCTTCTATTTAGTGTCTTCAGGGGTGGTCTTGGGCTCCTGCGGGTTAGAATATTTCTTGGGTTTACCTTTGTTTTTCTTCTTACCACCATATTTCTAAGGTGAAGCCGATTCAACAGAATTCACCTCTTCAGTGGAGGCAGGAGTGGGTTACTTGGTGGTGCTGCTACCAGCTTGTGGTGGGGATGGGGAAGAACCCTAGGGGTTTGATGGTCTGCCAGTTTGATAAGAAGGATGGGAGTTAAGGGAATCAATAATGCCAATGGTCTGAGGTCCATTAGGTGGTTTTGCAGGGTCATACATAGGGAGGGGTGCATCAGGAACAATGTCGTACAAATTAATGGGCACAGGAAATAGCATGTTCCTCAGTGATGACCCCTCCCATGGCCACATCTCGAGCTATGATAGGTAAAAGAGACTTCATGAACTAGTCAACTAAGAGTTGGTCTGGAATAGGAGCTTTAATCTAATTTCGTCTCCTCTGTCACTCATGTATATGATTAGAGATATGAGTTGCGGTGGTTTAGTGGAGCGAAGTCAAAATGTTCGTACTAGTTTCATAGCGTATGGGTAACTAGAAATGAGTTAGAAAAGACATAGCGAGAGCAGAAATCGGGAAAGGAGTGCAGTGGTAATTCAATATACCACTTGGCAGCTGGGTTGGTGAGGGTCCTTTGAAATAGCCTTAAATGGATTGAGTTGTCCATCAAGGAATTGGATGAGAACCACAGATGATAAGTCATCACATGGTTTTTCAGGTCCTCACTGGGTTTTCTATCAAATTTGGGAATATCAGAGGGTATCTTGACCAAAATGGGTGGCCAATTTTAACTGTGGAAGATGGGATCATTTGTTAGATGAGATAGGTCGGGTAGGTCCAAAGTAGCCAAAAAGGGTAGCTATTATTTTGGTTGCGTATATTGATAGTAATGATATGGCATATATGGACTAGTGGGACCTTGAATTGATTGATTATAAGGAATTTTTGGAGGAAATTGGCCATAAGAGGGTGGGCCTCCAGGGTTGGGTGGTGGGCCATATGTAGGTCTGCATCAATAATAGGGTGGTCCTCCACCGTCGCCGAAAGGTGGGGGTCCACCGCCTCCACTACTAGAATAGGGTGGGCCACCACCTCTGTCGCCAGAATAGGGTTGGAAACTACTTCCAGAATAAGGTGGGCCTCCTCCATTAGGTGGGGTCCTACTACTTCCAGAAGGTGGTGATCCTCTACCACTACCAGAATAAGGTGGGATACCACCTCCAGAATGAGGTGGGCCTCCTCGATAAGTTGGGGATCTGCCACTACCAGAAGGTGGTATTCATCCTCCTCCACCGGAATAGGCTGGCCCGCCACCCCTGGAATGGGGTGGGCCTCCACCTCTGCCAGAAGGTGGAGGTTTTCCCCCTCTGAAAGGAGGTGGACCAAATGGTTGTGGGGGTGGTTGGGCATGAGGAAAAGTTGGTGGGGATCCAATTATTGCAACATTGAAATGTCCCCATGGAGTGTATGAGTTTCTGGGATGAGGTATCTCATGGAGTACATTTCCAAGATTAAGTTGTCTCAACACAGGGTTAAGATAAACTGGATATGCTTGACTCCATGGTGGTTGAGTTGGGTTGGATGGTCCCCCACCATGGGGTAATCCCATGGTGGATCCCACAATAGGTAAAGATCTTCCAAGGGAATGACCAATTGGTAGTCCTCCACTTGAAATATGGCTATAAAATGAGGGTTTCCCCCCAGTGACAACATGTTGACCACTAGTGGATGGTTGACTCAAAATGGGTTGTTGACTACTTACTATTGGAGGAACATGACTCGTAATAAAATTAGGAGGTAAGGAGTACCCTCCCCATGAGTTTTGGGGTGGGGGAGGCGTGAGTAATGTTCTGATAGTAGTAGTGGGAGGGGTTTTGGACTATTGTCCTTCAACATTATGAGTCATTTGAGGTGCAAAACTAGTCCCTTGACTGAGAGGTGTACTCGTAGGAAATGAAGCTTGACCAAGTTCGTAACTGGTCATGTTGTGGATGGGTTTTTTCGGTGAAGTAAGTGATAATGAGCGAATGGGAGTGTGTTGAAACATTGGCATCTCTGGGATGTTCCTTCTTCATGACAGAATCTGGTGACGAAGTTCATCACCATGGTAGCGTAGTTTGTCCACGAGTTCATAGGCTAGAGCCATATGCTGGACATGGGAAGCCCAAAGGGGGGAAGTTTCAGTGCTCGGATTAACAGCCAGGTGGGCCCATTGTTTCCTGAGAGAGGTGTCCCAAAAATATGCAGATAGACTGAATGTTGCGGATACAGGATCGTCCTAGGATGGATTTAAGCATTCTATGGATCTAGGCTCTCCTAGCATCACACGGTGGAAGGATGTGTCTTGTGAAGTGGAAGGTTCTCCCTCTTCAGCCCTTGACAGGTTAGAGGTTGGTGAATCATGAGGAAACATGTTCACTCCGGACTCCATAGTGGAGTTTTCTACTTCAGGTGACATGACCGTGACTTGTATGTCCATGCTTACCCTTGAAATTACCTCTTGATTAAGGGAGAATTCGAGTGGTAAGTTCAAAATTATGCGGGACCTTCTCCATGGTTGTTCAGCCAGAATGACCAAACCAAAATTTCTCTTAATGGCATAATAAACAAAAGAAAAGTAGTCTAGAAAAATCTACACAAACTAAGGTTGCAAGAAAACTTATGTGATAGGTGTGGATTCAAAAGTCTGGAACTTCACGGGATTGTCAAGGCTTTTCAACTCGCGATATACTCCATGTTCCAACAGTTATACTCGGCCCAATTTTTCAGAGTATTAACCAGGGAGGATTAGGACCGTACCGCTGACCATATAGCCTGACTACCTGATAGTACATGCGTAGTATCTCCCCGAGTGTTGTTCTCTGTCTATTTCTCTGCTAAGAAGGCCAAATGGTTAGCTCAGTTGGTTTCAGGAATCCTAAAAGTGTCTCCCTATATACGCAAGGTACGTGGGAGCTCAAATCCATGTTGGTGTTGTCTAATGCAAAACCGTATGACAATATCTTTCCTATATACTACTGACTACATGAAACACCTTTTGATATACTACCAAGTACGTGAAGTGCCTTTCAATATACCTTAAAGTATGCGAAAAATCCTTCGATATACCGGTCGGTACGTGAAAGAGCTTCTATATACCAGTTGGTACGTGGAAGAACTATAGTTCCCCCAGGATGCAGTGCAGGAAAATAACGACAACTGCCATGTTTTAAGATGCCAGAACACATATCTAACTTAACACACAAGTTACTAAAATGTTTAACCTAGTTCTACTGGTAATTTTATCTAGACAGTTAGGTGAATGCATGAGGTGAGTACATAAATGTAAACATAATGCACCCTAACTACATGAAAAAATGCACTCTTTCTTTTGATGAAATCTATGTAAGAGAAGGAGAAATATTTTTCCAATGGTCTCACAAAACAGTAAATTTCAACAACACTCTCAATCTATTAAAAATGACAATGAAAGTACTCTTTTCCTTTTTCCAAGCAAAACATGAATATCAACAACACACCAAATCTAAATGAAAACACTTCTTTTTGTCTTTTTCAATTAGAATGAACCTAAATAATGAAAAAGGAGAATCCTTACCTAGAGCACACTAACTTTTCAATTTTCACAATGATAACCTAAAAGCATGAAAATAAAAAAATGCATATAACTTCTTCAAGCATGGAATGACTTTTTCAAAAATTTGACTACACTTGAATTTTTCAAGAAAATGAATGGCTCATAATTTGAGAAAAATACAAACTATTAACTCTCTTTCCAAACTTTCCAAAAGATTAATGAATGATGAATTCCAATGCATGAAACAACTTTCACAACAATTCTCAAATGAACTTGAAAATGGTAAATATGGGGCACTTTTAATTTTCCAATGATATTCCAAGACAAAACTTGATAACAATAACGCTTTTAAGTGTAAATGGATGAAAAGAAAGACTACTGGCAACACTCTAATCACTCAGAAATTCTCAAAGAAATGACAAGCACTCTGATGACCTAAAAACACAAAAAATCACTCAAAAGGATCAAATGCAAGCCAGCAAAAGATAACTAAGCTCAACAAGAGTTTGGAAGCGAATTTAGCATGCTGGATATATCTAGTGAGGTGATCAGGAAGAACAAGATGGAGTGGATGACCGTGGGGGATTGAAATTTCCCACCACTTTAATCAAACTCACTTGATCAAAAATACCCAAAAATAACCACAAGTAAACCAAACAAAACACTGCTAAATAAAAGGACCTCTGCCTGGAGATACAATGCAGAGATGTCTGCAGATCAATCAAAAAATCAAAAGTTGGAGAGGAAGAGCCCAAGCCCTAATCTTGAAGACTCAGCGAAGGACGTGGTTAGGCACAAAGTGCCTTGCATAGGTTGCATACAGAGGAAAAGTGTCGGTGATGCAAATTGTCAGATACGAAAAAACTTCAGTGGCACAGTATCCTCAAAGGAAAAAAAGACTCTGGATAAACAGGCACACTGGGTACACTACCCAGGTGCGTCGAGAAAATAACTGAATGCAAACAGGGGCAAAAATCCAAGCAATGGTTAAGTAAATGGACTGAAAATGGTTCAACTTACCCTGAGAAAGTCAGCAAAATCCTAAAGGAAAGAAGCTGATGGTGAAAATAGGCTCAAGAGGAAAAGCAATGGCTCATTAAGAAAATAAAGAATAACACACTCTAATCACTCAGAAATTCTCAAAGAAATGACAAGCACTCCGATGATCTAAAAACACAAAAAATCACTCAAAAAGATCACATGCAAGCCAACAAAAGATAACTAAGCTCAACAAGAGTTTGGAAGTGAATTTAGCATGCTGGATAGATCCAATGAGGTGATCAGGAAGAACACGATGGATTGGATGACCGTGGGGGATTGTAATTTCCCACCACTTTAATCAAACTCACTTGATAAAAAAGACCCAAAAATTAACACAAGCAAACCAAACAAAGCACTGCTGAATAAAAGGACCTCTACCTAGAGATATAGTGTAGAGATGTCTGCTAATCAATCAAAAAATAAAAATTTGGAGAGGAAGAGCCCAAGCCTTTAATATTGAAAACTTAGCGTAGGCTGTAGTTAGGCATAGAGTGCCCTGCGTAGGTTGCACACAGAGGAAAAGCGACGACGGCACAAATTGTCAGATAGGAAAAATCGTTGGTGGCACAGTATCCTCAAAGGCAAAAAAGGCTTTGGATAAACAAGCACACTGGGTACACTACCCAGGTGCGTTGGGAAAATAACTGAATGCAAACAGGGGCAAAAATCCAAGCAATGGTTAAGTAAATGGACTGAAAATGGTTCAACATACCTAGAGAAAGTCAGCAAAATCCTAAAGGAAGGAAGGTGATGGTGAAAATAGGTTCAAGAGGAAAAGAAATGGCTCATTAAGAAAATAAAGAATAACACACTCAAACTTTAAATCAAAACTAATATTTATTCCCCAGGATGGTCTCCAAATTTGTTATTGTACAATCTACTCGAGTAGATGCGAGCCATATCTCCCTAGTTCAATGCAAATCTAGAACAAATAAGACAGAACATAAAGCTAATATACTAGATCTAGTTAGATTGAGTACTTAGACGTCTTACCTTCAGATTGTAGATCTTCTTCCTCATTGTTGTTCCAAGTTCCACGATCATCAGATATTTAGCTGCAAGACTTCTCAAAACATGTGGAAACAATAGAAGTAGTAAAATATGTCTAAACAATAACTGATCTAAGTAAACAATTAAGGAAGTAAAATACAAACATTACTAACCAAATAAAATTTGTGGAAAGAGTTTATATTACTGTATAAAAGAGGGAAATACAAAGTAGAGAGATGATTACAACCCAAGCCTTAACACTGCAATCCTCCTCCAACAAGCCAAGCTAATGCGTCCAAAGGAAGTGTGAGTCTCCCAATAGATGGATAGGGATATCCTAAGCCAATTTCACCAGCATGTAAATGCTATAGACTTCCTCCCCTTGGAATGGAGAGGGGAATTGCCTTTATAGTCGCAAGTGGATAGAGTAGGTTAAGGATCATGGGGAGAGGGCTAAGGGATCCTCCCTTTAGGTTAGGGAATCATAGGACAGCTCACCTAGGATTTAGGGATAGGGATCCACCTCATCCAACTTCTAGAAATCACTCCAAAGCAACCTTTATCCCAATTAACCAACTTCGGTGCAAGTTGCATGAAGACAACCAGCACCTGAGAGGGGAAGCGCAGGTCTAACCAAGACAATCTGCATCGTTGGTGCAGTTTGGCAGAATATACTCTACGCCGGCCCTAGTTGGGAACTCCTTGCTCAAAGACAACATGTGCTGATGCAACTAGAAATGTGGATAAAGGACATCAACTTTCTCTACATGACTTGCTTGATCATGGGAACTTCAAGGATTAAGGCACTAAGTTGACGAGGGACTCATGATGACAAGATTTAGGTGTAACATAGGGGGAGGAGGGGAGTTGGGCAAGAGAAAGAAATAGAGATCAGGGTGGGGGGAGGGGTTAGGTGTTCTTCGATGATAAAGGAAATTAGAGAGATGGGGGTATATTATGTGGGAAGAGAGAGAGAGAGAGAGAGAGAGAGAGAGTCTTAGGGAGAGTATGAGTGGGGCTAGGAAGAGAGAATGGGGGTTAGAGGTAGTGAGATTGTTTGGGAGAGAGAGGGTGGGGGTGTTATGAGGTTCAGGGAGGGAGAGAATGGTGGGGATTATGGAAGGGATAAAGAGGTGGGGGGAAGGGTAGGTCTTTAGGGCACATTAGGTAAGTCAAAGAGAAAGGGGGGTAGATAGAGAGGGGAGGGTACTAAGTGGTAGGGGAAGGGGGATTAGGAGGGAGAAAGGGAGATAGGGGTTTAGGGGTAGGGGGAGTAAGAAATAGAAAGAGAGACAAAGGGGTTGGTTATGGGAAAGGATAGTAGGAAGGGGATTAGGGAGAGAGAGAGGTTGGGTTAGTGGTATTGAGAGTGTGTGGGAGAAATAGCGAGGTTTTAGGGGGTTGGGGAAGAGAGAGAGAGGTGGCGTTAGAAGTACATGGAGGAATAGACAAGAGAGAGAGTGAGAGAGATAGGGGTGAGTGGGAGGAGGGTGTATGTGATTAGGGATAAAGGGAGGAGGATAGTTGTGGGAGATAAATATATAGATATTGGGGTGGGCAGTGGGTATTTAAGGATGATTAGGGCTATTGTAAAGAAGGGCAAGTATAGGGTGGGGGTAGAGAGAGATATGGGTGTTGGTAAGTTCTAGGGGGAGGGAGATTAGGGAAGAGAAAGAGAGAGAGGGTGAATAAGAGAGATAAAGAGAGAGTCTTAGGGAGAAGAGAAAGTTAGTAAAAGATTGGAGAGAGAGATAGAGAGAGAGAGAGAGATGAGGGGATGTTAGAAGTAGGGGGAGGAGTGGTGGGTGAGAGAGTGAGAGAAGGGGTTAGTAAGGTTTAGAGAGAGAGAGAGGAGTTGGATTAATGTTAGGGGGATTATGGGGGTACATGTTTATGAGAGAAAGAGAGAACATGGTGGAGGAGGGTGTTAGGGGGTTTTGAAAGAATGAGAGAGAGAAAGGTGTGGGTTAGGGGAAGGTACACGATTAAATTTGTGTGTGTGTGTGTGTGTGTGTGTGTGTGTGTGAGTGAGAGAGAGAGAGAGAGAGAGAGAGAGAGTGGAGGGGGGTTAGAGGAGTGAATCAGATAAAGATCATAGCGGATGGAGGGGTGGTGGTAGGGGGGAGGGGGTTTGGTGGAGAGAAAGAGATAGAGATCACAACTAGGGGAGGTGGTGCAAGGGATTAAGGAAGATTATGGAATTTAGAGAGAAAGGGGTTACAGGCATGCAAAGAGAGAGAGAGAGAGAGAGGAAGTGTGGTGAGGGTGTGGATAGGGGGAGGAGGGGAGGAGGGGCAGATAAAGAAATAAAAATTTGGGTGGGGGGAGGGAGTGGGTGTTTAGGGATAATTAGGGCAGCTAGAGAAGGTGGGATATATAGTACGAGCACACACACACATAGTGAGAGAGGGAGAGAGAAGGTTAAGGGTATGGGAATAAGAGAGAGAGAGAGGGGGGGGGTGGAGGGGGGCTAGGAAGAGAGAATAAGGAGTTAGGTAAAGTGAGAGTCAAAGAGAAAGGGGGGTGTGAAGGGGTTGGGAGAGAGAGGTAGATTTGGGGGTTAGGTTTAGGTGGAGGGGTATGGGAGAGAGAGTGAGAGAGGTTTTAGTAAGTATTAGAGAGAGAGAGGATGGGGTTAAATGTAGGGCTTGTAGTTCTCTGGTGAGAGAGTGAGAGAGGGTGTTAGTAAGGGTTAGAGAAAAATAGGGTTAGTGGTAAGGGGAGGAGTAGGGTGTGTGTGTGTGTTATATAGAGAGAGATAAAAGAGGGTGTTAGATTGTTGATGAAGAGAGAGAGTGGTGGGTGCTAAGTGGTAGGGGGTATTAGGAAAGATAGATAGAGAGAGTTGTTTAGGTTGAGGGGTCATAGGAGAGAGAGAGAGAGAGAGAAATATGGTATTAGGGAGAGTATGAGTGTATTTAGGGTGAGAGAGGGGTAGTGAGAGAATGTGAGATAGAGGGGGGGTTGTTAGGGGGTTCGGGGAGAGAGAGAGAGACAGATGAGGTTTTTATGGTTGTGGAGTAGTAGGGTAAAAAGAGAGAGTCAAATAGTGAGTTAATAAGGGTTACGAGGAAGAGGGTAGAGAGAGAGAAAGATGGAGGTGGTGTTAAAGGTAAGGGGATGAATACGTGTGTGAGAGAATGAGAGAGGGGTTAGTAAGGATTAGGGAGAGGAGGGAAGAGAGAGAGTGTGAAGAGGGGTGTTGGAGGTAGGGGATGATAAGGGTTGTGTGTGTGTCTCTATTTCTGTGTGAGAGAGAGGGGGTGGTGTTTAGGGGTGGTAGAGACAGAGAGAGAGGGGTGGGGGTGAGTGGTTGGTTAATGAGTAGAGGGGTGTGTGTGTGTGTTTTTGTGTGAGAGAGAGAGTCGAGCAGAGAGGGGGGAGGGTGTGGGTGATTAGGGGTAGGGGGAACGAGGGGGTTTACAAGAGAGAAAGAAAAAGAGATAAGGTTTGGGGAGGGGTAAGTGGGAGGTGGGGGGCTGGGGGAGATAAAGAGATAGAAATTGTGGCGATGGGATGGGTAGGGGTTTAGGGAGCAGTGGAGAAATTAGTGAGAGGGGATTATAGGGTGGGGGCATAGAGAGAGAGGGAGGGGGTTGTGGTAAGTTGTAGGGTGGTGGGAAGTAGGAGAGACAAAGAGGGAGAGGATTTTAGGGGTGGGTGGAGTAGGAGAGAGAGAGTGGGGTTGGTTATGGGTGGGGAGAGAAGGAGGTGGTCAGGAAGAGAGAGAATTCTTATTTACGAATAGTTGGAGTGCTAGAGAAAGAGGGTGGGGTGTGTTAGGGCATTTGGTGAGAGAGAGAGGTGTGATTTAGGTGTAGATTGAGGAGCATGTGAGAGAGAGGGGGGTTAGGGAAAATATAAGAGAGATAGAGAGAGAGAGAGAGAGGGGAGGTTAGTAAGGGTTTGGGGAAGAGAGAGAGGGGGGAGGGATGTTAGGGAGTTGGGGGAGAGAGGTAATGGTGGTGTTAGGGGTAAGTGGAATAGTAGATGAGAGAGAGAGAGAGAGAGAGAGAGAGAGAGAGAGGAGTGGGGGTAGGGTGTGGGTTATTAGTGAAAGAGGGAGAAGGGGAGCTCGAGTAGAGAAAGAAATGGGAATCGAAGTGGGGTGAGGGAACATGTATTTAGGGGGATGATTAGGTAAATTATAGAAGATGTGGTATATAGTGAAGAGGGGGGGAGAGAGAGAGAGAGAGAGAGAGAGAGAGAGAGAGAGAGAGAGAGAGAGAGAGGCTAAGGAAGTTGTTATGTGTAGGGAAAGTTGGAGGGAGGTTAGGGAGAGAAAGGGGGGCCTTAGGGTTTGTGAGTGTTTGTGTGAGAGAGAGAAAGAGGATATGGGTGTTATGGGATTGGGGAAAAGAGAGAGGCGTGCTTTACGTGTTGATGGAAAAGTATGGGGGAGAGAGAGAGAGAGAGAGAGAGAGAGAGAGAGAGAGGAGGGTGGGTTAGAGTTAGGTTAAGGATTAGGGGAATAGAAGTGAGAGAGGGGTTTATTAAGGGTTGGAGGGAGAGAGAGAGAGAGAGTGTGTTGTTAGTGGGTTGCAAGAGAGAGAGAGAGGTTTCATTAAGGGTAGGTAGAGGAGTAAATAAGAGAGAGAGGGATTAGATGAGAGATAGAGAGATAGAGGGAAGTGGAGTGGTGGTGTTGGTTATTAGGGGTAGGGGGAAGGAAGGGGGTTGGGAGAGAAGGAGATAAAGAGTCGAGGGTCTAGGAGGGAGGGTGTGGGTGATTAGGGTTATGTGGAAGGAGGGGGTTTGGGGTAGAGAAATATATGGAGATCATGTGGGGGTGGGTGTAGTGGTCTAGGGAAATCATTTAATTTAAAGAGAAGGGGGGTAGAGAGAGAGAGATGGGTGGTGGTAAGTGATGGGGGAGGGGGTTAGGATATAGAAAGAGAGAAGGGTTTAAGGAGAGGGGGACTAAGATACAAAACTATAGGGTGTTAAAGAGAAGAGGAGATATAGAGAGAGGGGTGGTGTTAGTAGTAGGTAGAGCAGTAAGGGGTGATAGAGTGAGAGAGAGGGGGTTAGTAAGGGTTTGAGAGAGAGAAAGGAGGTGGATTAATGTTAGGAGGATGAGTAGGGGGTGTGTGCTTGAGAGAGAAAGAGAGAACATGGGGGGTGTTCGGGTGTTTGGAGAGAGAGAGAGAGAGAGAGAGAGGTTTTAGGGGTTGGTGTAGGATTATTGCAGTGTGTTTGTGTGTGTGTGAGATATATATATAGAGTTTGGGGGAGATATGGGGAGGGTGTGGGTGATTAGGCATAGGGGGGAGGAGGGGGGATGGGGGAGAGAAAGAGATAAATATTACAATGGATGGAGGGTTGGTGGTATGGGGAGGGGGGGGGATAGGGAAGAGAAATAGACAAAGATCATAATGGGGGGAGGTGTTGTATATTTTTAGGGAATATCAAGGATTTTAGAGAGGAGTAAAAGCTTGGAGGAGAGAGAGAGAGAGGGGGGGGTGGTTAAGGGTAGGGAGAGTAGAAGGGGGGTCAGGGAGAGAAAGGGGAGATTTAGGGTTTGTGAGAGAGAGAGAGGATGGGGGTGTTATGGGGTTGGGGGAAAGAGAGAGGTGGGGTTTAGGTGTAAATGAAGGATTATGGGAGAGAGAGGGGGGTTAGTAAGGGTTAGGGGGAATATGAGAGATAGAGGGTGTGAGAGAGAGAGGGTGGGTTAGAGGTAGGGAGAGGAGTAGGGGAAGAGAGAGTGAGATATGGGGTTACTAAGGGCTGGAGAGGGAGAGAGAGAGGGGTGTGGTTCGAAGTAGGTGGGAGAGAGAGAGCGAAGGGGGGGAGTGCGGGGGGAGGGTGTGGGTTATTAAGGGGGGGAAGGAGGGGAGGAGGGGGAGATAAATAATTAGAGATCAAGGTGGGGGGAGGGGGTAGGTGTTTAGGATGATTAGGGAAATTAGAGACAAGGGAGGGTATATTGTGTGGGAAAAGAGAGAGGGGGGGCTTAGGGAGAATATAAGTGGGGTTAAGAACAGAGAGTAGGGGTTAGGGGTAGTGAGAGTGTTTGGGAGAGAGGGTGGGGGTTAGGGGGGGAGAAAGTGGTGGGGTTTAGGTGGATGTGGAGTATTATGGTAGAGAGAGAGTGAGACATGGGGTTAATAAGCATTAGGAAGAAGAGGGGAGAGATAGAGAGAGAGGGAGAGGACAAGTGGGTGTTAAAGGTAGGGGGAGGAGTAGGGGTTTGAGAGTATCAGAGAGGAGGTTAGTAAGGTTAAGAGAGAGAGAGAGAGAGAGAGAGAGGAGGGCATTAGTGGTAGGGGGAGAAGTAGGCAGAGAGAGAGAGAGAATGTGGGTGGGTGGGTGGTGTTAGGGTATTAGGGGAGAGAGAGGGGTGGTGGCTAGTTTTAGGTGGATTAGAGGGGTGAGAGAGAGAGAGAGAGTTGATGGGTAAGGGAATATATCCTAACTCCTAGTTTGCATGAAAAGAGTGTCAACAAATGGGGGTCGCTTGTTAGACCACTTTAAAAACCTTATGTATACATGGTCAACCACCCAACTTGGGGTGTACTGGGAGGGCTTCTCTAGGAGTGGGATATATAGAGAGAGAGGGGAGGAGGGGGGTGGTTATGGGTAGGGAGAGAAAGAGATTGAGATTAGCATGGGGGGAGTTTAAGGGACTTACAGAGCATTAAGTAAGTTAGAGAGAATGGGGGTATAGGATGGGGGAAGAGAGAAGGGGGTTTAGGAGAGATAAACACAGAGAGTGGTCTAGGGGTAGGGGGTAGTAAGAAAGAGAGAGAGATAGAGGTATAGTGTTTGGTTATGGGTAGGGAGAGTAGGAGGGGGACTAGGAACATAGAGAGGGGGGTTTAATGGCGAGTGACAATGTGTGTGTGAGAGAGGGGTGATTTTACAGGTTTAGGGGGGAGAGAGAGGGGTGCGGTTAGAAGCAGGTGGAGTAAACAAAAGAGAGAGGGATAGACAGAGCCGGGGATGAGTGGAAGGAGGGTGTAGATGATTAGGGGTAGAGGGAGGAGGATGGTTGTGGGAGAGAAAGAGATAGATATCAAAGTCGGGGGGTTAAGGGTTTAGGAATGACTAGGGTTGTTGGAGTGAAGGGGGTATAGGTTGGGGATAGAGAGAGAGATGGGTGGTAGTAAGTGCTAGTGGAGGGGGATTAGAAGAGAAAAAGAGAGAGAGGGGTTTAAGAGGATGGGGCCTAAGAGAGAGAATGAGAGGGTCTTAAAGAGAAGAGGAGATAGATAGAGATAGAGAGAGAGAGAGGTGGGTTATTAGCAGTAGGGGGAGGAGAAGGAGGTGGATTAGTGTTAGGGGGGTGAGTAGGGGGTGTGTTCTTGAGACAGAAAGAGAGAAGATGGAGCGGTGTTAGGTTGATTGGAGAGAGAGAGAGAGAGAGAGAGAGAGAGAGAGAGAGAGAGAGAGAGAGAGAGATGGGTATTACAGGTAGATGCAGGATTAGAGTAGTGTGTTTGTGTGTGTGAGAGAGATATATATAGAGTTTGGGGGAGATATGGGGTAGGGGGAAGGACAGGGGTTGGGGGAGAAAAAGAGATATATATCACAATGGATGGAGGGGTGGGGATAGGGGGAGGGCGGTTATGGAAGAGAAATAGATAGAGATCATAACAGGGGGAGGTGGGGTAGTTGTTTAGGGAATATTAGGGAGTTTAGAGAGGAGGAGTATAGGCTTGGGGCAAAGACAGATGAAGGGGGTGGTTATGGGTAGGGAGAGTAGGAGGGGGGTTAGGCAGAGAAAGGGGTGGTTTAGGGTTAGTTAGAGTGAGAGAGAGAGAGTGTGTGTGGAAGGTGTTAGGGGGTTGGGTGAAAGAGAGAGGTGGGGTTTAGGTGTAAATGGAGGAGTATGGGAGAGAGAGAGAGGGGGGAGGGTTAGTAAGGGTTATGTGGAATAGGGTGGGTTAGAGGTAGGGAGAGGAGTAGGCGAAGAGAGAGTGAGAGAGGGGGTTAGGGGTAGTGAGTGTTTGAGAGAGAGGGTGGGGGTTTTCACAAGTTAGGGGAGGGATAAATTTATGGGGTTTAAGTGGAGGTGGAGGATTATGGTAGAGAGAGAGAGTGAGGGATAGGATTAATAAGAATTAGGCACAAGAGGGGAGAGTTAGAGAGAGAGGGGGAGAGGAGGAGGGGGGTGTTAGAGGTAGGAGGAGGAGTAGGGGTTTGAGAGTATTGGGGAGGAGGTTAGTAAGGCTGAGAGAGAGAGAGAGCGAGAGAGAGAGAGAGAGAGGAGGGGGTTAGTGGTAGGGGGAGGAGTAGGTAGAGAAAGAGAGAGAGAGAGGGCTATTAGGGGTTGGAAAGAGATGGGGTTTTTGGGGGTAGTGATAGTGTGAGAGAGAGGGGGCTATTAGGGGGTTGAGGGAGGGAGAGAGGGATAGGGTTTTGGTGTAGGTGGAGGAGTAAGATGTAGACAAAGTGAGAGAGGGAGTTACTAAAAGGTAGAGAGAGAGAGAGAGAGAGAGAGAGAGAGTGGTTGGGGGCAAGGTAGGGAGGGGTGTCATTTATTTGGGGTAGGGGTGAGGAGGGGTATTTTGAGAGAGAAAGGGATTGTGGTGGGGGAAGGGGGGTTTATGGGTTTATGGTGGGGGAAGAGAGATAGAGGGAGAGAGAGGTGGGGGGAGGGGTGAGGATGGGAGGGTGTTGGCGATTAGGGGTAGGGGAAAGGAGGGGGTTTACAGAAGAGAATATATGGATATCATGGTGGGGGGAGTGGGTGTAGGGGTTTAGGGAGTATTTTGGAACTTAGAGAGAAGGGGTAGTATAGGGTGGAGAGAGAGAGAGAGAGGGGGTTTTGGGTTAGGGGAGTAGGAGAGATAGAGATATAGGGGTAGTGTGTGTGGTTATTGATAGATGTGGAGATATAGATGAGGGTTAGCAATTTAGGGAGTGTTAAGAAGGTTAGAGAGAAGGGGTGTATAGGGCGGGTTCAGAGATGGAGAGAGAGGGGGGTGATAAGTGGTAGAGGAAGGGGGGTTTATACGAGAAAAGGTCAGAGAAGTGCGTAGTTGTAGGGGGAGTAGCAGGAGAGAGAGGGGGGAGAGGGGGTTACTATTAGGGAGAGGGAAGGGGGTCATGGGTATTAAGAATGTGTGGGAGAGACAGAGGGGTGGGGTTAGTGGTAAGTGGGGTTAGGGTTTAGGTTGTTAGGGGGAGTAGGAGAAGAGAGAGAGAGAGAGAGAGAGAGAGAGAGAGAGAGGTGTTATTCATAGGGAGACTAGGAGGGGGGGCTAGGGAGAGGGAAGGGGGTTATGGGTATTGAGAATGTGTGGGAGAGAGAGAGGGGTGTGGTTAGCAGTAGGTGGAGGATCCTATATATATATACAGATATAGATATATATATATAGATATATATATTATAGATATATAGATATATATATAATATAGATAAATATATAGAGAGAGAGGGGGGGGTTTATTGGAAGGAGGATGTAGGTCGTTAGGCATAGGGGGAGGACGACAGTTGTGGGAGAGAAAGAGACAGAGATCATGGTGGGGGGGGGGTGGGGTTTAGGTATTATTAGTGTAGTTGGAGAGAAGGGGGTTATAGGGTGGGGGGAAGAGAGAGAGTTATGGAGGGGGATAATTAGTAAGCATTAGAGATAGAGAGAAATATAGAGAGGGGGGGGGTTAAAGCTAGGGATTCAAGTATGGTGGTTAGAGAGCGAGAGAGGGTGTTAGTAATGGTTTGAAAGAGATAGAAGGTAAGTGGCAATGGGGGAGATTAGGAGAGAGAGATAGAGATAGAGATAGAGGATAGAGAGAGGGATAGCGGCGGGGAGAGTAAGAAAGAGAGAGAGTGAGGGGATTAGGGTGTATGAATGGGGTTAGGGTGAGATAAATGTTGTTAGGGGTTGTGAGAGTGTGTGAGAGAGAAAGGGGCATGCTATGTGGTGAGAGAGAGAGAGAGAGAGAGAGAGAGAGAGATTAGGGTAATAAGTCTAGTGGGAGGGGGATTACATGAGAGAGAGAGGGGGGTCTAGTGTAGGTTAAATATGAGAGATAGAGAGAGAAGCAGAGGGGGTGGTTATGGGTAGAGAAGGGGGTGGGACTTTAGGAATCATTATGAAAGTTAGAGAGAAGAGGGGTATAGGGTGGAAACACACACACACACACAGAGGAGTGGTAAGTGGTAGGGGAAGGGGGTTAGGTGAGATAAAGAGAGAGAAGGGTTTAGTAGGTTTAGGGGGAGTAGGAGAGAGAAAGGGGGGGTTGTTATTGGTGGGGAGAGTAGGAGCAGGATTCAGGAGAGAGAGAGGGGTTATGGGTATAGAGACTATGTGTGTGAGAGAGAGGGTGGTATCAGGGGGTTGAGGGAGATAGAGAGAGGTGGAGTTAAGTGTAAGTGGAGGATTATACAAGATAGAGAGAGTGGGGGGTTATTGGTAGGAGGAGGAGTAGGAAATGTCTATGTGAGAGAGAGAGATTGGGGGAGAGGGAGGTAGGGGTGTGGTTGATTAGGGGTAGGAAAAGGAAGGTGGTTGGGAGAAAAGGAGAAAAATAGTTGAGGGTCTAAGGTGGAGGGTATGGGTGATTAGGGTTATGTGGAAGGAGGGAGTTTGGGGTAGAGAAATATATGGAGATCATGTGGGGGTGGGTGTAGTGGTTTATGGAATATCATGGAATTTAAAGAGAAGGGTGGTATAATGTAGGATTAAAGAGAAAGAGAGTTAGGGGGAGTGGGATATATATAGAGAGAGAGGGGTGGAGGGGGTGATTATGGGTAGGGAGAGAAAGAGATAGAGATTAGCATGGGCAGAGGGTAATGGCCTTACGTAGCATTAAGTACGTTAAAGAGAATGGGGGTATATGATGGGGGAAGGGAGAGGGGGAGTGTTAAGTGGTAGGGGAAGGAGGGTTAGGAGAGAAAATAAAGAGAGTGGTTTACAGGTAGGGGTAGTAAGAAAGAGTGAAAGAGAGGTATAGCGATTGGTTATGGGTAGGGATAGTATGAGGGGGAATTACGAATAGAGAGGGGGGGGTTAGTGGTAGTGAGAGCATGCGTGAGAGGGATGGGTGGTTTTAGAGGGTTATGGGAGAGAGAGAGGGGTGCAGTTAGAAGATTGTGGAGTATACAAGAGGGAGAGGGACAAACAGATCCAGGGGTGAGTGGAAGGAGGGTGTGGATGATTAGGGGCAGGGGGAGGAGGGTGGTTGTGGGAGATAAAGAGATAGATATCATAGTGGGGGAAAGTAAGGGTTGAGGAATGAATAAGGTTGTTAGAGTGAATGGGTTATAGGTTGGGGGTAGAGAAAGAGAGACGGGTGGTGGTAAGTGCTAGGGGAGGGTGA
The DNA here is from genome assembly GCA_027924585.1 of Larix kaempferi. NCBI lineage: Eukaryota > Viridiplantae > Streptophyta > Pinopsida > Pinales > Pinaceae > Larix > Larix kaempferi. The sequence continues at coordinate 18,388 of BSBM01001414.1, read as the reverse complement.
TTAGGAGAGAGAAAGAGAGAGAGGGGTTTAAGGAGAGGGGGACTAAGATAGAGAACGAGAGGCTCTTAAAGAGAAGAGGAGATAAAGAGAGAGGGGGGGTGTTAGCAGTAGCAGGAGTAGTAAGGGGTGATAGAGTGTGAGAGAGGGGGTTAGTAAGGGTAAAAGAGAGAGAGAGAGAAAGGAGATGGATTAGTGGAGTGGAGTGGGGGTAGGGTGTGGGTTATTATTAATATAGGGATAAGGGTAGAGAAAGAAATGGAAATCAAAGTGGGGGTGAGGGAGTATGTATTTATTGGGATGATTAGGGAAATTATAGAAGGTGGGGTATATAATGGAGGCAGAGAGAGAGAGAGAGGGCTAAGGAGGTGGGTTATGTGTAGGGATATTTGGAGGGGGGTTAGGGAGAGAAAGTGGGATTAGGGTTAGTGAGTGTGTGTGTGTGAGAGAGAGAGAGTTTGGGGGTGTTATAGGATTGGAGAAAAGAGAGAGGTGTGCTTTACATGTTGTTGGAAGAGTATGGGAGAGAGAGAGATAGAGGGGGCGTTAGTAAGTGTTAGAGGGAATAGGGGAGAGAGAGAGAAGGGTGGGTTAGAGGTAGGGGAATAAAAGTGAGAATTGGGGTTAGTAAGGGTTGTGGATAGAGAGAGGAGAGGGGGGCTATTACGGGGTTGGGGGAGAGAGAGAGGGGGTGTGGTTAAGGGTAGGTGTATGAGTAGATAAGAGAGAGAGGAAGTAGATAAGAGAGAGTGGGGGGGATGGTGTGGGTTATTAGGGTTAGGGTGAGGAGGCGATTTGGGTGAGAGAAATCAATAGAGATCAAGGTGAGGAGAGGGTGTAGGTGTTTTAGGATGATTAGGGAAATTAGAAAGAGGGGGTATATTGTGTGTCGGGAGAGAGAGAGAGAGAGAGAAAGGCTTAGGGAGAGTATTAGTGGGGCTAGGAAGAGAGAACGGGGGTTAGGGATAGTGATATTTTTTTAGAAAGAGAGGGTGGGGGTGTTATGAGGTTAGGGGAGAGAGAGAATGGTGGTGATTAGGGAAGGGAGAAAGAGGTGGGCATAAGCGTAGGGCTTTATGGAGCATTCATTAAGTTAGAGAGAAGGGGTTAGATAGAGAGGGGAAAGTAGTAAGTGGTAGGGGAAGGGGGATTAGGAGTGACAAAGAGAGAGAGGGGTTTAGGGGTAAGGGGAATAGGAAATAGAAAGAGAGGCAAAGGGGTTAGTTATGTGTAGGGATAGTAAGAAGGGGATTAGGGGAGAGAGAGAGAGAGAGAGGGTGGGTTAGAGGTAGTTAGTGTGTGTGTGTGTGTGTGAGAGAGAGGGGGGGTGTCAGGGGCTTGGGGGGGAGAGAGATTAGATAGATGGGGTTAGAATTATGTGGAGGAATAGACAAGAGAGAGAATGGGAGAGATAGCGGTGAGTGGACGGAGGGTGTGGGTGATTAGGGGTAGAGGGAGGAGGATAGTTGTGGGAGAGAAATATATAGATATCAACATTGGGGCTATGGCTTTAATGATGATTAGTGATATTATAGAGAATGGGAGGTATACGTTGGGGGTAGAGTGAGAGAGATGGGTGTTGGTAAGTATTAGGGGGAGGGATATTCATAGAGAGAAATAGAGAGAGAGGTTTAGGGGGAGGGGGAATAAGAGAGATAAAGAGAGGGGATTAGGGAGAAGAGCATGTTAGTAAATATAGGGGAGAGAGAGAGAGAGAGAGAGATGTTAGCAGTAGGGGGGGAAGTGGTGGGTGAGAGAGTGAGAGAAGGGGTTAGTAAGGGTTAGAGAGAGAGAGTAGAGGAATTAATGTTGGGGGGGTAGGGGTTTCATGTTTGTGAGAGAAAGAGAGAACATGGTGGTGGGGGGTGTTAGGGGGTTTGGAGAGAGAGAGAGAGAGAGAGAGGTGGGTTTGGGGATGGTGCAGGATTAAATCTGTTAGATAGAGAGAGAGAGAGGGAGGAGGGGTTTGGAGGAGATAAATAGATAAAGATCACAGTGGGTGGAGGAGTGGTGATAGTGGGGAGGGGGATTGGTGGAGAGAAAGAGATAGAGATCATAGCTAGGGGAGGTGGTGCAGGGGATTAAGGAAGATTAGGGAATTTAGAGAGAAAGGGGGTATAGGATTGCAAAGAGAGATAGAGAGAGAGAGAGATCACGGATTAGATGTATGGGTATGGGTAATGTGTGTGTGTGTGTGTGTGTGTGTGTGTGTGTGTGTGTGTGAGAGAGAGAGAGAGAGAGAGAGAATGTAGGGGGCAAGGGGTGTTAGGGAATTGGGAGAGAGAAAGAGGGGTGGTGGTTAGGGATAGTTGGAGGAGTAGGGGGTGGGAGGGAGAGAAGGGGTTATAGGGTGGAGAGAGAGAAGGGGAAAGGGGGGGAGGGTGTAGGTTGTTAAGGGTAGCTATATGGGAATATTAGGGAGGTTAATGAGGAGGGGTATAAGGTGGGGGGAAATAGAGAGAGCGAGGAGGTAGGGGGTAGGGCGAGTAGGAGATATAGAGAGAAAGTGGTGGAGGGTGTAGTTATGGGTAGGGAAAGAACGAGATAGAGATAATGGTGGGGAGAGGGGTGGATATTTAGGGAGAATTAGGTTTGTTAGAGAGAAGGTGTTTCTGGATGGGGGCAGAGAGAGAGACATAGGTGGTAACTTGTAGGGTAAGGGGGATTATGCTAAATAACGAGAGAGATAGGTTTATGGGTAAGGGAAGAGAGAGAGAGAGAGGGTGTTGTTATGTGTGGGGATAGTAGGATGGGGATTAGGTGCCGTTAGAGTGAGAGAGAGAGAGGGGGGGGGCTGATTAGAAGGAGGTTGTGGGTGATTAGGGGTATGGGGAGAATTATGGTTATTAAAGAGAAAGAGATAGGGTGAAGGGTGAAGGGTTTTAGTGATGATTAGGGAAATGAGAGAGAGGGGGAGTATACAATGGGGGAACATAGAGGGAGAAAGAGAGGTGGGGGATGGTAAGTTGTAGGTTCATTAGGAGAGAGAAAGGGAGAGAGGGGTTTATGGGGAGGGGAAGTAACAAAGAGAAAGATATGGGCTTAGGAGAGTATGAGTGGTGCTATGGAAAGACACAATGATTTCAGGGTAGTGAAAGTGAAAGAGAGAGGGGGCTATTAGGGGGTTGAGGGAGGGAGAGAGGGCTAGGGTTTTGGTGTAGGTGGAGGAGTAAGATGTAGAGAAAGTGAGAGAGGGATTTACTAAAAGGTAGAGAGAGAGAGAGAGAGAGGGTTGGGGGCAAGGGGGGAGGGTGTGGGTTATCAGCGGTAGGGGAGAGGAGGGGGATTTTGGGAGAGAGAGATTGTGGTGGGGTAAGGGGGTGTATGAGTTTATGGTGGGGGTAGAGAGGGAGAGAGAGAGGTGGGGGTGAGGAGGGGGAGAGTATTAGCGATTAGGGGTAGGGGAAAGGATCAGGATTGTGGGAGAGAAAGATATAGAGATCGTGGTTGGAGGAGGGAGTGTAGGGGTTTAGGGATTATTATGGAAGTTAGAGAGAAGGGGTAGTATAGGGTGGGGAAAGAGAGAGAGAGAGAGAGAGAGGGGGGGGTCTGGGTTAGGGGGAGTAGGAGAGATAGAGATAGAGGGGTAGTGTGTGTGGATATGGGTAGGAATGGAGAGAGAGATCAGTGTTTTGGGAGGGGTAGAAATTTAGGAAGCATTAATAAGGTTAGAGAGAAGGGGAGTATAAGTTAGTGTGAGAGATGGAGAGATAAGGGGGTTGGTAAGTTGTAGGGGAAGGGGGCTTAGAAGAGAAAGTGAGAGAAGTGATTATATGTAGGGGGAGTAGGAGAGAGAGAGGGGGGGTTATTGGTAGTGAGAGTAGGAGGGGGATTAGGGGGAGGGGAGGGGGTTATGGATATTGAGAATGTGTAGGAGAGAGAGAGGGGTGGGGTTAGTTGTAGGTGGAAGAGTAAAGAGAGGGAGTGGGGGGGGTTAGCGGAAGGAGGGTGTAGGTTGTTAGGGGTAGGGGGAGAATGAAATTTGTGGGAGAGAGAGATAGATATCATGGTGGGGGGGTAGGGGTTTAGGTATTATTAGTGTAGTTGGAGAGAAGGGGGGCATAGGGTGGGAGATGAGAAAGAGTTATGGAGGGGGATGATTAGTAACCATTAGAGATATAGATAAAGAGAGAGAGGAGGAGGAGGGGTAAAGCTAGGGATTAGAGTAGGGTGGTTAGAGAAAGAGATATAAGGTCAGTGGTAAGGAGAGGAGTAGTGTATGTGCATGTGTTAGATTTATAGATAGAGAGAGAGAGAATGGGGTGTTATGTTTTTGGGGGAGAGAGAAGGGTCAATGCTATGTGGAAGTGGGGGATATTAGGAAAGAGAGTCAGAGAGAGTGCTAGGGGTAGGGAGAGTAAGAGAGAGAGAGAGAGGAGGGGGGGATTAGGTGTATGAATGGGGTTAGGGTGAGATAGAGGTTGTTAAGGGTGGTGAGAGTGTGAGAGAGAGAAAGGGGGCTGATAGGTGGTGTGAGTGAGAGAGAGAGATAGGGGGGTAACAAGTCATAGTTGCGGGGGATTACATGAGAGAGAGACGGGGGGTATAAGGTGGACACACACACACACACACACACACACATATATATATATATAGAGAGAGAGAGAGTGGCATGTGGTAGGGGAAGGGGGTTAGGACAGACAAAGAGAGAGAAGGGTTTATTAGGTGTAAGGGGAGTAGGAGAGAGAGAGGGGTGGTGGTTATTGGTTGGGAGAGTAGGAGTGGGATTAGGGAGAGAGAGGCATGTTATGGGTAGTGAGAGTGTGCGTGCGAGAGAGAGGGTGGTGCAGGGGGTTAGGGGAGAGAAAGAGTGGTGGAGTTAGGGGTAGGTGGAGGAGTAGACAAGATAGGGAGAGGGGGGGTTAATGATAGGGGGAGGAGTAGGTAATGTGTGTGTGTGTGTGTGTGAGAGAGAGAGAGAGAGAGAATGGGGTAGAGGGAGGTATGGTGTGCGTGATTAGGGGTAGGAAAAGGAGGGGTGTTACGAGAGAAGGAGATAGAGAGTCGAGGGTCTAGGGGGGAGGATGTGGGTGATTATGGTTATGAGGAATGATGGGGTTTGGGGTAGTGAAAGAGATGGATATCATAGTGGGGGGAAGGTATAGTGGTTTAGGGAATATCATGGAATTTAAAGAGAAGGAGGATATAATGTAGGGGTAGAGGGAGCGAGAGAGTTAAGGGGAGTGGGATATATATAGAGAGAGAGGGGCAGAGGGGGGTGGTTATGGGTAGGGAGAGAAAGAGATAGAGCTTGGCATGGGGGGAGGTTAAGGGGACTTACAGAGCATTAAGTAAGTTAGAGAGAATGGAGGAAGAGAGAAGGGGAGTGGTAAGTGGTAGGGGAAGGGGGTTTAAGAGAGACAAACATAGACAGTGGTTTAGGGGGTAGGTGCAGTAAGAAAGAGAGAGAGAGAGAGAGAGAGAGAGAGAGAGAGGTATAATGGTTGGTTATGTGTAGGGAGTGTAGGAGGGGGATTAGGAAACATAGAGAGGGGGTTTTAGTTGTATTGAGAGTGTGTGAGAGAGAGAGGGGTGTGGTTAGAAGTAGGTGGAGTAAAGAAAAGAGAGAGGGACAGACAGATCCCAGGGTGAGTGGAAGGAGGGTGTGGACGATTAGGGGTAGGGGGAGGAGGATGGTTGTGGGAGAGAAAGAGATAGATATAAGAGTGAGGGGGGTAAGGGTTTAAGAATGACTAGGGTTGTTAGAGTGAAGGGGTTTTATAGGTTGGGGGTATAGACCAAGAGAGATATGGTGGTGGTAAGTGCTAGTGGAGGGGAATTATGAGAGAGAAAGAGAGAGAGGGGTTTAGGGAGAGGGGGACTAAGAGAGAGAATAAGAGGTTCTTAGAGAGAAGAGGAAATAGAGAGAGAGAAAGGGGTTATTAGTAGTAGAGGGAGGAGAAGGAGGTGGATTGGTGTTAGGGGGATGAGTAGGCGGTGTGTTCTCGAGAGAGAAAGAGAGAACATGGTGGGGTGTTAGTTTGTTTGGAGAGAGAGAGAGAGAGGTGGGTGTTAGGGGTAGGTGCAACATTAAAGCATTGTGTTTGTGTGTGTGAGATATATATATATAGAGTTTGGGGGAGATATGGGGAGGGTTTGGGTGATTAGGGGTAGGGTGGAGGAGGGGGGTTGGGGGAGAGAAAGAGATAAATATCACAATGGATGGAGGGGGTGGTGTTAGGGGGAGGTGGGTTGGGGCAAAGATCAAAATGGGGGGAGGTGGGGTAGAGGTTTAGGGAATATTAGGGAGTTTAGAGAGGAGGAGTTTAGGCTTGGGGTAGAGAGAGAGAGAGAGAGATGAAGGGGGGTGGTTATGGGTTGGGAGAGTAGGAGAGGGGTCAGGGAGAGAAAGTGATGGTTTAGGATTATTGAGAGAGAGTGAGAGAGAGAGATGATGGGAGGTGTTAGTGGGTTGGGGGAAAGAGAGAGGTGGGGTTTAAGTGTAAATGAAGGAGTATGGGAGAGAGAGGGGGGTTTGTAAGGGTTTGGGGGAATAAGAGAGAGAGAGAGCGGGTGGGTTAGAGGTAGGGAGAGGAGTAGGGGAAGAGAGAGTGAGAGAGGGCGTTAGTAATGGTTGGAGAGAAAGAGAGAGGGGTGGGTTAGGGGAGAGAGATGGGTGTTGTTAGAAGTAGGTGGTAGAGAGAGAGAGAGAGAGAGAGAGAGAGAGAGAGAGAGAATGAGGGGAGTAGGTGGGAGGGTGTGGGTTATTAGAGGCAAGGGGAGGTGGGGAGTTGGGGCAGATAAAAAGATATAGATTAAGGTGGAGGGAGGGGGTAGGTTTTCAGGGATGATTAGGGAAATTAGCGTAAAGGAGGGGTATATTGTGTGGGAAAAGAGAAAGGGGGGATTAGGGAGAGTCTCAATGGGGTTAAGAAGAGAGAGTGGGTGTTAAGGGTAGTGAGAGTGTTTCAGAGAGAGTGTGGGGGTTTTAGGGGGTTAGGGTAGGGAGAAAGTTGTGGGTTTTAGGTAGAGGATTTTTGTAGAGAGAGAGAGAGAGAGAGTGAGAGATAAGGTTAATAAGAATTAGGCATAAGAGGGGAGAGATCGAGAGAGAGGGAGAGGAGGAGGGGGGTGTTAGAGGTAGGGGGAGGAGTAGGGGTTTTGAGAGTATTAGAGAGGAGGTTAGTAAGGCTGAGTGAGAGAGAGAGAGAGGAGGGGGTTAGTCATAGAGGGAGCATTAGAGAGAGATAGAGAGAGAGAGAGAGAGGAATATTAGGGGTTGGAAAGAGATGGGGGTTTTGGGGTAGTGGCAATGGGAGAGAAAGGGGGTTATTAGGGGGTCGAGGGAGGGAGAGAGGGCTAGGGTTTTTGTGTAGGTGGAGGAGTATGATATATGGAAAGTGAGAGAGGGAGTTACTAAAATGTAGGGGGAAGAGAGAGAGAGAGGGAGGGAGAGAGAGAGAGAGAGAGAGAGAGAGAGAGAGATAGGGGAGAGGATGGGGATTTTGAGAGAGAAATAGATTGTGGTGGGGGAAGGGGGTTTATGGGTTTATGGTGGAGAGAGAGAGAGAGAGAGAGGGTTCGGGGTAGGGGAGTAGGAGAGATAAAGAATATAGGGTAGTGTGTGTGGTTATGGGTAGATATGGAGATAGTGATCAGGGTTGGCAGAGGGGTATCAATTTACGGATCATTTAGAAGGTTAGAGAGAAGGGGGTATAGGTTATTGTTAAGATGGAGAGAGAGGGGGGTGATAATGGTATGGTAAGGGGGGTTATGAGAGACAAAGTGAGAGAAGTGATTAGTTGAAGAGGAGTACGAGGAGAGAGAGAAGGGGGAGGGGTTATTGGTAGGGAGAGTAGGAGTGGTTTAGGAGAGGGAAGGGGGTTATGGGTATTGAAAATGTGTGTGATAGAGAGAAGGGTGGGGTTAGCGGTAGGTGGAGTATATATAGAGAGAGAGAGAGGGGGGTTAGTGGAAGGAGGGTGTAGGTTGTTAGGGGTATGGGGTGGAGGGCAGTTGCTAGAGAGAAGTAGATAGAGATCATGGTGGGGGGTAGGGGTTTAGGTAATATTAGTGTAGTTGGAAGAAAGGGGGGTTATAGGGTGTGGGAAAAGAGAGAGTTATAGAGGGGCGCTACTTAGTAAGCATTAGAGAGAGAGGGAGAAAGAGAGAGAGGAGGGAGGTAAAGCTAGGGCTTAGAATGAGGGTGGTTAGAGAGTGATAGAGGGTGTTAGTAATTGTTAGAGAGAGATAGAATATTAGTGGGTAAGTGGAGGAGTAGGGTGTGTGCATGTGTGTGAGATAGATAGAGAGAGAGAGTGAGTGGTTTAGGTGTATGAATGGGGTTAGGTTGAGATAGAGGTTGTTAGGGGTTGTCAGAGTGTGACAGAGAGAAAGGGGGGTGCTAGGTTGTGTGTGTGTGTGTGTGAGAGAGAGAGAGAGAGAAAGAGACAGATGGGGACAATAAGTCATAGTGGGGAGGGGGATTACATGAGAGACAAGGGGGATCTTAGGTAGGGAAATATGAGAGATAGAGAGAGAAGCGAAGAAGGTGGTGATGGGTAGGAAAGGGTTAGGAGTTTAGGAAGCATTATGAAAGTTAGAGAGAAGGGGGGTATAGGGTGGACATAGAGAGAAAGAGAGGAGTGGTAAGTGGTAGGGGAAGGTGGTTAGGATAGAAAATTTATTAGGTGTAGGGGGAGTAAGAGATAGAAAGGAGGGGTGGTTACTGGTGGGGGAGAGAGAGAGAGGGGTTATGGGTAGCGAGACTGTGTGTGTGAGAGAGGGTGGTGTTAGGGGGTTGGGGGATAGAGAGAGGGGTGGAGTTAAACAGATGGAGATCATGGTGGTATAGGTTGGCAGTAGAGAGAGAGAGATGGGTGGTGGTAAGTGATAGGGGGAGGGGGTTAGGATATAGAAAGAGAGAGGGGTTTAGGGAGAGGGGGACTAAGAGACAGAATGATAGGGTGTTAAAGGAGAAGAGGAGATATAGAGAGGGGGGGTGTTAGTAGTAGGGGGAGTAGTAAGGGGTGATAGAGTGAGAGAGAGGGGTTAGTAAGGGTTTGAGAGAGAGAGAAAGGAGGTGGATTAATGTTAGGGGGATGAGTAGGGGGTGTGTGCTTGAGAGAGAAAGAGAGAACATGGGGGGTGTTAGGGTGCTTAGAGAGAGAGAGAGAGAGAGAGAAGTGTTAGGGGTTGGTGTAGGATTAGAGTGGCATGTTTGTGTGTGTGAGAGAGAGATTATATAGTTTGGGGGAGATATGGGGAGGGTGTGGGTGATTAGCAGTAGGGGAAGGAGGGGGGTTGGGGAGAGAAAGAGATAAATATCACAATGGATGGAGGGGTGGTGGTATGGGGAGGGAGGGTTAGGAAGAGAAATAGACAAAGATCATAATGGGGGGAAGTGTAGTAGATTTTTAGGGAATATCAAGGATTTTATAAGAGGAGGAGTATAGGCTTGGAGAAGAGAGAGAGAGAGGGCGGGGGTGAGGAATGGTTAAGGGTTGGGAGAGTAGTATGGGGGTCAGTGAGAGAAAGGGGAGATTCAGGGTTAGTGATAGAGAGAGAGAGGATGGGGGGTGTTATGGGTTGGGGGAAAGATAGAGGTGGGGTTTAGGTGTAAATGAAGGATTGTGGGGAGAGAGAGGGGGGGTTAGTAAGTTTTAGGGGTAATAGGAGAGAGAGAGGGTGTGAGAGAGAGATGGTGGGTTAGAGGTAGGGAGAGGAGTAGGGGAGAGAGAGTGAGATATGGGGGTTATGAAGGGCGGAGAGAGAGAAAGGGAGAGATGGGGTTAGAGGAGAGAGAGAGGGTGTGGTTAGAAGTAGGTGGAGAGAGAGAGACAAAGCGAAGGGCGGGAGTGGGGGGGAGGGGAGTCAAGTGAGATAAAGAATTAGAGATCAAGGTGGGGGGAGGGGGTAGTTGTTTAGGATGATTAGGGAAATTAGAGATAAGGCAGGGTATATTGTGTGGAAAAGAGAGACGGGGGGGACTTAGGGAGAGTATAAGCAGGGTTAGGAATAGAGAGTAGGGGTTAGGGGGTAGTGAGCGTGTTTGAGAGAGAGGGTGGGCATTAAGGGAGGGAGAAAGTGGCGGGTTTTAGGTGGATGTGGATTATTATGATATAGAGAGAGTGAGACATAGGGTTAATAATCGTTAGGAAGAAGAGGGGAGAGATAGAGAGAGAGGGAGAGGATGAGGGGGTGCTAGAGGTACGGGGAGGAGTAGGGGTTTGAGAGTATCAAAGAGGAGGTTAGTAAGGTTAAGAGAGAGAGAGAGAGAGAGAGAGAGAGAGAGAGAAAGAGATAGAGAGGAGGGCATTAGTGGTAGGGGAGGAGTAAGCACAGAGAGAGAGAGAGAGGAGGGGGATTAGTGGTAGGGGGAGGAGTAGGCAATGTGTGTGTGTGTGTGTGAGAGAGAGAGAGAGAGAGAATTTGGGGGGTGGGGTGGTGTTAGGTCATTGGGGGAGAGAGAGGGGTGGTGGTTAGTTTTAGATGGATTAGAGGGGTGAGAAAGAGAGAGAGAGAATTGATGGGTGAGGAAGATATCCTAACTCCTAGATTGCATGAAAAGAGTGTCAACAAATGGGGGGTCGCTTGTTAGACCACTTTAAAAACCTTGTATATACATGGTCAACCACCCAACTTAGGGCATATTGGGAGGGCTTCTCTAGGAGTGGGATATATAGAGAGAGAGGGGAGGAGGGGGTGGTTATGGTTAGGGGAGAGAAAGAGATTGAGATTAGCATGGGGGGAGTTTAAGGGCCTTACAAAGCATTAAGTAAGTTAGAGAGAAGGGGGGTATAGGATGGGGGAAGAGAGAGGGGGTGGTAAGTTGTAGGGGAAGGGTTTTAGGAGAGAGAAACAGACAGAGTTGTATAGGGGTAGGGGAAGTAAGAAAGAGAGAGAGATAGAGGTATATTGTTTGGTTATGGGTAGGGAGAGTAGGAGGGGGATTAGGAACATAGAGAGGGGGGGTTTAAGGGCAGTGAAAGTGAGAGAGAGAGAGAGAGGGGTGATTTTACAAGGTTAGGGGGGGAGAGAGATGGGTGTGGTCAAAAGTAGGTGGAGTAAACAAAAGAGAGAGGAATAGACAGATCCCAGGGTGAGTGGAAGGAGGTGTATATTATTAGGGGTAGGGGGAGGAGGATGGGTTGTGGGAGGGAAATAGATAGATATTAGAGTGGGGGGGTTAAAGGTGTAAGAATTAGTAGGGTTGTTGGAGTGAAGGGGGGTATAGGTTGGGGATAGAGACAGAGAGATGGGTGGTAGTAAGTGCTAGTGGAGGGGATTAGTGGAGAGAAAGAGAGAGAGGGGTTTAGGAGGAAGGGGACTAAGAGAGAATGAGAGGGTCTTAAAGAGAGAGAGAGAGGTGGATTACTAGCATTAGGGGGAGGAGAAGGAGGTCGATTAGTGTTAGGGGGATGAGTAGGGGGTGTGTTCTTGAGAGAGAAAGAGAGAATATGGAGGGGTTTTAGGTTGTTTGGAGAGAGAGAGAGAGAGAGAGGTGGGTATTAGGGGTAGGTGCAAGATTAGAGCAGTGTGTTTGTGTGTGTGAGATATATATATAGAGAGAGAGTTTGGGGGAGATATGGGGTAGGATGGAGGACGGGGTTGGGGGGAGCGAAAGAAATAAATATCACAATGGATGGAGGGGGTGGTGGTAGGGGGAGGTGGGTTAGGAAGAGAAATAGACAGAGATCATATTGTGGGGAGGTGGGGTAGAGGTTTAGGGAATATTAGGGAGTTTAGAGAGGAGTATAGGCTTGGGGAAAAGAGAGAGAGAGAGAGAGAGAGAGAGAGAGAGAGAGAGGGAGATGTTAGTGGTTGGGTGAAAGAGAGAGGTGGGGTTTAGGTGTAAATGGAGTTGTATGGGAGAGAGAGAGAGAGGGGAGGGTTAGTAAGGGTTATGTGGAATAGGGTGGGTTAGAGGTAGGGAGAGAAGTATGAGAAGAGAGAGTGAGAGAGGGGGTTAATAGTGTTAGAGAGAGGGGGGGCTAAGGGAGAGAGAGAGCGGTGTGGTTAGGAGTAGGTGTTATAGAGAGAGAGATTGGGTCGGAGGGTGTGGTTTATTAGGACGAGGGGGAGTAGGGGTGTTGGGGCAGATAAATAAATATAGATCAAGGTGGCGGGAGGGTGTAGTTGTTTAGGATGATTAATGAAATTAGAGTAAAGGAGGTGTATATTGTGGTGGGAAAACAGAGAGGGGGGGATTAGGGAGAGTATGAGTGGGGTTAAGAAGCAAGAGTAGGGGTTAGGGGTAGCGAGTGTTTGAGAGAGAGGGTGGGGGTTTTAGGGTGTTAGCGGAGGGAGAAATTGGTGGGTTTTAAGTGGAGCTGGAGGATTATGGTAGACAGAGAGAGTGAGAGATAGGGTTAATAAGAATTAGGCACAGAGGGGAGATAGAGAGAGAGGGGGAGAGGAGGAGGGGGTGTTAGAGGTAGGAGGAGGAGTAGGGGTTTGAGAGTATTGGGGAAGAGGTTAGTAAGGCTGAGAGAGAGAGAGGAGGGGGTTAGTGGTAGGTGGAGGAGTAGGCAGAGAGAGAGAGAGGGCTATTAGGGGTTGGAAAGAGATGGGATTTTTGAGGTAGTGACAGTGTGAGAGAGAGGGGCTATTAGGGGTTGAGGGAGGGAGAGAGGAATAGGGTTTTGGTGTAGTGGAGTATGATGTAAATAAAGTTAGAGAGGGAGTTACTAAAATGTAGAGAGAGAGAGAGAGAGAGAGAGAGGCAGAGGGTTGGGGGAAAGGGAGGGAGGGTGTGTTTATTTGGGGTAGGGTAGAGGGGGAGGATTTTGAGAGAGAAAGGGATTGTGGTGGGGAAGGGGGTTTATGGGTTTATGGTGGGGGCAGAGAGAGGAAGGGAGAGAGAGAGAGAGGGGGGGAGGGGTGAGATGGAGGGTGTTGGCGATTAGGGGTAGGGTAAAGGAGGGGGTTTGGGGAAGAGGAATATATGGAGATCGTGGTGGGGGGAGTGGGTAGGGGTTTAGGGAGTATTATGGAACTTAGAGATCAAGGGTAGTATAGGGTGGAGAGAGTGAGAGAGAGAGAGAGGGTTTTGGGTAGGGGAGTAGGAGAGATAGAGATATATGGGTATTGTGTGTGGTTATGTATAGATATGGAGATATAGATCAGGTTAGGGGAGGGGTAGCAATTTAGGGAGCGTTAAGAAGGTTAGAGAGAAGGGGTGTATAGGGTGGGTTCAGAGATGGAGAGAGAGGGAGGGTGATACATGTTATAGGAAGGGGGGTTATACGAGAAAAAGTGACAGAAGAGCTTAGTTGTAGGGGGAGTAGGAGGAGAGAGAGAGGGGGGAGGGGTTACTGGTAGGGAGAGTAGGAGGGTTGTTAGGGTGAGGGAAGGGGGTTATGGGTATTGAGAATGTTTGGAAGAGACAAAGGGGTGGGGTTTGCGGTAAGTGAGGTTAGGGTGTAGGTTGTTAGGGGTAGGGGGTGGAGGATAGTTGTTTCAGAGAAAGAGATAGAGATCATGGTGGGGGGTAAGGGTTTAGGTATTAATAGTGTATTTGGAGAGAAGGGGTTATAGGGTTGGGGAAGAGAGAGAGTTATGGAGGGGGGATGATTAGTAAGCATTGGAGAGAGAGAGAGAAAGAGAGAGAGAAGGGGGGTTAAAGCTAGGTTTAGAGTAGGGTGGTTATAGAGTGATAGAGAGTGTTAGTAATGGTTAGAGAGAGATAGAAGGTCAGTGGTAAGGTGGAGAGTAGGGTGTGTGCATGTGTGTGTGTGTGTGTGTCTGTGTGTGTGTGTGTGTGTGTGTGAGAGAGAGAGAGAGAGAGAAAGAGAATGGCGATGTTAGGTTGTTGGGGAAGAGAGAGGGCTTAGTGCTAAGTGGCAGTGGGGATATTAGGAGAGAGAGAGGGCTAGGGGGAGGGAGAGTAAGAGAGAGAGAGAGAGAGAGAGTGAGGGGATTAGGTGTATGAAGGGGGTTAGGGTGAGATAGGGGTTGTGAGGAGTGTGAGAGAGATTAAGGGAGTGTGCTACGTGGTGAAAGAAAGAGAGAGAGAGAGAGAGTGATAGAGACAAAGACATAGACAGGGGCAATAAGTCATAGTGGAAGGGGGATTACGTGAGAGAGAGGGGGGGTCTTGGGTAGGGGAGATATGAGAGATAAAGAGAGAAGCAAAGAAGGTGGGTATGGGTAGAGAAGGGGTAGGACTTTAGGGAAGAATTAGGAAAGTTAGAGAGAAGGGGGGTTAGTTGATAAAGGGAGGAGCAGGAAATGTGTGTGCGTGTGTGAGTGAGAGAGAGAGAGAGAGAGAGAGTGAGAGAGAGAAAGAGAGAGAATGGGATAGAGGGAGGTATGGTGTGCGTGGTTAGGTGTAGGAAAAGGAGGGGTGTTGCGAGAGAAGAAGATAGATAGTCGAGGGTCTAGGGGGGAGGATGTGGGTGATTAGGGTTATGAGGAATGACAGGGTTTGGGGGTAGTGAAAGAGATGGATATCATGGTGGGGGGAAGGTATATTGGTTTAGGGAATATCATGGAATTTAAAGGGAAGGAGAGTATAATGTAGGGGTAGAGGGAGAGAGACAGTTAAGGGGAGTGGGATATATAAAGAGAGAGAGGGGCAGAGGGGGTGGTTATCGGTAGGGAGAGAAAGAGATAGAGCTTGGCATGGGGGGAGGTTAAGGGCCTTACAGAGCATTAAGTAAGTTAGAGAGAATGGGGGAAGAGAGAAGGGGAGTGGTAAGTGGTAGGGGAAGGGGGTTTAGGAGAGACAAACACAGACAGTGTTTTAGGGGTAGGTGCAGTAAGAGATAGAGAGAGAGAGAGAGAGAGAGGTATAATGGTTGGTTATGGGTAGGGAGTGTAGGAGGGGGATTAGGAACATAGAGAGGGGGTTTTAGTTGTATTAAGAGTGTGTGAGAGAGAGAGGGGTGTGGTTAGAAGTAGGTGGAGTAAACAAAAGAGAGAGGGACAAACAGATCTCGGGGTGAGTGGAAGGAGGGTGTGGATGATTAAGGGTAGGGGGAGGGGGATGGTTGTGGGAGAGAAAGAGATAGATATAAGAGTGGGTGGGTAAGGGTTTAGGAATGACTAGGGTGTTAGAGTGAAGGGGTTATAGGTTGGGGGTACAAAGCGAGAGAGATATGGGTGGTGGTAAGTGCTAGTGGAGGGGGATTATGAGAGAGAAAGAGAGAGAGGGGTTTAGGTAGAGGGGGACTAAGAGAGAGAACAAGAGGGTCTTACAGAGAAGAGGAAATAGAGAGAGAGAGGGGGGTTGTTAGCAGTAGGGGAGGAGAAGGAGGTGGATTAGTGTTAGGGGGATGAGTAGGGGGTGTGTTCTCATGAGAGAAAGAGAGAACATGGGGGGGTGTTAGTTTCTTTGGAGAGAGAGAGAGAGAGAGGTGGGTGTTAAGGGTAGGTGCAGCATTAGAGCAGTGTGTTTGTGTGTGTGAGAGAGATATATATAGAGTTTGGGGGAGATATGGGGAGGGTGTGGGTGATTAGGGGTAGGGTGGAGGAGAGGGGTTGGGGGGAGGAGAAAGAGATAAATACCACGATGGATGGAGGGGTGGTGGTAGGGGGAGGAGGATTGGGGCAGAGTTCATAATCTGGGGAGGTGGTTTAGAGGTTTAGGGAATATTAGGGAGTTTAGAGAGGAGGATTATAGGCTTGGGGGTAGAGAGAGAGAGAGAGAGAGACGAAGGGGGTGGTTATAGGTTTAGAGAGTAGGAGGGGGTTCAGGGAGAGAAAGGGATGGTTTAGGGTTATTGAGAGAGAGTGAGAGAGAGAGAGAGGATGGGAGGTGTTAGTGGGTTGGGGGAAAGAGAGAGGTGGGGTTTAAGTGTAAATGAAGGAGTATGGAGAAAGAGGGGGGTTAGTAAGGGTTTGGGGGAACAAGAGAGAGATAGAGAGAGAGAGAGAGGGCGGGTTAGAGGTAGGGAGAGGAGTAGTGGAAGAGAGAGTGAGAGAGGGCATTAGTAATGGTGGGAGAGAAAGAGAGAGGGGTGGGTTAGGGGAGAGAGATGGGTGTGGTTAGAAGTAAGTGGTAGAGAGAGAGAGAGAGAGAGAGAGAGAATGAGGGGAGTAGGTGGGAGGTGTGGGTTATTAGAGGCAGGGGGAGGTGGGGAGTTGGGGCAGATAAAAAGATATAGATCAAGGTGGGGGGAGGGGGTAGGTTTTAGGATGATTAGGGAAATTAGCGTAAAGGAGAGGTATAATGTGTGGGAAAAGAGAAAGGGGGGCGGATTAGGGAGAGTCTTGTGGGGTTAAGAAGAGAGAATGGGGGATAATGGTAGTGAGAGTGTTTACGAGAGAGTGTGGGGGTTGTAGGGGGTTAGGGTAGGGAGAAAGTTGTGGGTTTTAGGTAGAGGATTTTGATAGAGAGAGAGAGAGAGAGTGTGTGAGAGACAAGGTTAATAAGAATCAGGCACAAGAGGGGAGAGATAGAGAGAGAGGGAGAGATGGAGGGGGGTGTTAGAGGTAGGGGGAGAAGTAGGGGTTTGAGAGTATCAGAGAGGCGGTTAGTAAGGCTGAGTGAGAGAGAGAGAGGAGGGGGTTAGTCGTAGAGGGAGCATTAGAGAGAGAGAGAGAGAGAGAGAGAGGAATATTAGGGGTTGGAAAGAGATGGGGTTTTTGGGTAGTGGTAATGAGAGAGAAAGGGGGTTATTAGGGGGTTGAGGGAGGGAGAGAGGGCTAGGGTTTTTTTGTAGGTGGAGGAGTATGATATATGGAAAGTGAGAGAGGGTGTTACTAAAAGGTAGGGGAAGAGAGAGAGAGAGAGAGAGAGAGAGGAGAGAGAGAGAGAGAGGGTGTGGGTTATTAGGGGTAGGGTAGAGGAGGGGGATTTTGAGAGAGAAATAGATTTAGGTGGGGGAAGGGGGTTTATGGGTTTATGGTGGAGAAAGAGAGAGAGAGAGAAAGAGAGAGAGAGAGGGTTCGGGGTAGGGGGAGTAGGAGAGATAAAGATATAGGGGTAGTGTGTGTGGTTATGGGTAGATATAGAGATAGAGATTAGGGTTGGCGGAGGGGTATCAATTTAGGGAGCATTAAGAAGGTTAGAGAGAAGGGGGTATAGGTTAGTGTTAGAGGTGGAGAGAGAGGGGGGTGATAAGTGGTAGGGTAAGGGGGGTTATGAGAGACAAAGTGAGATAAGTGATTAGTTGCAGGGGGAGTATGAGGAGAGAGAGAGGGGGGAGGGGTTATTGGTAGGGAGAGTAGGAGGCGGTTTAGGGAGAGGGAAGGGGGTTATGGGTATTGAGAATGTTTGTGAGAGAGAGAAGGGTGCGGTTAGCGGTAGGTGGAGTATATATATAGAGAGAGAGAGAGGGGGGGTTAGTGGAAGGAGGGTGTAGGTTGTTAGGGGTATGGGGTGGAGGGCAGTTACTAGAGAGAAGTAGATAGAGATCATGGTGTGGGGGTAGGGGTTTAGGTATTATTAGTGTAGTTGGAGAGAAAGGGGGTTATAGGGTGTGGGAAAAGAGAGAGTTATAGAGGGGCCTACTTAGTAAGCATTAGAGAAGAGGGAGAAAGAGAGAGAGGAGGGAGGTTAAAGCTAGGGATTAGAATAGGATAGTTAGAGAGTGAGAGAGGGTGTTAGTAATTGTTAGAGAGAGATAGAATATCAGTGGTAAGTGGAGGAGTAGGGTGTGTGCATGTGTGTGAGATAGATAGGGAGAGAGAGTGAGTGGTTTAGGTGTATGAATGGGGTTAGGTTGAGATAGAGGTTGTTAGGGTATGTCAGAGTGTGACAGAGAGAAAGGGGGTGTGCTAGGTTGTGTGTGTGTGTGTGTATGAGAGAGAGAGAGAGAGAGAGAAAGAGAGAGATGGGGACAATAAGTCATAGTGGGAGGGGGATTACATGAGAGACAAGGGGGATCTTGGTAGGGGAAATATGAGAGATAGAGAGAGAAGCGAAGAAGGTGGGTATGGGTAGGAAAGGGTTAGGATTTTAGGAAGCATTATGAAAGTTAGAGAGAAGGGGGGTATAGGGTGGACATAGAGAGAAAGAAAGGAGTGGTAAGTGGTAGGGGAAGGTGGTTAGGATAGAAAGGTTTATTAGGTGTAGGGGGAGTAAGAGATAGAAAGGAGGGGTGGTTACTAGTGGGGAGAGTGGGAGTGTTGGTAGGGAGAGAGAGAGAGGGGTTATGGGTAGCGAGATTGTGTGTGTGAGAGAGGGTGGTGTTAGGGGGTTGGGGGATAGAGAGAGGGGTGGAGTTAAGGGTAAGTGGAGGATTATATAAGATAGAGAGAGGGGGGGGTTAGTTGTAGGGGGAGGAGTAGGTAATGTCTCTGAGAGAGAGAGAGATTGGGGAGAGGGAGGTAGGTGTGGGTTATTAGGGGTAGGAAAATGAGGGGAGGGGTGGGAGAGAAGTAGATGGAGAGTCGAGGTTCTAGATTGGGAGGGTGTGAGTGATTAGGGTTATGAGTCAGGAGGGGGTTTTCGATAGAGAAACAGATGGAGATCATGGTGGTATAGGTTGCAGTAGAGAGAGAA
>BSBM01001413.1:2050000-2260388 GCA_027924585.1 Larix kaempferi | reverse complement strand
ATAACCAATATGTCTCTCTCTCTAAACTCCTAACCACCAATATATCTCTCCCTTTAAGCCCCTAAACTCCAATATATCTCTCCCTTTAAGCCTCTCTCTCTCTCTCTAATACCCTAACATCAAATATCTCTCTCTCTCTAAACCCCTAAACCCTAACCCCTAACAACCAATATCTCTCTCTCTCTAAATACTTAACCCCTAATCTAGCTCTCTCTAAACACCTAACCCCTAACCCCCAATCTCTCTCTCTCTCTCTCTCTCTCTCATTCTCTCTCTCTCTCGACACCCCCACTCCTCACACACATCCCCCTCCCACATCTATATGTCTCTCTCCTGACAATCACTAACCATACATAAACCTCCCTTGATCTCTAAACCCCTATTAAACCCCAATCTATCTCTCTCTAAGCCCCTAACCCTAATCTCTCTCTCTTTCTAAACCCCTAACCTCCATTATATATATATAACTCTAACCTACAAGCTCTCTCTCTCTCTCTTTAAACCCCTAAACCCTAATCTCACTATTTCTATCTCTCCATCTCTCTAAACACCTAACACCCAATCGATATTTCTCTCTAACCTTCAATCTCTCTCTCTCTCTCTCTCTCTCTCTACACACCTCTTACCACCAATCTATTTCTCTATTACTCTCCCTCTCTCTCTCTCTAAATCCCTAAACCTATTCTTTCTCTCTCTCTAAAACCATAACCTCATTCTCCATCTCTCCATCTTAACCCCTAACCTCCAATATCTCTCTCTCTATCTCTAAACCCCCCTCTCTCTATCTATTTATTTAATCCTCTTACCCCCAATATCTATCTCTCTCTCTCTAAACCCAAACCACCAATCTCTCTCCTTCTATCTCTCTCTCCCTAAACCCTTAACCCCCAAGATCTCTATATCTCTCTAAACTCCCAAATCCCAATCTCTCACTCTCTCTAAACCCATCACCCCTAACTTCTCTATTTCTATCTCTCTCTTTCTAAGCCCCTAAACACCAATCTCTCTCTCTCTAAATCACTAACCCCCAATCTCTCTCTCTCTCTGAATGCCCCTCTCTCTATCTATTTTTTTAATCCTCTAACCCCTAATCTCTCTCTCTCTCTCTCTCTCTAAACCCCTACTACCAATATCTCTCTTTCTATCTCTCTCTCTCTAAACCCCTAACCCCCAATATCTCTATCTCTCTCTAAACTCCCAAATTTCAATCTCTCACTCTCTCTAAACCTATCAACACTAACCTCTTTCTCTCTCTCTCTCTCTCTCTCTCTCTCTCTCTCTCTCTCTAAACCCCTAACCTCGAGTATCTCTCTTTTAAACACATAACCACCAATATATCTCTCTTTTTAAATCCCTAACCTCTGATATCTCTTTCTCTCTCTCTCTCTCTAAACCCCTTACCCCCAATCTCTCTCCCTCTCTCTCTCTAAACCCCTACCACCCAATCGATCGCTCTTCCTAACCTCCTCTCTCTCTCTCTCTATAATCCCCTAGATCCAATCTCTCTATTTCTCTCTCTCTCTAAACCACCAAACCCCAATCTCTCTCTCTCTCTCTCTCTCTGCCTCTAAACCCCTAGCCCCTAACCCCTAATCTCTATATCTATAAAGCACTAAAAAACAATCTCTCTCTTAACCCCTAACCACCATCTCTCTCTCTCTAAAACCCTCTATCTATCTCTATCTAAACCACTAACCCCCAATATCCATCTCCCTATCTCTTAACCCCTACTCTCTCTCTCTAAAACCCATAAACCCTAGCTTGTAACCCTCAATCTCTCTCTCTAAACACCTAATCCCCAATCTCACTCCCTCCCTCTCTCTCTCTCTAAACCACTAACCCCCCAAGCTCTTCTCACTCTTAATCTCTCTAAACCTCTCTCTCTCTCTCTCCAAATATCAAAGACCCCCTTTTCACCTTGCTACTCATCCCCCCTCTATTTGTCTCTCTCCTCCCCAATTCTAACCATCCATACACCACCCATGATCTCTCTCTCTCTCTATCTATCTCTAAACCCCTATTAACCCATAATCTCTCCTTCTCTCTCTCTCTCTCTCTCTCAAAACCCTTAACTCCAATTTCTCCCTCTCTCTCTATTAACCTATAACCTCCAATCTCTATCTCTCTACCTCTCTCTCTCTCTCTAAACCGCTAACATCCAATATATATCTATCTCTTTGAAACCCTAATCCAAAGTTTGTGTTTCTCTCTCGATCTCTCTAAACCCTCGACACCCAATCGATCTTTCTCTTTAAACTCCAATCTCTCTCCCTCTCTTAACCCTTAACCACAAATATATCCCTCTCTAAACACCTAACCTACAATGTCTCTCTCTCTCTAAACATCTAGCCCCCAATCTCTCTCTCCCTCTCTCTCTAAACCCCTAGCCCCCAATCGCTCTCTCTAGAAACCCCATAACCCTCAATCTCTCTATTTCTAGTGATGTATCTATGTCTAAACCTTGAACCTCCAATCTCTCTCTCTCTCTCTCTCTCTCTCTCTCTCTCTCTCTCAACCTCCATCTGCCATTCCCTCTCTCTCTCTCTAAACCCCTAAACAAAAAACTCTCTCTAAGCCCCTAACCCCCAATCCCCCCTCTTTCTCTAAACCCCTATACCCAAATCTCTCCCTCTCTAAACTCCTATCCACCAATCTCTTTATCTCTAAAAACGTAACCCCCAATCTCTCTCTCTCTCTAAACACCTGACCCTAACACTCTCTTTCTATCTATATCAATCTTTAGAACCCTAACTTATAATCTCTATCTCTCTAAGTCCAGAATCCCCAATCTCTTTCTTTCTAAATCCCTAATTCCCAATCTATCTCCTACCTAAATCCCTAAGCCCCAATCTCTCTCTCTCTTTCTAAATCCCTAACCCCCAATCTATATCTCTCTTGCTAAACCCCCAACCCCCAATCTCTCTCTCTCTCTAAACCCCTCATCTCTAGTCACTCTCTCTCTCTCTAAACCCCTAACCCCCAAACTATCTTTCTCTCCAAGCTAATAACCTCCAATATCTCCCTCTCTCTAAACCCCTAACCCACAATCTCTCTCTCTCTCTCTAAATCCCTAACCCTCAATCTCTCTCTCTATCTCTTCAAACCCCTAGTCCCCCAATCTCTCTCTCGCTCTCTCTCTCTAACACTAATCACCAATATCTCTCTCTCTCTCTCTCTCTCTCTCTCTCTCAACCTCAAACTGACAATCTCTTTATCTTTCTTTAAACCCCTAATGCTCAATTTATCTCTCTATAAAACCCCAACCCCCCATTCTCTCTCTTTCCAGCTCTCTATCTCTAAAATCATAACCTCCAATATCTCTCTCTCTAAACCCCTAACCCCAATCTCTCTTCTTTCTATCTCTCTCTATCTAAACCCCTAACTTCTAATCTCTCTCTCTCTAAAACCCTTATATATATATATATCTCTCTCTCTCTAAACCACTAACCCCCAATCTCTCTCTCTCTCTCTCTTTGAATCCCTAACCTCCAATCTCTCTCACTAACCCCCTAAACCTCTCTCTCTCTCTCTCTCTAAACTCTTAACCTCCAATCTCTCTCTCTATAAACCTATAACCTCCAATCTGTCTCTGTAAACCCCTATGCTCCAATATAACTCTCTCTCACTCTCCACCAAACTTCATTCTCTCTCTAAATGATTAACCCTATCTCCCTCTCTCAAACCCTAAACTCCAATCTCTCTCTATATATACCCCTAACCGTCAATCTCTCTCTCTCTCTACAAATCCCTACACCTAACCCCTAATATCTCTATCTCTCTCTCTAAACACCTAACCTCCAATATCTCTCTCTCTCTATAAACCCCTTCCACCAATCTCTCTCTCTCTAAACCCCTAACCCCAATATGTCTATCTCTCTCTAAAATCCCAAAGCCCAATCTCTCACTCTCTCTAAACCCTTCACCCCTAACTTATCTCTTTCTATCTCTCTCTTTCTAAACCCCTAAACGCCCATATTTCTCTCTATCTGAAGAACTAACCCCTAATGTCTCTCTTTCTCTCTCTCTCTAAACCCCTAAACACATCTCTCTATATCTCTTTCTAGCCCCTAACCCCAAGTCTCTCTCTCTAAATGCGTAACCACTAATCTCTCTCTCTAAGCCCATAATTCCCAATATATCTCCATCCCTCTAAATCCCTAACCCCCAATAAATCTCTCTGTCTCTAAATCCCTAACCCCCAATCTCCCTTTGTCTCTAAATGCCTAAACCCCAAGCTCTCTCCCCTCTCTCTAAAATCCTAAACTCCAATATCTCTCTCTCTCTCTAAAACAACTAACCTATGATCTCTCTCTCTCTCTCCAAACCCCTAACCACCACTCTCTCTATATCAATTTATCTATGTCTCTCTCCTCTCTCTCTCTCTCTCTCTCCATCCTCCCTCCCTAAACCCCTAACCCCCAATCTTTATCTCTCTCCATCTCTACACCCTCGGTGATCTCTCTCTATCTCTAAATTCCTATTAACCCCTAATCTCTCTCTCTCTCTCTCTCTCTCTAGACCCTTGACCTCCAATATCTCTCTCTCTTTAAAAACCTAACCCTCAATCTCCATCCTCTCTCTATCTATCTAAACCCATAACACCCAATCAATCTCTCTCTCTCTCTCTCTCAATCCCTAACCCCCAATCTCTCACTCTCTCGCTAAATCGCAAACCCCCAACCTATCTCTCTTTAAACCCTTAATCCCCAATCTTCTCTATCTAACCCCTACCCCCAATATCTCCTTCTCTCTCTATCTCTCTCTGATAAACCCTAATACCCAATCGATCTCTCTGCCTAACCTCCTCTCTCTCTCTCTAAACCCATCAGCTTCAATCTCTCTCTTTATCTCTCTATCCTCTCTAAACCACTAAACCCCAATCTCTCTCTCTCTCTAAACACCTAACCGCTAATATCTATATCTATATAAGCCCCTAACCCCCTAACCCCTAATCTCTCTATCTCTAAAGCACTAAAAACCAATCTCTCTCTCTCTATCGCTCTCTAAAAACCTAACCTCCATTTCTCTTTCTATATATATATAAACCACTAACCCCTAAGATCTATCTTTCTCTCTCTCTTAACCCTTAATCTCAAATCTCTCTCTCTCTCTAAACCCATAAACCCTAACTCGTCACCCCTCAATCTCTCTCTCTAAACACCTAATCCCCACTCTCTCTCTCTCTCCCCGTCTCTCTCTCAACCACTAACCCCCAACTTCTCTCTCTCTCTCTCTTTCTCTTTCTCTCTCTCCAAATCCCAAACACCCACTTATCCCCTAGCTACTCACCCTCCCTCTCTTTTTATCTCTCCTCCCCAACACTAACAACCCATACACCACCCATGATCTCTCTCTCTTTCTCTATCTCTAAACCCCTATTAAACCACAATCTCTCTCTCTCTCTCTCTCTCTCTCTCTCTCTCTCTCTCTCTAAACCTTAACCCCAATTTCTCCTCTCTCTTTAGACCCAGAACCTCCAATCTCTTTCTCTTCATCTCTCTCTCTCTCTAAACCTCTAACCTCCAATCTATCTCTTTCTTTGAACCCTTAATCCCTAGTATCCCTCTCTCTCTCTCTCTCCTCTCTCACTCACTAAACCACTGACACACAATCAATCTTTCTCTCTAACCTCCAATCTTTGCCCCTCTCTTACCCCTTAACCTCGAATCTCTCTCAACTCTCTCTAAACACCTAACCTACAATCTCTCTCTCTCTCTAAACCTATAACCTCCAATATCTCTTTCTCTCTAAATGACTTATCCTGGATCTTTCTCTCCCTCTCTCTCTAAACACCTAATCCTCAATCTCTTTCTTTCTAAACCCCTAACCCCCCAATCTCTCTCTCTCTTTGAACCTCTAACTCTCTCTCTCTCTCTCTAAACACCTAACCCCTAATCTCTCTCTCTCTCTCCTCTCTCTCTCTCTCTAATTCCTTAACCCATAATTTATCTCTCTCTCTAAATACCTAACCTTCAATCTCTCTCTCTAAATCCGTAACCCCCAATCTCTCTCTCTCTCTCTCAATCCCTGACCTCAAATCTCTTTCTCTCCTCTCTCTCAAAACCCCAAGTTATCTCTCTC
Source organism: Larix kaempferi (assembly GCA_027924585.1). Classification (NCBI taxonomy): domain Eukaryota; kingdom Viridiplantae; phylum Streptophyta; class Pinopsida; order Pinales; family Pinaceae; genus Larix; species Larix kaempferi. The sequence goes on along the minus strand of BSBM01001413.1, from coordinate 2,254,307 downwards.
TCTAAACCACTAACCTCCAATCTCTCTCTCTAAATCCCTAACCTCAAATCTTTATCTCTCTCTCTCTCTCTCTCTAAACCCCAAAACCCCCAAGCTCTCTCTCTCTCTCTAAACCACTAACCTCCAATCTCTCTCTCTCTCTCTCTCTCTCTCTCTCTCTCTCTCTCTCTCTCTCACTCACTATCTTTCTATATCTCTCTAAACTCTTAACCACCTCTCTCTCTCTCTCTCTCTCTCTCTCTCCAAACACCTAAACCTAAACCATAACCCCTAATATTCTCTCTCTCTCTCTTTATTTCTCCCTCTCTCTCTCTAAAATGTTAACCACCAATCTCTCTATCTCTCCTTAAATCCCTCAGCCTCATTCTCTCTCTCTCTATAAATACCTAACCCCAATCTATCTCTCTCTTTCTATCTAAACCCCCCTAGCCCCTTAATCTCTCTCTCTCTAAACCTAGTATATCTCTTTCACACTAAACCCCTAACCTCCAATCTCTCCCTCTCACTCTCACTTTTCTTGTATCTCTCTCTAACCCTTAACCCCGAAACTCTCTCTCCCTCTCTCTCTCTCTCACTCACTCTCTCTCTCTCCAAGAACACCTAAACCTTAACCCCTAATATATCCCTCCCCTCTCTCTAAATACCTAACCCACCCTTTCTCTCTAAACCCCTAACCCTTGCTCTATCTCTTGAAAACCCCTAAAACCCACTCCCTCTCGATGTATTTCTCTCTCTCTCTCTCTCTCTCTCCCGAAACCCCTACTCATCACCCACCTATCCCTTCACCCACTCTATGTCTCTCTCCCCCCACACCACGAACCATCCATACAACCCACATGATCTCTGTCTATATCTAAATACATATTAACCCAAAATCTCTCTCTCTCTCTCTCTAAACCCTAACCCATAGTATCTCTCTTTTTAAATCCTAAACCACCAATATCTCTCTCTTTCTAAACCCCTAACCTCTAGTATCGCGTTCTCTCTCTCTAAACCCCCAACCCCCAATCTCTCTACCCTCTCTCTCTCTCTCTCTCTCTAAATCCCTAACACAAATCGATCTCTCTACCTAACCTCCCCCCTCTCTCTCTGTAAACCCCTTAGCTTCAATATCTCTCTTTCTCTCTCTCTAGACCCCGAACCCCTAATCTCTCTATCTCTCTAAATGCCTAACCCCTAACCCCTAATATCTCTATCTCTTAAGCACTAAAAACCAATCTCTATCTCTATCTCTCTCTAAACCCCTAACCTCCATTTCTCTCTCTCTCTAAACCCCTCTATCTCTCTCTATCTAAACCACTATCCCCCAATCTCCACCATCTCTCTCTCTCCTCTCTCTCTCTCCTCTCTCTCTCTCTCTCTCTCCTCTCTTTTAACCCCTAAACTCAAATCTCTCTCTCTCTCTCTCTCTCTCTCTCTCTCTCTCTAGAACCCATAAAACCTAGTATGTAACCCTCAATCTCTCTCTCTAAATTCCTAATCCCCATTCTCTGTCCCGCCCTCTCTCTGTCTAACCACTAACCCACAACCTCTCTATCTCTCTCTCATAATCTCTCTAAACTCCGAACTCTCTCTCTCTCCAAATCCCAAACACCCACTTCTCACCTAGCTACTCGTCCCCCCTCTCTTTGTCTCTCTCCTCCCAACACTAAACATCCATACACAACCCATGATATCTATCTCTCAAAATTATTAACCCCAATTTATCCCCCTCTCTCTCTAAACCCAGAAACTCCAATCTCTTTGTCTCTCTGTCTCCCTCTCTCTCTCTATAACCCCCGACACCCAAGCAATCTTTCTCTCTAACCTCCAATCTCTCTCCCTGTCTTAACCATTAACCCTGAATATCTCTCTATCTCTTAACACCTAGCCTGCATCTCTCTCTCTCTAAACCTATAATCCCCAATCTCTATCTCTCTCTCTCTCTAAACCCCCATCCCCCAATCTCTCTCTCTCGAAACCCATAACCCCCAATTTCTCTATTTCTAGTGATATATTTATGTCTAAACCTTGAACCTCCAATCTCTCTCTCACACAACCGCCAACCCTCATTCCCTCTCTCTCTCTCTCTATCTCTATCTCTCTAAACCCCTAACCCAAATATCTCTCTCTAACCCCTAACCCCCAATCCCCCCCTCTCTCTCTAAACCCCTATCCCCCAATCTCTCTCTCTCTCTAAAATCCTATCCTCCAATCTCTTTCTCTCTAAATAACTAACCTTGAATCTCGCTCTCTCACTAAACACCTAACCCTGACACTCTCTCTTTCTATCTCTCTCAGTCTTTAGAACCCTAACCTATAATCTCTATCTCTCTAAATCCATAATCCTCAATATCTTTCTTTCTAAACCCATAATCCCCAATCTATCTCCCTGTCTGAATCCCTCAACCCCAATCTCTCTCTTGCTAAACCTCTAAACCCCAATCTCTCTCTCTCTCTCTCTCTAAACCCCTAACCCCTAATCTATGTCTTTTGTATCTAAACCCAAACCATCGGTCACTCTCTCTCTCTCTCTAAACCCCTAACCCCGAAACTCTCTTTCTTTATAAACCACTAAAATCCAATATCTCTCTCTCTCTCTCTCTCTTTCTCTAAACACCTAACCCCAAATATCTCTCTCTCTTTCTCTAAACACCTAACCCCAAATATCTTTCTCTCTCTCTCTAAACCCCTAACCCCAATCTCTCTTCTTTCTATCTCTCTCTATCTAAACCCCTAACCTCTAATCTATCTCTCTAAAACCCTAATCTCCCTCTTTCTCTCTAAACCACTAACCCCCAATCTCTCTCTCTCTCTCTCTAAACCCCTAACCCCAATCTATCTTCTTTCTATCTCTCTCTATCTAAACCCCTAACCTCCATTCTCTCTCTATAAAACCCTAATCTCCCTCCCTCTCTCTAAACCACTAACCCCCAATATGTGTGTGTGTGTGTGTGTGAATCCCTAACCTCCAATCTCTCTCTCTAAACCCCTAAACCCCAATCTCTCTCTCTCTTTTTCTCTATAAATCCCTAACCTCCAATCTCTCTCTCTATAAATCCATAACTGCCAATATATCTCTGTAAACCCCTAAGCTCCAATATATCTCTCTGTCACTATCCCACCAACCTTCAATCTCTCTCTAAATGATTAACCCTCTCTCTCTCTATATATATATACCCTAACCTTCAATCTCTCTCTTTCTCTCTATTTGCAAAACCCTAACACCTAACACCTAATATCTCTATCTCTTTCTCTCTAAACACCTAACCTCCATTATCTCTCTCCCTCTCTCTCTAGACCCCTAAACCCTATCCCCTAATATATCTCTCTCTCTACCCGACTACCCACCCACCTAACCCCCTTCTATGTCTTTTTCTCTCTCCTACCCAACACTAACCATCCATACACCCCGTGTGATCTCTCTATATCTATAAAACCCTATTAAACCACAATCTCTCTCTCTCCCTCTCTAAACCCCTAACTCTTAGTCTCACTCTCCCTAAACCCCTAACCACCAATCTCGCTTTCTCGCCAAACCCCTTACCTACAACCTCTCTCTCTTCCTCTCTCTCTCTCTAAACCACTAATCCCCATTTACCCTCTCTCTCTCTCTAAAGACATAAAACCCGACCGATCTCTCTCTCTAACCTCCATTCTCTCTCTCTCTCTGTAAAACCATTACCCTCAATGTCTCGCTTTCTCTCTACATCTCTAAACCCCTAACCCAAATCTCTCTCTCTCTCTCTCTCTCTAAACCCCTAGTCCCTAGTCCCTAATCACGAACTCCTGACCCCTAACTCCCATTCTCTCTCTCTCTCTCTCTCTCTCTCTCTAAACCCCTAATAACCAATATATCTCTCTCTAAACCCTTAACCACCAATATATCTCTCCCTCTAAACCCCTAAACTACAAGATATCTCTTTGTTTGAACCCTCTATCTCTCTCTAATCCCCTAACATCAAATCTCTCTCTCTCTCTCTCTAAACCCTAAACCCTAACCCATAACACCCAATATATCTTTCTCTCTCCCAAAATACTTAACCCCTAATCTCTCTCTCTCTAAACACTTCAAACCTAACCCCCAATCTCTTTCTCTCTCTCTCTCTCACACACACATTTGAAACCCACACTCCTCACACACATCCACCTCCCACATCTATATGTCTCTCTCCTGACAATCAATAACCATACATACACCTCCCTTGATCTCTAAACCCCTATTAAATCCCAATTTATCTCTCTCTCTAAGCCCCTAACCTCAATTATCTCGCTCTCTCTCTCTAAAACCCTAACCTCCACTCTCTCTCTCTATCTCACTCTCTCTCTCTCTCACTCTCTCGTTAAGCCTCTAAACCCTAATCTCACTCTTTCTATCTCTCAATCTCTCTAAACACCTAACATGCAATCGATTTTCTCTCTAACCTCCAATCTCTCTCTCTCTCTCTCTACACACCTCTTACCACCAATCTCATTCTCTATCACTCTCCCTCTCTCTCTCTCTAAATTCCTAAAACTAAATATTTCTCTCTCTCTAAAACCATAACCTCATTCTCTATCTCTCCCTCTAAACCCTTAACCTCCAATATCTCTCTCTCTTTCTACATCCCCCTTCTCTCTATCTATTTATTTAATCCTCTAACCCCCAATATTTGTCTCTCTCTAAACCCCTACCACCAATATCTCTCTTTCTATATCTCTTTCTCTAAACCCCTAACCGCCAAGATCTCAATATCTCTCTAAACTCCCAAAGCCCAATCTCTCACTCTCTCTAAGCCCATCACCCCTAACTCCTCTCTTTCTATCTCTCTCTTTCTAAGCCCCTAAACACCAATCTATTTCTCTTTAAAGCACTAACCCCCAATTTACCCTCTCTCTCTCTCCCTCAACCATTAACCCCTAGTGTCTCTCTTTTGAAACCCCTAATCACCAATATATATCTCTCTATAATCCCCTAACCTCCAATATCGCTTTCTCTCTCTCTTTCTAAACCCCTAACCCCTAATCTCTCCCCCCTCTCTCTCTCAACCCTGAACTCCTAATCGATCTCTCTTCCTAACCTCGTCTCTCTCTCTCTCTATAAACCTCTTAGATCCATTCTCTCCCTCTCTCTCTCTCTCTAAACCACTAAACCCCAATCTCTCTATCTCTCTCTAAACCCCTAAACCCTAACCCCTAATCTCTCTATCTCTAAAGCACTAAAAACCAATCTCTCTCTCTCTATCCCTCTCTAAACCCCTAACCTCCATCTTTCTTTCTCTTTAAACCCCTCCATCTCTCTCTATCTAAACCACTAACCCCCAATCTCCATCTCTTTATCTTTTAACCCCTAATCTCAAATCTCTCTCTCTCTCTAACTCTATCTCTTTAAACCTATAAACCATAGATCGTAACCCTTAATTTCTCTCTCTAAACACCTAATCTGCAATCTCTCTCCCTCCCTTTATCTCTCTAAATCACTGACCCCCAACCTCTCTCTCTCTTTCCAAATCCCAAACACCCACTTCTCACCTAGCTACTCATCCCCCCTCTCTTTATATATCTCCTCCCTAACACTAACCATCCATACACCACCCATGATCTCTCTCTCTCTCTCTCTATCTCTAAACCCTTATTAACCCACAATCTCTCTCTCTCTCTCTCTCTTAAAACCCTTAACCCCAATTTCTTCCTCTCTCTCTCTCTCTAAACCAAGAACCTCCAATCTCTTTGTCTCTTTGTCTCTATCTCTCTCTTTTAACCCCCAATCCCCAGTCTCCCTTTCTCTCTCTCTCTCTCTCTAAACCCCCGACACCCAATCGATCTTTCTCTCTAACCTCCAATCTCTCTCCCTCGCTTAACCCTTAAACCTGAATATATCTCTCACTCTAAACACCTAACCTGCAATCTCTCTCTCTTTATCTAAACCTCTAACCCCAAATATCTCTCTCTATAAAACCATTACCCTCAATGTCTCTCTTTATCTCTGCATCTCTAAACCCCTAACCCAAATCTCTCTCTCTCTCTCTAAACCCCTAGTCCCTAGTCCCTAATCATGAACTCCTAACCCCTAACTCCCATTCTCTCTCTCTCTAAACCCCTAATAACCAATATCTCTCTCTCTAAACCCTTAACCACCAACATATCTCTCTCTCTAAACCCCTAAACTACAAGATATCTCTCTGTTTGAACCCTCTATCTCTCTCTAATCCCCTAACATCAAATCTCTCTCTCTCTAAACCCTAAACCCTAACCCCTAACCCCTAACACCCAATATATATTTCTCTCTCTCAAAATACTTAACCCCTAATCTCTCTCTCTCTAAACGCTTCAACCCTAACCCCCAATCTCTTTCTCTCTCTCTTTGTAAAACCATGAACTCTCTCTCTCTCTCTCTCTCTTTTGAAACCCCCACTCCTCACACACATCCACCTCCCATATCTATATGTCTCTTTCTTGACAATCAATAACCATACATACACCTCCCTTGATCTCTAAACCCTTATTAAATCCCAATCTATCTTTCTCTAAGCCCCTAATCCTAATCTCTCTCTCTTTATAAACCCCTAACCTCAATTATCTTGCTCTCTCTCTCTCTCTAAAACCCTAACCTCCAATCTCTCTCTCTATCTCACTTTCTCTCTCTCTCACTCTCTCTTTAAACCTCTAAACCCTAATCTCACTCTTTCTATCTCTCAATCTCTCTAAACACCTAATGCCCAATTGATATTTCTCTCTAACCTCCAATCTCTCTCTCTCTCTCTCTCTACACACCTCTTACCACCAATCTCTTTCTCTATCACTCTCCCTCTCTCTCTCTAAATTCCTAAAACTAAATCTTCCTCTCTCTCTAAAACCATAACCTCATTCTCTATCTCTCCCTCTAAACCTCTAACCTCCAATATCTCTCTCTCTCTCTCTCTCTCTACATCCCCCCTCTCTCTATCTATTTATTTAATCCTCTAACCCACAATCTTTGTCTCTCTCTAAACCCCTACCACCAATATCTCTCTTTCTATTTCTCTTTCTCTAAACCCCTAATCGCCAAGATCTCTATATCTCTCTAAACTCCCAAAGCCCAATCTCTCACTCTCTCTAATCCCATCACCCCTAAATCCTCTCTTTCTATCTCTCTCTTTCTAAGCCCTTAGACACTAATCCAGTTCTCTTTAAAGAAACAACCCCCAATTTATCTCTCTCTCTCTCTCTCAACCATTCACCCCTAGTTTCTCTCTTTTGAAAGCCCTAAACACCAATATATATATCTCTATAAACCCATACCCTGCAATATTTATTTCTCTCTCTCTTTCTAAACCCCTAATCTCTCCCCCCCCCTCTCTCTCTCAACCCCTAACTCCTAATCGATCTCTCTGCCTAACCTCCTTGCTGTTGGTCGCAATACTGATCTAGAGGTTTCCCAATGCAGACCCATGTATTTCGCAGTACAAGATACCAACAAAAACCCTTATTCACCAGCCCTTTCGGCGACAGACTACAAGCAGTCTGAGGTCTCACCCAAGGCGAAGTTGAGGGGGTGGTTGCAGAAGCAGGTTTCCGCAACCTTGTGATGCAAGTGTTTGAAATGATTCATGTACAATGCGGTACAGGCTATGTGCTGTGATCAATGACTGCGCGAAGTCTTCTACTTCTCGTCGAGTATCTTCAGGAGCGAAGATATTTGCACCCTCAACACATCCACCGACCACGCAGTGGGGTTATGAGACCTAATCACTTATACTCAATCTTATTCGTTAATCCTTAATCATTCATCATTACTTAGCTTGATACACATCATACTTATGCAAATGAGTGAGATGTGCGGTGCTATGTGCTCTGATATCGCGATTCAACCTTAAGAATTAACTGTGATTTTATTTACTAATCCATTCATTCAAAGAATTATAGGTGCTTGACTGTTAACATTCACCCATATACAAACTACTAGCATCTTATTTCATCCTTTCCGCGGTGAATACAAATAATAGTACACATATATCGGACAACAGTAACTTCATGCATGCACTGTAAGTAAATTAAACAAAAATAGTGGTAATCATACACAACAATCACATATAACACAATGGTTTAATATGGTTCACCCCCCCCGGATGCAAAGATACGTCCATAAGAACTGTTGTCTTATTATCTCAGGAAAGGGTACAACAGTTCTTCGTCTATGCACTCAGCTGCAGACGTTCTTTTTCCTCAAAATTAGGTCTCTACGCACTCAACTACAGAACCTTTACAATGCTTCAATCTTATAGATCTAACAATATTTTCTAGTAATCAACAAAATGAAGAGTTAACCCTTTCCCTTACAAAATTTCCTTATTTATAGATCAAGACCTGTAGGTCATGTCTTTTACATCTTGAAGGAAGAAACCCTTAGGTTTACAAAACTATCACGGTTTTCCCTAAACCGGACTACTGATATCTGGCAGCGGATCTTCTGTTACATGCGCGCCAATAGGTTGTTTCCACCGAGCTCTTCTTTTGCGTCCTTAGATGACTGGCTCAAGTAGTCGTAGTCTTCTGTTTGTATGATCAGTCACCTACCTCCAATCTGCACCTACCCACTACTTGGTAGTTATCGGCAATCTTTGCCAAAAATAGGTCTTATGTGACCTAACCAAAATAACTGTCGTCATCCATCCACGCTCTGCTTAGATGGATCTCCATTGACATGGCACATCGCGGCGCTATACTCCTTGCAGCACCAACCTCGCAGCTCCTTCAACACTGTGCTGCGCGCAACTTCGCAGCATACCAAAACTTATCCCAAAATTGTTCAAACTTAACTGTGCTTAGTTCCGTAGTTCTCAAAATTCTTCCTGCTCAAAATTGTCCCATCTGGGCTAGGCCCAAAAGGCCCCTAACACTTACATGTGGTTCGCCCCCGAGCCACTTGTAACTCCTTGAAGGTGTTCCGTTGATTGTGGAATGATCTTCGCAGCGAACTCTTTGAATGTGTCAATCAACTTTTCTACCGCAGTCTTCATATTATGTTCAATTTGCCCAACTGTTTCCACCATCTCAGGTGTTATCTGATGGCCGATCTGGCCTTCTACCAGCTCTTGATTCTGGTTCAGCTCCTTTAACTTTTCTTCGATCTCTTGTGAGATTGTGTCGGCTTCCTCTAATAATGGATGCAACTTATCACCCATTTCTGTCTCGTTCTCACGCAAAGCTTTAACTTCCTTCTTTATGGTGTTGATTTCTCTGTATTTTAGGAGTTTCTCCCTTGCTGGTAGTGCCTTAACCTCCTCACCCATCTTTTCTAGTGCTTCTTTTTTTTCTTTCACTTCCTTCTTTACTTCCAGCAATTGTTGATCTTCTTCAAGGGCATTAAATGCCTTCAATGCTGCTTCCAATTGACTCTGGCACGTAGCCACTTCAGTAGCAATATTCTGTGTCGCGGTCTTCACTACTTCCTATCTTAACTGTTGTTCATCTGGTGGGGTCTGTGGATTGATCTGTGCTTTCAAGGCAGCAATTTCAGACTCATGGAGAATCTCCATGTCTTCCTTCTCAGTCTTAAGACTATTGAACAAATCACCAATCTTGACAATAGTATCTGCTAGTTCTATTTTTACTTCAAATTCATCTATATTATCTGCAACCACAGTGATCGTGTTCTCCAATCTCAGTCAACAATCTCTTTCATCTTGTAATTGCATAGTACTCCGTGAGCTATCTTCCTCGACTTTCCTGTTAGCTGTTTGCAACTCTGCCTGTCCTTTCAACGCTTCTATGGTTCTGTCATGCATTTCTTCACAGACTTGTGTCTGTAAGTAATGTAGTCCTGGAAATGGTATCCTTGCAAGATCAAGCTCTATGCGCTCTACATTATTTGTATCTAGCATTGCTTGATTGGGTAATGGAAACCTTATAGATAGTGGTTGCAAATGGACAACACGGGACCTCGCAGGAACCGTGATTTGCTGCTGTGAAGTTCCCATGGACTCTTTTTCAGCTATTGACTCACGGTGCAAGGGTAATCTTCTTCTTACTTCATCAAATTTTGGGTATATCCCTTGTAGTGTAGTCAGGTTCTGGTCTAAACTGTCTTGAATTTCCTTTTCCTTCTTCTCTTTGTCTGTCGAAAGTTCCTCCATTTGTTCAGTGAACTTCGCGGCGATCATTAAGTAGTCATCTTTGCAAAGCACTGTATCTAATTGGTCTTTACTTGATTTCTACTTCTTCCTTTTTTCCTTGTGCCCCGAAGGACTCCCAGTGTCCTTCCTTTTGCTTGACTCTTTTTCTTCTACTATGGGATAGGGGATAGGGTTATCTTCGCTAGAATCACTTTGGATATCCACGACCTCAACTTGGAATTTAGCTGGCCATTCTTTCATAATATTCTCAATATATTCCTCATACATATGGTAATTTCCTAGGTACCAGTCAACATTCTTCATCTGCGCTTTGGCTGAAATGGAGATGCATTTCATCGCAGCATAAAAATTGATAATGCGGATATATTTTCTTGTTACTTGCTTTGGTATGCGAGGTGTAAGTATGATGTCCCCGCGCAAGTGGTCATAATGTGTATAGAAGACCAACGCTGTATCGTGCTGTCTTTTGAGATTCAAATTTTCCCACAGATTCTGATAGCGAGCACCTCTGCAGTCCGAAGTGTCCGTGATCACTCTGATGTAATGCTTCGGCTCCCTCCATCCCAGGAAGGCAATCAACACGATTAGCCAGGTGAAGTGGAATTATCCACCATTGATTTGCGTATCATTCTGTTCCTCTAGGAACTCATTTAGTAGAAATTGACACCAATTGAATTCTTCTCCCTCGGCGGTTGGAGTGCCAAGTAGTACTGCGCCCGCAGAGACTTCTAGCGGTCTGCATTTTCTTAGAATCTTTCCCGCTAACAGCTGCATGACAAATCTTGTTTCCTGATTGTTGGGCCTGGCCCAAGTGGGGAAGTTTTGAACAAGTATCCATTTTTGGAGCTTCGAAGCTGAGCACAGCTCAGCCTAAGTATTTCTTTTCTTTTGTACAAGTTTTGGGGATGCTACGAAGTTGCGCGCAGCATGGTATCAGGAAGTTGTGAAGCTCGGTGCTACGAGGATGCAGTACCATGAAGTGTCTAGTCTACAAGGATCCAGTAGGGCAGAGTGTTGGATGAGGAAGATGGCACGTGTGTCGGATAGACCAGCAATGGTCTAATTTTGGTAAAGATGCTCCAGGTATGCCAAGCGGTGGGCAAGAGTGGATCTGGAAGAAAGCGATTGGTCGCACATACAAAATATGCCACCACCTGTACCAGTCGCACGAAGCCGTTAGAGGAAGAACGACTCAGCGAAAGTGACCTGTTGGCACGCGTGCGATAGGAAGGTCGATAGAAATATGGGCATGCGCAAAGGGCAGGCCATGATGGAAGATTCGCTACCAGGCTCCAGCTAGCTTGATGAGCTGGAAACTGTAATTGTTTTGGTAAACCTAAGGGTTTTTGGCCTGTGTATTGTAAAGACATGACCCACGGGCATGATCTATAAATAAGGCACAATTTTGTAAGGGAAGGGTTACTCTTCAATTTTGATTAAGCATAGATTATTGTAGAATCTGAAAGCTTGGAAGCCATTGTAAAGGCTCTGCAGCTGAGTGCGCAGAGACCTATCTGAGAGAGAAGAGAGTCTACAGCTGAGTGCGGAGACTAAGGATGGTTGTACCCTTCCCATAAAGATCAATATTAACAACCGTTCTTGTGGACGTAGCCTCCATCCGGGGGGTGAACCACGTTAAATTCTGTGTTATGTGATTGATTATGTGTTTTATGCCTGTTCATTTGCTTAGTATGAAGGTTAATACTGCACTTATCTGTTATGTGATTGCTTTTGTATGTATTCACCGCAGAGAATGGGAATAATATGTTAAGTGATACATGTATGGGTGAATGCTAAGTATTCAACAAGTATAAGTGTATGAATTTATGAATGTGTTGCATAATCACGCAGAGGAACACTAAACTTAAGCGCAGCATTGGAGCACATAGTATTGTATGTTTAGTCATTTACATGCAGCATAACGATAAACCCTTAAGTATTTGCAATGCATAAAGAATGATAGTTGGGTTAAAGTTGGACAGCCGTGTATAGTCCCGCGGTCCTGTAGCCGTGCTGTTCCAAGTCCGTGCTGTGAGGTAAGCTATCAATAGCTTATCTGCTCCAGGCAGGAGATAATCCCTATTGCGCAGTCCCTGGATGCACTGGTAGTATAACTCCCAAGTTCGAAGAAGTATCTGACGCGGGGCAGAGGCTCCACGCAGTTGTCTGTCTGCAGCAGCCCACAGAATACCACACTTCTTATCCTTCGTCCCACTCTCGCATCACCAGGTTGTGGAAACTTGATTCTGCAACCACCCCGTCAGCTTCTTCTTGGGTGAGACCTCAGGCTGTGTGTAGTCTGTTGCCGAAAGGGCTGGTGAATAGGGGTTTTGTTGGTTCCTTGAACCGCGAAGTTCCTGGGTCTACATTGGAAACCTCTAACTTAGTCTAGACAGCCAACAAATGGTTTTGTTGCTCATCTAAGACCAATGATACGATAGAGTGTTGGAAAGTAATGTTTGACGAAGAATACCAGTTCCCGTTGGGTTCAAATAATTGGCATCTCAAAAATAAAGAGATCTGGGATTGGTGCGACAAGATTGAAAGATATTTTGCAAGAAAAGAGAATAAACACCCATGTCTATCTGACGTAGAGTGGTTGAACAGATACCGGTGGAGAGAGATTCATGAGATCTTCTGGGCTACATTTCCAAACGAGCTACATGCGTGGATATCATGACTCATAGAAAAGAAAAACTGTTTCCAAGGAAGAGTTCCTACAGAGTGGACTCCAGATCTCACAACGCAGCTCAAAGCAATAGACAGCCCATTGACGCGAGCAAACAACTTCTGGGTTGATGGCATACTTGAGGGATTTGTGACCAAAGTTTTTGTAGACACATTGAAGTCCTACAGTCAAGCTGAAGCACATTTTTTCGAAGGATTCAGAGGTAAGTTCCTGAACAATCTCAGTATGTACATTAAAATGCTTTTAGCTGAACAAGGTGTCTTAAGAATGCGGTAATATCTTTGATTCTTTCATGGTCAATAGCATTTTTAGTGATTCTGATGAAGAAACCCATAATCTGAGAAGTGGAAAGAGATATAAGTTTAATAAAGAAAAGCATCCCGGAGGCCCTGGAATCCATGTTGATACCGAAATCCCATGTGACCTTAATAGTCAGACCACGCCATTATCAGCTACTATCCATCCTATCACACCTTAGAACCCACCGGTTGCAGTAACTACGCCACCACTAGTTCAGAACCCACCTGCTGTGAGTGTAGTGTAGCCTTCCCCGCAAAACATTTCCATTACTAGCAGCGCAGGAGCAGGCGCTCAAACCATTCCGACTCAAGCTAATCCAACTCAGAACACCCAATCTCTGAATATTCCCTTTATTTTTTCTGCACAGAACCCTCCACAGACGCACAACACTCTTTAGGGTGGTGCACAGCCAGCACGAAGACTGACAGATACTGATATAAAGCTGTCGATATTCAAAGGAACGGGTCTGGAAGACCCTGATCAACACTAGTTTCTATGTGAAGTCGTATCGAGTCTAAAGAAAATTCAGGATGATGCTGTGAAGAGAGCGCAGCTCATCACTATCTTTCGCGATAGAGCATTGCTTTGGTTTATGAAATATTCTCAGGCACAGCCAAGAACCCTAGCAAAAATCAAGGATGCACTCGTAGCAGAATTTAAGAAACCAAAATCCGAGTCGCAGTGCATAACTGAGTTAAAACAAATTAAGCAGAAACCTACTGAAACGGTTTGGGAATTTGACCAAAAGTTTAAAACCTTGTTAGACCAAGTGAGATTTTTTATAGCTATGCAACAACACAAGGAATGGTTCATCGCTATGTTGTTGCCCCACATCAGACAACCATTGATGCAGCAGAAGGTTGCGTCACGGGAAGAGGCCTTAGAGATCGCAATGAAGCTGTAGGCTTCACCAATCGTAGAAAGTAGTTCTAGGATGTCACAAATCCAGAACCAGTTGACCACCTTAATGTTAGAACTGCAAGGTATGAAGAATGGAAAAGAACAAAGATATGAACATAGACACAAGGTTTGGTGCACAGGATGCAAAGGGGATGGCCATACCAGAGAACATTTCCCTCTATTTCAAGATTATCTCGACAGTGGCGCACCAATCCCAATCAATATGAATCATAATCAGGCATCGTGGTGTGAAATCTATAGAACCAGAGGACACAGGCCTGAATACTGTTACCTAATACAGAAATATGTAAGAACACCTAAGAGCCTATTTTGCACTTTCTGTAAATCAGTTGGACATGACGAATCCAACTGTCACACATGTGAGCCCATGAATGAAAGAAAGCGTGACATGGAAGCAATGCGAGGTGCTGGAATGTACCGCATCCAAGAGGACAACCAACCAAAGCAAGAAAACACCCACTATGACCAAGGAGGATATAGAGGTCATGGTGGTGGATACCGTGGGAGAGGAAGAAATTCCAGCCTGATGAAAGGAAGAGGCCGCGGCCAGGTGATCTGTTATAACTGTGGCCAGCCAGGTCACATTTCTAGAGATTGTACGAACCTATGCACTATGTGCAATTACTGTAAATCATTTAAGCATGTTATTCAAGACTTTCCTGTACTTGAATTAGAAATGCAGAAAAGAAGACGGACAGAACCACCAACTCCCAATATTCAGTTGATTGCAGTAGAAAGAAAAACCGTGGATCCAAGTGTAAACGTTGTCACACGCAGTGGCGTTGATACAGGATGGGACGGAGGCACAGAAGCTTCGAATTCTGGAATGCGTGGTCAGAGGCAGAATCCTGGAGAGCCGATATGGATTAGAAAAGCTCCTGGGAAAGCACCGGGTCTAGACTTGCAGAAAAATAAGGGAGCATTTGAGGAAGCATGGGATATGTTCAAAGCACCGCGACTTGGCTCCCCGAGAACACAGTTGCGCAGTGAAGTACCACAAAGAGAGAATATGCCAATGGCATACGATCAGACAAGCACTGCAACAGATGCAGGGACCTCTATTGCACAGTTCTTACGGAGCTGCATGAAACTACTAAAGAGCGTAGATGCTTACACGGAGTTTGAAAATCTACTAAGGCAGTATGAGCCAAACAGTGAGAAGGGGGATGCCAACGGTGCAGTCCATAATATTAGGAGTCCCAAAAGAATAGGACGGGAAATGAGACTCACTACACAGATTGGGGACTATGAGATGGATGAGATCATCCTTGACTTGGGATCCGAATTAAATGTCTTGACCAAGCAGACATGGCATCAGATGGGTAAACCTAAGTTACAGTGGTCACCTCTACAGTTGAGAATGGCTAATCAAGGGATAGTTATACCCTTGGGGAGATTACCAAACACAATCGTTGACATTGATGGAGTGCGAAGCTATGCCGATTTCGAAGTAATTGAAATCGTGGATGATAGCCATCCTTATCCAGCGCTGCTGGGTATCGATTGGGAAACTCTGCCATTGTTGATTTGAAAACTATGAAAATGATATTTGAAGGTAATGATATCAGGGTCATTGCACCATTGGACCCTTCGTAGGGTGAGCGATACATTGAACCGATTCATGAAGAACCCAGAGCTCAAGAATTGGATCGTATTTACAAGATGACAACCAATACTACTGATTACATTAATCCAACTGCGAATGGCACACTCAATTGGCCCTATGACAGTTCTTGCGTTTCAGATTCTGACGCAGGACTGGAAAACTGGAAAAGCAGGTTACATGAAGTATCTGCCAGAAAATGTGCACGGATCACGAAATCACTTCGCTGGATTGGAAAAGAGGTAACTCCAATCCCTACCTTTGATGGTTTATCTAATTTTTATTGTTTCATCAAAGAATATACTGCAGCAGTTGCGAAGGAATACCGCGTCTCAGCATTAGACATGGCATTGCGAGGTATACCTGCTAGATGGTGGGATGCGCATAAGAAGACACTGACCACATGGGATCAGTGCAGAATTAAGATGCAAATCAAGTTTGCTGAGAAGGTTACATTATCTTTCGAGAAATACAATGGCCAGACAGATCCATGGGATCACATTGAAGCATGCGCACAAGCTTGGGTAGAACGACCACCGACAGAATGGGTACATCTGTTCGTGCATACACTAGAAGAACCAATTCCAAAGAAGTGGTATCTAAATTTGGAATTGCGTAGAGGCACGGCGCACTAGTTTGCACTAACCACGAGTTTCCAGATGGATTTCATCTTTGAAGATGAACATCCTAGTATCAATGATGCGCTACAGATCATTAAGAAAAAAATATTCAGTTCATATTTTCCACCAGGAAACATGACACTAGAAGAATTTTTTGGAGCAGAAGGTATACCTGCATGCCTACAGCCTAAATGGGAGGAGTAGTTGGAACACACTCTCGATTGTTACCACATTGTGTAGGAAGCCAACATTCAAGCAAAGAGTGATGAGGAGGATCCATGTAATATATAGCTACCTGAGTCAGAAGGATCACGCAAGGTAGAGGGACCTCCAGTGGAAATTCCAGATATGAGTGGACCCGTGAAAACAAGGAAAGTGAACATTGGCACCAGCAAAGAGCCAAGGTTTGCAGCTATTGGAGATTATTGGGATGAAGATATAGTTGAAGAGGTCGCGGGCATATTACAGGAATATCAGGAATTATTCCCGACCAAGTTCACAAAAATGAAATGTATTTTGGGAGACTTGGAAGTAATAAAAATTACTCTTAATCCCGACGCGAAGCCTGTGAAACAATGACCATATAGATTGAATCCACGATACAAAGAATGAGTTAAGGCAGAACTCAATAAGATGCTCGATGCAGGGATCATTGAGCCAGTCGAAGAATCTGAGTGGATAAGCCCGATGGTTATCCAGGATAAGAAAATAAAGGGCGAGATCAGAATTTGTGTAGATCTCAGGAAGCTGAATGACACTTCGATGCATGACCCATTTCCTACACCTTTTACAGATGAAGTACTACACAATGTGGGAGGAAATGAGGCATATTATTTCACTGATGGATTCTCTGGATACCATCAAACCAGAATTGATCCAGCAGATAGACACAAGACTACTTTTGCTACAGAATGGGGGTCGTTCCAGTACACAGTGATGCCTTTTGGTCTAAAGAACGCACCTGCCATATTTTCCAGAGTGGTCGTCGCAGCATTTAAGGACTTCATACATAAGTTTTTCGAGATTTACTTTGATAACTGGACCATTTTCGGTTTACTAAAGAACCATGCCGAGAACCTTAGGATGATGCTGGAAAAATGCAAACAACATCAAATCTCATTGAATCTGAAGAAATGTGTTTTCGGTGTTCCCTATGGAATTCTGTTGGGACACATCGTGTGCAAACAGGGATTGATGGTCGATCCTGCCAAGATTGCAATCATTGTAAACTTACCGACACCAAATTCAGTTAGGCAGTTGCGCACTACATTGGGACATACTAGATACTACAGGAAATTCATAAAAGGGTATGCCTAGATAACCGTAGCTATGGAGAAGTTGCTGAAGAATGATGTACCATTCATTTGGAATGAGAACTGTGAAAAAGGCTTTGACACATTGAAAGAGAAGATGGTCACTATGCCCATCCTATTTTTTCCAGACTAGGAGAAGCCATTCCGCGTTCATGTGGATGCATCATGTATCGAATTGGGCGTTGTCCTTGCGCAGCCAGGAGAAGGAGGTATTGATCATCCTATTTCCTTTTCCAGCAGAAAGCTATCATCCGCTAAGAAGAACTATACCACGACCGAAAGAGAAGGACTCGCGATGGTATATGCACTACAGAAGTTCATGCATTACTTACTGGGTGCGCATTTCTCTATGTTCACTGACCATTATTCTTTTAAATATCTAGTCA
This sequence comes from Larix kaempferi, assembly GCA_027924585.1. Taxonomy (NCBI): domain Eukaryota; kingdom Viridiplantae; phylum Streptophyta; class Pinopsida; order Pinales; family Pinaceae; genus Larix; species Larix kaempferi. Next base: position 2,236,402 of record BSBM01001413.1, on the reverse strand, counting down.
ATAAGCCAGTGTTATGAGGGCGCATATCCAGATGGTTGCTACTCTTTCAGGAGTATGACTTTGAAATTGTGGTTAAGCCAGGAAGATTGAATTTGGGACCTGACCATTTGTCAAGAATCGAGTCAGGCAAAGAGCCCACGAATCTGGAGGAAAACCTACCTGATGCGCAGTTGTTTTCTATACAAGTTGCAGATGAGTACTACCAGGACATCATTGATTTTTTAACCACGGGATTTGCACCTACAAAGTTCACTATGCAGTAGAAGAAGTAGTTGGTAGTGCATGCTGCAGACTTCACCATTATTGCAAACCAGCTATACATGTTGGGACCAGACGAAGTACTGTGCAGATGTGTACTAGAGCACGAGAAACCATTCATATTGGCTGATGCACATTCAGGAATCACGGGAGGCCATTACGCAGGTAGAGCTACTGCGTAGAAGATATTGCGCACAGGGCTATGGTGGCCTACAATTCATAAAGATTCAAAGGAACACTTCCAGAGTTGCGATGTCTGTCAGAGGACCAGGAATCCATCGCGCAAGGATGAAATGCCCTTAAATACGCAGCTGACATTGCAAGCCTTTGAAAATTGGGCTATTGATTTCGTGGGTCCTATTAACCCACCAGGAAAAAGAACTGGTGCAAGGAATATCATTACTGCTGTAGATTACCTCACCAGATGGGCAGAAGCAAAGCCAGTAAAAGACTGTAGCGCAGCTACAGCCGCAGAGTTCATATATGAAAATATCCTTATGTGTTGGAGAAAACTCACTATGGCTTAGGCTAGACCACAATAGACAGATGACTACCAGAAATCAACTCAATTCTCATAACTATGCTATATAAATGGCAATGCTAAGATAAGGAAGAAGATAACCAACCTCAATCCAAACATTTGATGCAGATCCCCATTGGAGCTTTTCGATCCATGCACTTGAATCTGCAAATTAGTCTTGACAGCCAATATACAACAAGTACATATGATATATAAATGGCATTAACATCATCAATAGCAATGGCCCATGATATAACAAGTAAATGCAACCCAATGTAAGATAAATAACATCCACAACATTGATGGACGAGAATATGAGTATTTCTATTAATAAACAAGAACAAGTACAAAGTGATACGACCTCTTGACGGCAACCAATCTAAACCAAGATTTGGATCAATCCACTTGTGCCTCCACTACTTCAATCCTCCATGAATGGAAAACTCAAACTAGATAGGAGTTTGGAAGGTGAACATAAAGGGTTCACAACTACAAGGATCAATGAGTGTAGACTCAAGATAGGGAAAAAATCCACTAGAGTTCTCTTGCTCTCCTTTCTCCTCCCATCCATAAACCATATGTGCTCAGTCTATAGTCCTCTCAAAGGTAAGTGAAAGGACACATCAAGACGTTTCTTGGGCAGATGGAGAGCCAAAGGTCACCCAATGACCGCTTTTTGGGAGTAAAAAGTAATAAACTAGTGATTTTTACCATTTTACTTGATAACCGCGGGCTATAGTGATGCAACTCGCGGGTACGCTTGCTATAGTGATGCAACAAGCGGGTCAGAGGAAAAATGAGGAACTGGGATGTCTGAAGGATATAAAGTGGATTTGAGACAGTGAAATGGATCCTATAGGCCAAACAATGCTGATGCTCACAGGGTGGAATATTACGTTGTAACAGATGCCCCCTAATGTGTGAGGTCAGAGACTGATGCTACGATGGCCGAAATACATTATGAAACTCAGAAGTGGAGTGATGGAGACACAAGTGGAAAGAGTAGTTCACTTGTCATAATACAATAGTATCCCTGAATACATGTCGGTAGTACAACAATCTGATACAATGGCCATGAGTAGGCAGTACATAGTGAATACATGTCATAAGTGATCATAGCCATGATCCCTCTACAGTAAGATACGGTCTCCTACTGAAAAGGAAACAACTGGTGCAAACTGGAGGTACAAACTACTGATATCTGAGAGGTGATATCTCAGATGTAAAGTCAAAGTCATAAGTAGCATACTGAATGCCACTAACGCCTGGGGTCTTCTACACAAGTCTTCGATGGTGCAAGTCCCATCAAGTGAATAAAGGAATTGGGGTCGAACTTGATGTGACATCGTCTGATTACCGGTCAATGATGTATGTCATTCACAAACGTGAGGTAACCCACCAATAATGAAAATGGTCATGAAGGCATAGAGCACAATCATCGGAGTGTGAATAAATGAGTTGAAGTCGAACACTAGGATGAATCCATCGATAAGGGGACATTGATGTATTCCCAAAACTGTCGATGGTGAGAGAACCTGGCACTAATGACTGCAAGCCTCAAGGTACTCAACCGAACTCTAAGCCTCAAGTCCCAGAATAAATGGGTTGAAGTAGACAAAACAAGACTCGCTAGAAGGAGGCCATTAAGGCATCCCCCATAAACCAGCATGAGGTACCAGCTACGCTGAAAGATTTGGAAGAACTCAGGTGGAATGGACTAACTCAATAAGGATGGCCGACATGCAATAGTCAAGAAATCTAAGGAGTGGAAAACACTAATTTTCAGGACTTCCTTTGAACAAGAGCATGAGCAGATGGATAGACTCAGGCAGCATAGACTTGACATAAACTATGCAATGCAGGAGGCATCACAAAGGGCTCGATAATGACTGGAAGCTTAACCAATCGGTGGAGAAAACTGAGAAACAAGTACAGCTCCTAAGGTCCAACTATAGTCCCAACTCATAATGTACGGAGTGGAATGAATGCTCTATTCAAAGGCGACACAACAGCTGCCAACCAGAAGTAGTAACCATAATACCGTCTGGCTTTTTGGAATATTTAATTTTTTGGTCTTTTTCATGTTTGGGAAAATCTTGAAAAAGAATAAAATTGCTTATAGTACAACAAATGAGGGAACAAGTGTCAAATAGCGAGAAGACTAGTTCTAAGCAGTGGAACATACCTATGATCAATGCAAGGAAGTGCATGCAAGATGTGGACACTCGGGGGGTGTTCCCTCAGGGTCGTAAGGTCATCAAATTGTGAAGGGAAAATAAAAGCTCTGCAGGGATCGATAGGGAAAAACACTCCAGGATGGTTCTAGAGTGGAGGGAGAGGGAGCATGACCAAGTTGATGAGGCCATGTGCAACGATGTGCAAGCACATTAGGCATTGCAAGCATGTGGGTTGTACACATTTTGGAGTATAGGGGGTTTGAGGGCCGAAAACCTGTTACTCCGCTGCTTGATCGACTATTGGGATGTTGATGCATAGAACTTCAATCTCAATGGGAAAATCCTCACACTAGCAGTGGATGATATCTACTTCATTACCAGTTTGTCCTGTCGAGGTGAGGAGGCTAGTCTTTGGTCTTGTATTGTGGGTGGTGGGATCACCGTCCTTGACTACATAGCGCAGTATTGCCCCACAAACACACGCACGGTGGCAAGTCAGGTGCCCATCAATGCCATAGTAAATATGAGCATGAAGATTATTGTGGCTACCTTAGTGCGGATCATGGGATCCAAAGCTCTGCACCAGGCATCCAAGCCAGTGATTTTCTATGCATCACAATGCATGCAGCCTATAGTATTTGACTGGTGTACCACAGTGCCGGGGTCTATGAAGACCCAACTGACAAAATTTAAAGAAGGGAAGGCCAAAAAATTTGGGTATGGGAGTATCCTATGCAGCTTCTTCTTTGAGAGAGTTCTGGGGCTTAGTCCCAGGGTGGATGTCCCTCCTCATAGTCTCCGGGATCCAACCCTGACCTGGTGGTCTGAGATCTTAACGCGATAGGGTGGTGGTCGTCTGGCATCACCATATACCAAGGATTTCTTCCACTAGTGGGACCGGCAAGTCATTTCCATAGAGGACTACCCCTATACAGGGATAGACTTCCGCCAGGATAGGGACATGCCTCTCCCACTAGACGCAGCATTCGGAGACATTCGTGAGTACTCTTTTTATTTTTTTTGTATCAAATTTTTATGGATTTTTTATTATATATGTAAATGCAAAAATATTTTTGGTGGTAGTATCATGTGCTAATGTTTGACTGTTTGCTCATAGACAAAGGCCCAGTGAGACCTGATGGCTTCCCAAGACATGGTCGTCGGGGCAGGGGTGAGGAGGCAGGCGATGCTGTAGCAGGACGCACTCTACAGACCTTGTGGTGCAACCTCACATGGATGGTTTCTAGGGTTCCATAGATAGAGGTGACGAGACTACCTGAGGCCATCCAACGCCAAGTAGTGGGGGGGTTCCAGGTGACTAGGTGCGGCTACTGCACCAGTTAGCCAATGTAGTTTAGTATTTCTACGAGACACATCCTGTCAAGGCGGTAGCTAGGCCTCCTCGTAGGGAGTAGATATCTCAGGATCTCATTTTTGTATCGATATGTATATTTTCGAGGGCTACGGGCTCCAGTTTTGTATGACACTACCATTTTTAGAAATATTTATATATATAAAACTTTGGTTCTCTGGTTCTACTATATGTGTGTATGTACAAATGTATGAATGTCTTCTTATATTTGTGTGATTCATGGTGAATGTGACAAATGCCAATCTAATACATAGTTAGCATATGCATCAGATATATGATTAACACTTCTCGGAACATGTATGTATGTAATTGAAAAAAAATGTCGTTCCAAGAGTCTTACCCTTAGGAATTTCCGTAGTAGCATAGGATCTCGCACACGGTACTGACCATTCAGCTGAGACACAACTAGTTGCGAATCCAAGCATACTTCTAATGACTGGATGCCATGGGAAATAACATCCCGAAGTAGCTCAATGACGACACTATACTCAGCCACATTGTTAGATGTAGGACTAAGACAAGCACCTCCCGAGGACACAACTAGGTGGTCAGGTGAGAAAATAACCCAGGCAGCAGAAGCAAGCTGTTGCATATGATGGCTAGCACCATCGGCGAATCCTAAGAATGTTGGAAACTCTGCTGACATCTGTCAATCAAACGGAAGCTAATCAACAGACCCGAAAACCAAAAGAAATCTAAACTATGTACAGAAGCAACTATACAATAGTATACAAAAGTATCAGCCTGAACCAGAGGTTCAAGCGTAATACCGCTTGAGGTAGAGCCCATTTCTAGGCTCCTTCAAGACATTCCCCTCATAGTCTTCTAATTCATAGGCTCTTTTTTCCAGGACACGCCTCACGATGTAAGGACCATGCCACATGGGGTTAAACTTGCCTTCCCCCAGGGATTCTTTAGCTTGGTCATATAAGAGGACCAAGTCACCTTCAACATACTGCCGGGTATGGACAGACCTATCATACTGAACCTTAATACGACGTTTGTTGGAATCTATAGCCACAGTGGCATCTCGACGTTGCTCATCAAGTTGCTAAAGGTGGATTAAACGTTGCTCAAGACCCGTTGTATCAGGGAGGATCTCTATGGCTAGTTTAAGCGAAGGGATCTCTCATTCAATCAGTAAAAGTGACTCCACACCGTGGACTAGCTGAAATGGTGAGAACCCGGTGGCAGTCGCAGTTCAATATGCCCACAAAGCAGGATATAACATAATGTGCCAATTGGTCTTGCTTTGTTGGATGGTACATTGGAGAATGGTCTTCAAAGACTTATTGACTGCTTCTACTTGACCATTTGCTTGGGGATAATAAGAATATGAGTGCTCTTGACGAAACCTAAGCTTTAGAGACAAATCCTCCATCATCTTGTTCTAAAAGTGACTACCATGGTCAGTGACAATCTCTTTCGGAATACCGAACCGAGTGATAATTTGATTGAATACGAAGTGGGCTATTGTAGCACCATCAGATTTAACGATAGGCATGGCCTTGGCCCATTTGGAAAAATAGTCCACGGCCACTATGATATGGTGATGCCCCCCAGCCGAAGCTGGTTTTCCATCCATGAAATCCACCCCCACTTGGTGAAGGGACCGATGGTGACGACCGGATGAAGGGGCACTGGATGTGAGCATATGTTCTGAGAAAACAATTGGCAAGGGTGACATCTCTTCACGGCATTAACACAATCCTTAAAGATGGAAGGCCAAAAAAAAATAGCTTGCATAATACGTTGCGCTGTAGCAAGCCTGGATAAGTGACTGCCACACGCCCCAGCATGGCAATCATTAAGCACCCGCTCCGCTTCTTCATGAGTTAAGCAACGATGGAGGATAGAATCCTTTCCTCGGCGATACAAAGTGTCACCAATGATAGTATAAACTTTAGCATGATTTTTTACACACCGTCGCTCATCTCGTGAATAGTGCGGAGGAAAATTCAAAGTTTGGAGATATACAATGGAATCCCCATACCAAGGGTCCTTAGACGAGATAAGAAATAAGTGCTCATCCACAAAGGAATACTCATGAATGACATCCTCATCAAGTCTTGGAAGTTCCGACATAAGCTCAGCAAACACCAACGATTTCACCGACTTCGCCGAAGCAAAATGGAGATCAAATTCCTGAAGGATAACAATCCATTTATTATACTTCCCCCCAATAAGGCATCGTGATAGCACGAACTAAAATGGATTGATATGCGCGACAACTGTGGTTGTTCTAAGAAGAATGTAATGTCGTAACCGCTTGACTGAATGAATAGTTGCAAGTGCCAGCTTTTCCACATGAGTATATCTGAGCTCAGCGTCTACTAGATTTCAACTAAGATAATAGATGACATGCTCGTCAAGCGCATCATCAACCTGAACCAAGACCATGCAAATCATCTCTTGAGACGCGGCCACATAAAGGATAAAATCTCATACGAAGTTTGGTGGACTAAGCACAGGGGCCGATACCAAAGCTTTCTTAAGGGCGTCGAAATACTGTTGGGCTCGCTCATCCCAGATAAAGGGTGTGTCTTTCTTCAATAAGCACGTGAAACCTTTGGTAATATTAGCATAATTGACTAGGAAACGAAGTAGAAAAGTGGCTCTCCCTTGGATGCTCTGAAGTTGTAACAAGTTGTGCGGAGGAGGCAACTGAAGTATTGCCTCAACTTTGAGAGGATCGAATCTAATACCCTCTTTTGAAACTATGAAGCCCAGAAGGCGACCGGTCCTTACAGCAAAGATGCATGGGGTAGACCACAACAGATAGATGACTACCAGAAATCAACTCAATTCTCAGAACTATGCTATATAAATGACAATGCTAAGATAAGGAAGAAGATAATCAACCTCGATCCAAACGTTTGATGTAGATCCTCGTTGGAGCTTTTCAATCCATGCACTTGAATCTGCAGATTAGTCTTGACAGCCAATATACAACAAGTACATATAATATATAAATGTCATTAACATTATCAATAGAAATGGCCCATGATATAACAAGCAAATGCAACCCAATGTAAGATAAATAACACCCCAATATTAATGGACGAGAATATGATTATTTCTATTAATAAACAAGAAGAAGTACAAAGTCATACGACCTCTTTCCAACAACCAATCTGAACCAAGATCTGGAACAATCCACTTATGCCTCCACCACTTCAATCCTCCATGAATGGCAAACTCAAACAACATAGGAGTTTGGAAGGTGAACATAAAGGGTTCACAACTACAAGGATCAATGAGTGTAGACTCAAGATGGGCAAAAATCCACTAGAGTTCTCTTGCTCTCCTTTCTCCTCCCGTCCATAATCCATATGTGCTCAATATATAGTCCTCTCAAAGGTAAGTGAAAGGACACATCGATACATTTCTTGGGCAGATGGAGAGCCAAAGGTCACCCAATGACCACCTTTTGGGAGTAAAAAGTAACAAACTAGTGATTTTTACCATTTTACTTGATACCCCTGGCCTATAGTGATGCAACTCGCGGGTACGCTTTCTGTAGTGATGCAACAAGCGGGTCAGAGGAAAAATGAGGAACTGGGATGTCTGAAGGATATAAAGTGGATCTGAGTCAGTGAAATGGATCCTATAGGCCAAAGAATGTTGATGCTCACAGGGTGGAATATTACGTTGTAACAGATGCCCCCTAATGTGTGAGGTCAGAGACCGATGCTACGATGGCTGAAATACATTATGAAACTCAGAAGTGGAGTGATGGAGACACAAGTGGAAAGAGCAGCGCACTCGTCATAATACAATAGTATCCTTGAATACATGTCGGTAGTACAACAATCTGATACAATGGCCATGAATAGGAAGTACATAGTGAATACATGTCATAAGTGATCATATCTATGATCCCTCTACAGTAAGATACGGTCTCCCACTTACTCAGTTGTTAGCCTGGTGCCTGAGCACGTTTCCCTGTCAAGCCCTGCAGAGCTTATATTTTCCCTTCACAATTTGATGAACTTTCGACCCTGAGGGAACACCCCCCCGAGTGTCCACGTCTTGCATGCACCTCCTTGCATTGATCATAGGTATGTTCCACTACTTGGAACTAGTCTGCTTGCTATTTGACACTCATTCCCTCATTTGTTGTACTATAAGCAATTTTATTCTTTTTCAAGCTTTTCCCAAATATGAAAAAGACCAAAAAATTAAATATTCCAAAACTCCGGATGGGATTATGGTTACTACTTATTGTTTGCAGCTGTTGTGTCGCCTTTGAACATAGCATTCATTCCACTCCTTACATTATGAGTCGGGACTATAGTTGGACCTTAGGAGCTGTACTTGTTTCTCAGTTTTCTCCACTGATTGGTTAAGCTTCCAGTCATTATGGATCCCTTTGTGATGCCTCCTGCATTGCATAGTTTATGTCAAGTCTATAATGCCTGAGTCTATCCATCTGCTCAGGCTCTTGTTCAAAGGAAGTCCTGAAACTAGTGTCGGCCACTCCCCATATTTCTTGACTATTGCATGTCGGCCATCTTTATTGAGTCAGTCCGTTCCACCTAAGTTCTTCCAAATCTTTCAGCGTAGTTGGTACCTCGTGCTGGTTGATGGGGGATGCCTTAATTCCCTCCTTCCAGCGAGTCTCGTTCCATCGAATTCAACCCATTTATTCCGGGACTTGAGGCTTAGAGTTCGGTCGAGTACCTTGAGGCTTGCAGTCATTAGTTGCAGGTTCTCTCACCATCGACAGTTTTGGGAATTCATCAATGTCCCCTGATCGATGGATTCATCCTAGTGTTCGACTTCAACTCATTTATTCACACTTCGATGATTGTGCTCTGTGCCTTGATGCCCATTTTCATTATTGGTGGGTTATCTCGCGTCTGTTAACGGTATACATAATTGACTGGTAATCAGACGATGTCACATCAGGTTCGACCCATCCCTAGTGGAGTCGCCATTTATGTGTTGGAGAAAACTGACTATGGCTTGGGGTAGACCACAATAGACAGATGACTACCATAAATCAACTCAATTCTCAGAACTATGCTATATAAATGACAATGCTAAGATAAGAAAGAAGATAACCAACCTCGATCCAAACGTTTGATGTAGATCCCCGTTGGAGCTTTTCAATCCGTGCACTTGAATCTACAAATTAGTATTGACAGCCAATATACAACAAGTACATATAATATATAAACGGCATTAACATCATCAATAGAAATGGCCCATGATATAACAAGTAAATGCAACCCAATGTAAGATAAATAACGTCCACAACCTTAATGGACGAGAATATGAGTATTTCTACTAATAAACAAGAAAAAGTACAAAGTGATATGACCTCTTGCCGACAACCAATTTGAACCAAGATCTGGATCAATCCACTTGTGCCTCCACCACTTCAATCCTCCATGAATGGAAAACTCAAACTAGATAGGAGTTTGGAAGGTGAACATAAAGGGTTCAATGAGTGTAGACTCAAGATAGGAAAAAATCCACTAGAGTTCTCTTGATCTCCTTTCTCCTCCCGTCCATAAGCCGTATGTGCTCAATATATAGTCCTCTCAAAGGTAAGTGAAAGGACACACATCGAGACATTTCTTGGGCAGATGGAGAGCCAAAAGGTCACCCAATGACCGCTTTTTGGGAGTAAAAAGTAATAAACTAGTGCTTTTTACCATTTTACTTGATACCTGTGAGCTATAGTTATGCAACTCGCGGGTACGCTTGCTATAGTGATGCAACAAGCGGGTCAGAGGAAAAATGAGGAATTGGGATGTCTGAAGGATATAAAGTGGATCTAAGTCAGTGAAATGGATCCTACAGGCCAAATAATGCTGATGCTCATAGGGTGGAAGATTACATTGTAACAGATGCCCCCTAATGTGTGAGCTCAGAGACTGATGCTATGATGGTCGAAATACATTATGAAACTCAGAAGTGGAGTGATGGAGACACAAGTGGAAAGAGCAACGCACTCGTCATAATACAATAGTATCCATGAATACATGTCGGTAGTACAACAATCTGATATAATGGCCATGAATAGGAAGTACATAGTGAATACATGTCATAAGTGATCATAGCCATGATCCCTCTACTATAAGATACGATCTCCCGCTTACTTAGTTGTTAGCCTAGTGCCTCAGCACTTTTCCCTGTCGAACCCTGCAGAGCTTATATTTTCCCTTCACAATTTGATGACCTTTCGACCTTGAGGGAACACCCCCCCAAGTGTCCACATCTTGCATGAAATTCCTTGCATTGATCATAGGTATGTTCCACTGCTTGGAACTAGTCTGCTCACTATTTGACACTCGTTCCCTCATTTGTTGTACTATAAGCAATTTTATTCTTTTTCAAGTTTTTCCCAAATATAAAAAAGACCAAAAAATTAAATATTCCAAAAAGCCGGACGGGATTATAGTTACTACTTCTGGTTGGTAGTTGTTGTGTCTCCTTTGAACAGAGCATTCATTCCACTCCATACATTATGAGTCAGGACTATAGTTGGACCTTAGGAGCTGTACTTGTTTCTCAATTCTCTCCACCAATTGGTTAAGCTTCCAGTCATTATGGAGCCCTTTGTGATGCCTCCTGCATTGCACAGTTTATGTCAATTCTATGCTTCCTGAGTCTATCCATCTGCTCATGCTCTTGTTCAAAGGAAGTCCTGAAACTAGTGTCGGCCACTCCTCAGATTTCTTGACTATTGCGTGTCGTCCATCCTTATTGAGTCAGTCTGTTCCACCTGAGTTCTTCCAAATCTTTCAGCGTAGCTGGTACCTCGTGTTGGTTGATGGGGGATACCTTAATGCCCTCCTTCCAGCGAGTCTCGTTCCATCGACTTCAACCCATTTATTCTGGGACTTGAGGCTTAGAGTTCGGTTGGGTACCTTGAGGCTTGCAGTCATTAGTGGCAGGTTCTCTCGCCATCGACAGTTTTGGGAATACATCAATGTCCCCTGATGGATGGATTCATCCTAGTGTTCGGCTTCAACTCATTTATTCACACTCTAATGATTGTGTTATGTGCCTTGATGACCATTTTCATTATTGGTGGGTTATCTCGCGTCTGTTAATGGTATACATCCTTGACCGGTAATCAGATGATGTCACATTAGGTTTGACCCGTCCCCGGTGGAGTCACCATTTCTGTGGGTGAGAAAACTGACTATGGCTTGGGGTAGACCACAACAGACAGATGACTACCAGAAATCAACTCAATTCTCAGAACTATGCTATATAAATGACAATGCTAAGATAAGGAAGAAGATAACCAACCTCGATCCAAACGTTTGATGTAGATCCCCGTTGGATCTTTTCAATCCGTGCACTTGAATCTGCAAATTAGTCTTGACAGCCAATATACAACAAGTACATATAATATATAAATGGCATTAACATCATCAATAGCAATGGCCCATGATATAACAAGTAAATGCAACCCAATGTAAGATAAATAACATCCATAACATTAATGGACGAGAATATGAGTATTTCTATTAATAAACAAGAAGAAGTACAAAGTGATACGACCTCTTGCCGGCAACCAATCTAAACCAAGATATGGATCAATCCACTTGTGCCTCCACCACTTCAATCCTCCATGAATGGAAAACTCAGAGTAGATAGGAGTTTGGAAGGTGAACATAAAGGGTTCACAACTACAAGGATCAATGAGTGTAGACTCAAGATAGGGAAAAAATCCACTAGAGTTCTCTTGCTCTCCTTTCTCCTCCCGTCCATAAGCCTTATGTGCTCAATATATAGTCCTCTCAAATGTAAGTGAAAGGACACATCGAGACGTTTCTTGGGTAGATGGAGAGCCAAAGGTCACCCAATGACCGCTTTTTGGGAGTAAAAAGTAATAAACTATTTATTTTTACCATTTTACTTGATACCCGCGGGATATAGTGATGAAACTCGCAGGTACGCTTGCTATAGTGATGCAATAAGCGGGTCAGAGGAAAAATGAGGAACTGGGATGTCTAAAGGATATAAAGTGGATCTGAGTCAGTGAAATGGATACTATAGACCAAAGAATGCTAATGCTCACAGGGTGGAATATTACGTTGTAACACCTTACGAGATTTGGATGCCCGGAGATATTGATGAGTGATCAAGGCATTGATTTTCTGAATAAGACCATTGCAGCTTTGACCGAAGAGTTCCACGTTCATCATCAGCGCAGCACGCCTTATCATCCATAGGTGAATGGAACTATTGAAGCATTTAACAAAATATTGGAAAATGTGCTAACCAAGATATGCAATGTTAATCGGGATGATTGGGACCTACGCATCCCATCTGTACTATGGGCACACAAGACTACCTACAAGAAACTAACTGGCCATACACCTTTCAGGTTGGCATATGGGAAATAAGCAATAATGCCGATGGAGTACATTGTTCCCAGTTTGAGAACCGCAGCATTCACAGGCATGGTTGACCGCGACGCGCTAGAAGAGAGACCCTTACACTTGGTTGGTCTGGAGGAGGATCGCTTCATTGCAGGCTTTCACCAACAAGTGCAGAAGGAAAGGGAAAAGGCATGGCATGATTGCCACATCAAGAACAAGTCTTTCCAGGTAGGTGATCTAGTCCTCCTGTATGATAGTAAGTTCATAAAATTTCCTGGGAATTTTAAAATGCATTGGCTTGGTCCATATACTGTATTACACGTTACTAATGCCGGCGCAGTTCAATTAGCCACATTAGTCGGGGTTACCTTTCCTACTTTGATCAATGGAAGCAAACTAAAACCCTATCGGGACAGTCCTACTTTGCAGAACCTATGATGATCACCGACCGAAGAATTCTATGTGGCAAGTACAGTTGAAATTAGGCACCAGAAAGCTAAGTGAATCTGTACGCAATGTATATTATGGAGTACGTAATACCACGCAGCACAGCCGCAACACACTGCTGTGAAAAAAAAAATTAAATAAAATAAAAAGGAAAGAAGGACAGCATAGTTGTGAAGCTCAAAGATGCAACCACAAGGGTCAAAGTACATGAGGCTGGGACTTAAGTCGGAAGGCTGACTTCCAATGCCGCGAAGCCACGGCACAGGACCAAGAATGACCTACCGCGTAGTTTGACGCAATGTTCAGAAAAATAGCCGTTACAGTGTCAATGCAGAAAAATAGCCATTATATAGCCATTGCCAGCAACCGCTTGGACAATTAAAGCAAAAATAGCCGTTCTGAACTAAATTTGAAGGACAAGCCCAAACGATCCGACGGAATTGGCCAATGAATATAGCCCTTAATGCCCATCTAGCTGTTGAAGGGCACGGAGGGGTCCATTGCCCCTATAAATAATGCTAAATATTTCCTCGCGGGCGTTACCAAATACTTAGAATTTTTTTTGTGAATACTTCTATCTAAGCTACTTACAGTATACCATATAGGAACCTTGCGAGTTTAGCTAGTGCATGTCTGAGAGATTTTATACTCAAGAAGAATTCACAATTCAGGAGACAGTGTGGATTTTTGACAACGGAGGGATCGAAGGGTTAATGAGAACCCCAGCTAAGAACGTTACCCTCGAACCAGGTCAAGCATAAAGAAGGTCACCAAGGCACGGTCCAATTATGGAAGACAAAGGCAAGAATTCGCTGGCACCATGAACGAAAGTTCCTAAGATGGGTTCCGCAGGGTAAAGGCCACCAGTAGCAGACAAACAAATCCCACTGACTATGACCCCGAAATATATCTCACCGCGTGCACTAGACACACCGTTCTTTAAGCTACTGAAAAATGCCAAGTATGAGATCCCATTATCACCAATATAAAAAAATGTGCAGCTAGAAAAGAATCTGTTGGGAAAAATACAAGAATGCAAGTGGGAGGATTATGACCTGCTGGAGATACAGAAGGACGAGCCCCATGACCCAAAGTTCCCACAATTCTAGCTCGGCCAGTACATGTGCTGGAAGAAATATGCCAAGGGTCAGCTTAACCTGGTAGCCGAAAGCTGGCTGGCAGGGGTAGCATAGTCAGGGCTACTCAACCTACTCAAGCTCCCACACTTTGATAGAACTCCAGAGTTGAATGTAGTAGTAAGAACAATGATGGCACGAATGCATCAAGGTTACTTATGGCTAGACCGTAACGTGGAGCTCAATATTGACTTAATCCACCGCATTACAGGACTGAGTAAGAGGGGTAAAGATCCCAAAAATTACTTTCAAGGGAAGAATAAGGATAAAGAAGTGGTGGCCCTCATAAAGAAATCCCAAGATGTCATCAAAGGGAAGAGGGGTTTTCAGAAAGAATAAATTGACAATAAGGCGATGAGATTCGTTACCCAGTTGTTAGCAGGAAAGATCCTAAGAAAGTGCAGGCCTCTAAAGGTAAGTGCGGGCGCAGTACTGCTTGGCACCGCAACAACAAAATGGGAACAATTTAACTCGTCGCAGTACCTATTGAACGAGTTCATGGAAGAACTCAACAAGACACAAATCAATGGAGGAAACTTCCACTTTACATGGCTTATAGTGTTGATCGCTTTTGTGGGATGGAAGGAACCAAACGATTATGTTGGAGTAATCACGGATGCCAATGAATAGAGAGGGACGCGGTACTCAAACCTCTGGGCAAATTTGAATTCACAGAGGCAGCACGCGACCACTGAAGTCTTTTACCAATACTATAGCCAGCTGCACGATGCGATTATGGCGACTCCAAGGATTACAAAGCAGGTAACTAACAAATATATTCGCATCATCGATTTTTATGCTAACATGCGCAATATTCATATTTCACCAAAAGCGCAGCAGAAGAAGGCGGAGTGGTATGCAGGAAAATACCACATGTACGAGGAGGACATTGATAACATAATGAAGGAATGGCCTGTTGAGTTTCGTGTTGAGGTTGTTGATGTCCCCAACGATTCCAACAAGGATGAACCCATTCCGCGACCGTATCCGATAGTGGAAGAAAAGGAGGCAGGAAAGAGGAAGGAGCCGGAGAGCCCCAGCCAGAAAAAGGGAGCACGCAAGAAGCAGAAAGCTGATAAAGGTCAGTTAGATACAGTCCTCAAGGAGGACAATTATGATATGATTGCAGTTTGTAGCTAGGGTTTTTACCCTAGCTTGTGCAAATGAGCACCTACTAAGGAGAATGGACTCCTTAGTAGCAGTTCAATAAACAGTTAATTAAAGTAAGAAAACAATACGAATTCTAAACTAGCATGAGCATTAGTAAACATAACAAAATATAGAAATATGGTGAAGATCTTTCTTTTTTGTATTAAAATTTTACCTCAAGTGTAGAGGTTGGTGAAGTTCTTGCAATGGTCCAAGAGGGTTGCTCCAAACTCCATCTTTGCTCCTTCTCTTTCTCCCAAGGGTTGAAAATGGGCCAAAAGGGGCACTTAATGGTGAAAGTAGCTCAAGGGTGAGCTAGGGTTTCAAGAGTGATTTTGGCAGAGTAGGGGTGTATTTGACTGTGGATATGAAATGAGGGGTCTCCATCACCTATTTATAGGTTTTTAGTGGTGGAGTGCTGGCCCATGGTTTTGGGAACCATATTGTTTAGGTCAGCTATATAGGGTTTTTTCCTCCTTTTTCCTCTTTTTCCTCCTTTTTTTTTATTTTTTTATTCCCTTTTTAGAGGGTTTTGCTATTTTGGAGGAATTTTGGATAATTTTGGGGGGAAAAGGGGTTTTTTAGCCTTTTGGAGGCTTTTTTGATGGTTTTGTGGCCTTTTGGAGGCTTTTTAGGCCTTAAGGAGGCTTTTTAATGGGATTTTAAGGTTTTAAAGGTAGATATGGTAGGAAATATGGACAAATGAGTCATGCAATGGGGTAGATGAGGTAGTGAGCACTTTTTGTGTGTTAACAGATTGCCCCGTGATGTGTGAGGGTAGGAGCTCATCGTATGGCCGATAGACATCATAAGTCATGTATGGTTTTCCTAGGGTGTGGAGAAGAGAAGAAACAAACTGGATCCCAGAACAACGGTCCCGAACAAACTACAAAAACTGAAAGTACATAACCTCAATAATGGATGAGGAATAATCTGATCATATGGACGAGGCGGGCATTCCCATGCTCGTATCAAGATATAGAACAATAATAAAAATGGGGTCCAAAATATGGGGACTTGTCATATACATGGCCTCAAATAATGAATGAGGAAGAATCTCAATATATGGACGAGGCGGGCCTTCCAATGCTCATATCAAGATACATAAAAATAACTGTGAGGCCCTAAAAAGGGGGGACCTGTAGGATACATAGAGAACCACTGTGTACATCATAAGGGTCCAGAGGGGACACAAATTTGGGACATACTGCTGGGATGACCATGTCTAAGTTGAAGAACTGATACACTGGAATAACAATAGTGCTACTGAGTGGGGTACCAGAGGAACTGATGAGCTGCTGGATCATAGTGACGAGGAGTCATATCATCAATGGGACACCAAACTGGAACTGAACTGGGTACTGAAGGAAGCATATAACTGGATGGCTTCCGAATACAATCGCCAACGCAACCCGGACATCCACAGGAACATATAACTGGGTGTTCCGAAGTGACTCACCAATGTGCTAGAGTCGAGGGAAATGCTAAAGCGATACTGTGTTCCAGAGGCGAGGGTGCAGAGGAATGCACTCCAGGTGGTGGACCTTTAGGATCCAGCAGTACAGGCTATTGCAGCATGCGTGGTTCAGGTTTTGGGGTCCCAGTCACCTGAGAAGGTGTCCGGGGGACAAATGCAGCTAGTGGAGCGGGTACTGGATGGTGTCTATTGTGCGTGGTGTCAGATGTTCCTCACTTATGTGCAACGGCAGCTGACATTGGTGAAGGAATCTAGCCAGGGATTCTGTTATGGATCCTTTCTATGTGCTTTCTTCATGGAGTGGGTACCTACACTGCGGCCACGGGTGCCGGTCAGGGCAGGAGGACTGAGGGAGCCGTGCATGGTGCGATGGGGAGAGATGATGCGCCACCGGGGTGGTGGTGAGGTGGGTAGATACTTCACTCAAGAGATGTACCTGCAATGGTTGTAGATGCTGCTGACACTGGATGACTTTCCATACAGGGATATGGACTACACCGGGGATCCAGAGGCACCATGGGTGCCAGAACAGGCATGGGGACCAGATTGTACGTATTGATTCTATTGCATGTTATGGATGTCAAGATTTGTGTATGATAAGTTTCTTGATATACTGTTTGCTTACTGATGTGTGATCTACAGATGTTGACCCAAGACCACCACCAGGACATATAGCGTGTAGGGGGCATGTGGCGATACCAGCCCTGCTAGGCTGAGGGGAGGTGCATCGACGGGATGCTGAGGGGACTCTGGAGTCCGTACGGATGCTTCTGGATCGGTTGCTAGTGGGAGTGACCGATGACGGGTGGCGGGATGTGGATTCGGAGGTGATTCAAGATTGCATGAGGGCGCCACAGGAGTTCCGGTTGATCGCGATCCGGGTGGTCATCTTAGCAGATAGGGGACAGGCACATGATCTCGTAGGGGATGAGGAGCTGCCGGAGGAGGAGCGAGGGGAGGACTCAGAGGAAGCTGATGCAAGGTATGACTCTCATTAGGGAGTACAGGGGACTCCCCCCCGATTTTGTAGCTATGGCATGTATTCTATGAGGCATAGGGATGTATAGATATTTTTTTGTCTAGCTGAGTACGGGGGTACTCAGGACATGTTTGACATTCATTTTTTGATATATATATATGCACAAGGATGCACCTTTTTGCGATGATGAGTTAATTTACGCACGTGGATGCGCTTATGGTTTGTTATATGTTTGTACTGCACGTGGATGCAAGTAGTATAGAATGATGGGCACATGGATGCCCCTTGTGTATTTTATGTGATGTATTGCACATGGATGCAACGTGATGTATGTAGGATTAGGCACGTGGATGCCCCTGTATAGGAATGTGTTTTTATTTTTATTGCACATGGATGCAAATGTTTATTTGGTGATAGGCATGTGGATGCCCCTTGCAATCTTTTTGGGTTTTTATATATTTGTGATGAGATGTTATGGGATGATGATGCATGATGGAGGTTTTACATGGTGTGATTGATGTGCCAATCTAGGATGTTGTTAGCCATTTGATCCGCGACACTATTTTGAGCCCGGGGGACATGGGTGAATGTTATGGATTCAAATTGTTGGCTGAGTTTTTTTATGTGCAGGAATTTTCTAAAGAGGTAGGGATCACACACCTAGTAGCAGTTGTTGAGCTAGGAGACAAGTAGCTGGGAGTCAAGGAACACATGAAGGTGACATATGCCCATCTGGAGGGAAGCAGTCAGGAGACCGGTCACAGCATCATACTCCACCTGGTTACTGGTAGCAGTGCCTATACATATTCCGTCGAGGTGAATCAATTCATGTGAAGGGGAATATAAGACCCATGCTGCAGAAGCCAGGTTGGGAGACCAGCGGCTTTCTCCATCAGCGAAGCCAATGTAATGAGGTGGAATATGGTCCATCTATGTTCATGCAAAAAATGATGAATGTAAGATTGTGGTAAAAAAGGTGAAAAACAAGAAAGAGAGCAAACTGTACAATGCTGACCAATGGGGCCGCGGGTTTATTTAGGGATAAAAGCATTTAAGATACAACCCATTACGAGGGTTGTGCAAAGGGTGACCTTCTGAGTCAGTCAAAATGTATGCCCGATTGTCGAGGCAGGTCTACACGATGTAAGGGCCTTGCCACATGGATTCAAACTTTCCTTTACCAATTTTGTCATGGGCTTGGTCATAGGCGAGGACGAGGTGCCCTTCATGGAAAGTTCGAGGGTGTACATGTTTGTCGTAACCAACTTTGGAGTGGTTCTTGGCGGCTTCAATGGTCTAGAGAGTGGCACGACGATCTTCATCAGCTTGTTCTAGTGATAGAAGACGTTGCTCGAGTGGGGAGGTGTCTAGGAAAAGCTCGACGGCGATGTGTAAGGCAGGTATCTGACACTTGATGGGGAGGACAGACTCTACACCGTGAACTAAATGAAATAGGGTAAAACCGGTGGTAGTATTTGTGGATGTATGGTAAGCCCATAAGGCAGGGAACAACATGTGGTGCCAATTGGACTTATGCCAGTCAATAGGGCGTTGGAGGATGGTTTTTAGAATTTTGTTAATGGCCTCTACTTGACCGTTCCCTTGGGGGTAGTAAGCAGAGGAATACTGATGTTCGAACTTGAGGAGGGTGAATAACTTGCACCAAATGGAATCTTTGAAGTGGGAACCATGGTCTGATACCAATTGTTTGGGGACCCCAAATCGAGTGATAACGTGGTTAAAAAAGAAACGGGCAGCGGTGTCAGATGTACAATTGAAGGTGGGCATGGATTCCACCCATTTGGTGAAGTAATCGACGGTGACAATGATGTAATTATGGTTGTTGGCAGATGAGGGTTTACACTCCATGAATTCGATGGCCCACTTACAAAAGGGACCAATGGTGACAACTGGGTGTAACGGAGCGGGTGGTGTCCGGGCCTTGGGGGCGAAAAGTTGGCAATTATGACAATGTTTGACTGCTGTGATGCAGTCGGTAAAGAGTGTGGGCTAGAAGTATCCGGCGCGGATGACCTTTTGGGCGGTGGCCATCCCAGAGAAATGGCCGCCATAGGCACTGCTATGACAGTCATTGAGGACGTGTTCGGCTTCCTCGTGTGTAAGGAAACGACGAAGGATCATGTCAACCCCTCGCCGGTAAAGGACATCACCTAAGAGGAGATATCGAGAGGCCTGGTGACGGATACGATGGCGTCCATCACGATTGATGTTGGGTTTGAACTTCTGTGTGTGCAGGTATAACAAAATATCACCGTACCACAGGTCATCAAACGAGATGATGAACACGTGATTGTCGGGTAACACATCGGATATTTGTGGGGACAGCAGAAGGGAGGGGAGATCGATGATGAGCTGGGAAAGCACGAGGGCTTTAGTGCCCTTAGGGGTTCGGAAAGTGAGGCCATATTCCTGGAGGATAATGACCCATTTAACAACATGACCTTGCAGGAGCCATCGGTTTAATAGATAGACCATGGGGTTGGAATCAGCGACAACTGTGGTATGACTAAGTAAAATGTAGTGTCGCAATTTTTGGATGGAAAAGACCACAGCTAGGGCTAGTCTCTCCTCATATGGGTAACGTAGGGGTGGTCCAGACAAGGTCTGGCTGACATAATAAATGACATGCTCCTGGAGAGCGGCGTCTTCTTGAACCAGGACTTCGAACACAGCATGTTCGGATGCCGAGACGTAAAGGATGAAGTCCTGAGAGAAATCTGGAGGGGAGATCAAAGGGGCTTGTGTAAGAGATTTCTTGAGGGCTTCAAATGCAGCTTCTGCTTGCTCATCCCAAACAAAGGGTATATGGGTACGAAGCAGGCGTAAGAAACCATGAATGATAGTGGCGTAATCTGGAACAAAGTTACGAAGGAAATTAAATCGCCCCTGCAGACTCTGGAGCTGTCGGAGCGTGTGAGGAGAGGGAAGGTCTAGGATGGCTTGGACCTTTAGGGGATCGACAGCAATTCCTTTCTGGGAAACAATGAAACCCAACAACTGGCCTACTGGAACGAAAAAGACACACTTGTGTGGGTTCAAGTGGATTTTATATTTGTGACAACGCAGGAAAACTTGTCGGAGGTCGTTAAGGTGGTCTGATCGGTTCCAGGAACGAGCTATAAGGTCATCAAGATAGACTAGTAGGATATGGACCAAATCGTGAAAGCAATAGGTCATGGCCCGCTGGAAGGTGGCACCAGCATTTTTGAGGCCGAAAGGCATGACGCGATAGGAAAAGGTGCCCCATGGGGTGGTAAAGGCATTCTTGTGTTGATCCTCCTTACGGATCTGAATCTGGTTGTATCCGAAAAAACCGTCCATGAAAGATAGGACTTCATGTCCTGCACACGCATCGATCAGTTGGTCAATGAATGGCGTAGGGAAGTTTCCTTTGGGACAAGCGTGGTTTAAATTGCGGAAGTCAGTACATGCTCTAATGATGCCTTGTTTTTTGTTAACAGGGATGGGGTTTGAAACCCAGGTGGTATATGCGATAGGATAAATGAATTCTGCTTTGCGAAGTTTCTCAACCTTTGCTTTAACAGCGGGGAGCTTTGAAGGATGAATGGGGTGCTGTTTCTGGCGAACGGGGGGTACATCAGGCCATGTGTCAATGTGGTGCTCTATAATAGCGGGGTTGAGACCAGGCATTTCGGTATAGGACCAGGCAAAGACATCACGAAACTCTTGGAAAAGGTTTTGTACGCTTCAATCTCATACTCATTACAGGAGGCTCCTAAGGTAATGATTTCAAGAGCACCAGGTGGGTTAGAGATATCTATGTGGATGACGGGTGAGATGTTGGCCATGTTACCTTCCTCAAAAGCATCAGGAGCAGGAATAGGATCCTTAAACTAGTCGACTTTGGTGGGAAGGAAATCTTTGGACTCAACTACGAACTGGGTAGCTATGGTAGAGGAGGATTCTTCTGGGAGGAAATAGGAACGATGGTGCACATCATCCTAGGGATAATCCGGGGCAGTGAGAGCCTCTAGAATCTCCTCATCATTGCGGAAAGTTTGAGTTGTCAAATCGGTTGACGAGGGGGTGGTAGCCGAAGAGATCATATAAATGGTGTTAATCTCTCCGGATGGGGATGATACCGGGGGGTGGATCTCCTCAATTGTGGGGGGTGTCATCTCAAGGTCCAAATTATTCATCTCGTAGAGAGCTGCTCTGTAATCTGGGAGATCAGGATAGTGATGTGAGTAATGGCCGTAAATACCGCATATTGCACAAGGGTGGTTGGTACGGAGTGATTTATCATGAGGCTTAGGGGTTGGATCTAGTTCAACAACCGGGATGTTGGGGTCGTCGTCAAGCATTTGCATGTGCACCTATAATGCAGGTAATTGTGGACATTGATGAGTCAGATGGCCTAACTCATCACACAACGAGCATTTGGGGGGAGCACGAAACCTAGGGGGGGGGGTTTAACTGCCTTGGGAAGGGGTACAGTAGTGTATGGTTGTGGGCCTCTGCCCCCAATGGGATTGATAAGAGGAGGGGGATTCGTCAATGACGAAGGGGTAGTGACACCGGGAGGTGGTTGATTAGTAGTGGCAATGGGTTGCACCGGTTGTAGGATGACATTTGGTGTCGACGGGGGAACAGGAGGCGAAATATACCACATGGGTAATCCCAAGGTTAACCCGGGGAGGCTGGGAGTAGCCATAACCGAGGCACTTACTACGCCCGACGGAGGGAATAGGAAGGGGATGGTGTTGGTGGGTGTAACACCAATGTGACTAGGTACCAATGGTGTTTTGGGTAACAAGGGCGGTTGATTGTTGGGTGTTTGTGTATTGTGGGAAAGAGTACATAGGTTAGATACTTCGGTCACGAGTGACGGGGGCGGAATGGATTGGAATGTGAAAGTCATCGGCGTGTCTAAGTAAAGTATGGGTCCCACGGAGGAAACAAACGAGGTAGTTGCACCATAAACAGGTTGTTCAAACATGGGGAGAACATTTTCGCGTGCAGCGGGGGCATTGGGATCGTAATAGGTGAGTTGGTCGACCTTAACCACGCGTCCGTCATGGGGGAACATCATGGTATGAAAAATGGATGAGGCAACCACCCGCATGGCATACATGTAGCTGCGGCCAAGTAAGAGGTTATAATCAAGTTGGGCATTGATGACCTCTATGTCAATGAGCACGGTTTTTCCATCCAAATGGATGGGGACATTGGCTAAGAGACCTTGGGGTTGAGCCGAACGACCGTCATAGGCTTGCAACGCAGTGGTGGACTGCTGGAGGGTAGGGGATCCCAACTTCTGCCAAACGAATGTGGACATAACGCATGTAGAGGCACCTTCATCGATAATGCACCGATGGATGACAAGATTCCGAACAGAAACAGAAACTTGGAATGCTAAAGTGGAAGGCAGGCGTGGTTCGGACTAGTCCAAATCTAAGGCCATCAATTGTGAATCATTGGGGTCAATAGCACCAATGGCGGAGAGCAAAGTCTTGTGCTATGAAGGACAATTTTTTAAGACTTCTAACGTAGACATGGCTGCGGGAGATTGGGCTAAGTCATCTACAATGTTGTAATTTGACGCAGCATGAGCATTGGGGTTATTGTTGATACGACGAAGTAGGAAACGAGGTGCTTTGGAGGTTCCATCTAGTGGAGCCGGAGGTATATGTAACGTCTGATCGGTGGGATGAACGTTAGTGTTTTTGTCGGCGGGAGGGGCTTCAAGGGTGGAGCCATATTGATTCCGATGAGTTTGGAGGTTGACATCAACGGATGACATCATTAACAAGTGGTGGGTACCTGAGTCGAACATGGGTTGATCAGGAGTGGCATAAGTGATTTGTTGTTGTGGTGGCGCGTTGCCTTGAGGGGGAGCCAAAGGCTGAGTGTTCACTACGCCTTGGGCTGGTAAGGGGCTTTGCAGCACCAAAGGTTGCTACTGAGGGGGTGGGGGGGTGGGTGGCGCCTGAGGAGCCGCATGCCCTTGGTAATGGGCATCATCAGTCCAGAGCTGCCGAGCTTGCTCCAAATGTGGGCAAGCATGTGTGTAGTGGCCATAGACCCCACAAATAGAACAAGGATGGTTTGTTTGCAAATTAGGATTTTTGGCCTGCTTGGGCGATCGATTAGGGTTCTGGTTGGCAGGTGTCGTGTTATTGTTGTTTGGGGGATTGGGAGGTTGACCACCTTGGTCTGGAGGGGGGTCGTTCCCACGGTTACGGCCTTTGCCACAGTTTTGCTGGCCCTATTGGCGCTGGTTGTTTTGGTTCTGCTGCGGATTCTGTTGGGCATAGACTTGCCCTTGGGCAGTAGGTGGGTTCTGGGGTTGTGCAGGTGCGGGAGCAGGCTGCGGTGGATAATAAGTAGGGGGAGGCTGCGCAGGTGCTGAACCTTGTGGGGGTTGCTGATACGTCTGCAGAGTGAGTTGTGGGTTTGCCGCAGGGGCTTCTTGTGGTGGGTAATAAGCTTGTTGGGCTTGAGAGGACAGAGGAGCTGGTGCAGCTTGCGGGTGGTAATAGGGCTGAGGTGCGACCAGGGGGGTGTAAGTGGGGGATGCATGCCCAAAGCACTGAGTTGGACATGAGGGTCCATGGGAATGGTGGTGATGTGCCATGGGAGCATACGAATTGGTTGCTCCAGACTGTGATGTAGCCCGCGAAAGGTCAGGGCCATGGCTAGGACTTGCTATGGAAAAGGGTTGGGGATGCGAGGCAATATGGCCAATGATGCCGTCTACGACATGGGATGCCCCCGGTGCATTGTGTGGGGAGGAATTGCCGCAAGGGGCATCAGGTATGATGGTATATAGATAACCCGACTAGGCATAAATGAGGTCAAATTGCTGGGCTTTGAGGATGGCCTCTTCTTCAGACTGGGGTCACTCAGATGCCACATCCTTGGCAATGACAGGAAGGAGGGATTTTAGAAACCAATCTAAGAAGATACGGTCGTCTAACTTAATTTTGCAGAGGCTGCGGCGTCGATGCCACTCATGAATGTGGTCAGTGATGTGGGCAGCCGTGTTCTGTCTACAAGACAGTAGGATCTCAACTCCCGCGTCATAGCGGATAGGTAATTGAAAGAACTGTAGGAAAGTCGAGGCAAGGGAAGTAAAGGTGGCATGGGTCCCATGGGGCTGCTCGATGTACCACTTAGTTGTAGAGCTAGTGAAGGTGCGTTTTAACAGACGGAGGTGGACAGAGTCGTCCACTATGGAGTTGGAGGAACACCATAGATGGAAGGACATAATATGGTTCTGGGGGTCCTCACCTGCCTTGCCCTCAAACTTAGGGATGTCGGAGGGAAGCTTGGTGGGCATGTGAGGCCACGTAGGGTCGTGTCTAATGGGATCATTAGTCAGTTTAGCTAGGTCAGGAAGGTTGAGGCTAGCCATGAATGGAAAACTAGTAGAAGGATGTGACATACTAGTTGGTTGGACCATGGTGGGGTCAATGCCCCCAAGTGTAGGGGCATGGTTTGGGAGGTTGCCCCCAAGTGGAGGGACGAAAATGGTATGGGATGGTCCTGCACCGCCAAGGGTAGTGTGAGTCACTGATGGAGTGAGAATAGGTATTCCAGCTACTAGAATGGGTGCAGTGATCGGAATGGTAGATGTGGGCCCCATCAAGGGCATACCCAAAGCAGGTGTGGTAGCTGGTGTGGTGGTGGATGCTCCACCAATGGTCCCTACAAAGAAAGGGGTGGAAGTCATGCCAACCATGAGGCTGGTTGGTGCAGTGTAAATGGGGTTCTTGGACTCTGCGTCAGAATCAGAGGTAAAATAAGGGACATATAGCTTGGGTGATGGAGTTTTATGCCGTTGACGAGTGGAGTCAAGTGACAAGGCTCGAGATCTATGATGAGTGGGATCAAGTGATGAATATCTAGGTCTATGACGGATGGTGTCAAGTGAACCGTGCTGTGGGGGCTCGCCCCGGAGGCGCCGAGAATGTCTCGGGGACTCAATGGTGACAGATGGTGTCAAATAGATGGGGGGTTGTGTTGAGCGAAAAACAGCTCAAAAACCCTAATGCAACAGAGTGTGCAAAAGGAGAGCTCAAAAAATATGGCACTCAGGCCAACAACCAACTCAAAACACTTACTGTAATAGCTGTGCTACAATAAGTGGAGTATCAACATAAATGGTCAAAATACCAACAAGTAGCAGGTTTCCTAAAAAATAAAAATAGTGGACTCACTAGACCAAAAGGAGGTAAGGGAGCATGCAAACACCTAACTAAATAGTATTCTGACTCAACTAGACATATCCTCTGCAAGGTGATGAAATCCAAGTCAAACAATATGGATAGTAGAGCCAAGTGGCTAAAGATATCCCCCTACTGGGAGGGACACCGGGTAGTCAATCCTAGAAGAAAGGCAACTAAGATACCCCGTTCATGACACATCCACAAAAGGTGAATCTGCTGTTTGGTTCTATCGCCGTGGTATCCCCATACAAGGATACCCCGAGAACTGTGAAAGGTAGCCTTTGGTTACTGAATGGATTGCGGTATTCCACTTAGGCCTCTGGAACTAGTCTGGCGATTTCAACCCTCCTAGGGGAGAGGCCCTCTGATAAAATGGTTGTGACCATGCCAAAAAATACTAGGGGATTTTGGTTCCCTAATGGACAACAGCTATGTCTCAAGTGTAAGCAACCGAGGGGTATTATTTGGATGCCTATCCCCCCGATCCTACCTAACTATGAAAATTTTTATGTGTTCCCCAAGTGGGGTTAGAATGTTGGTTGTGTTAAGTAGTTTTTTAAGGCTCACTTGAATTAGGTGACAGAGTGTGTGCGTGTGAGATGATGAACCCAAGTAAAAGTGCCACGGAGTGGGCAACTTTCTAACTAAAAATAACAATACAGAATTTAAACTTTGAAATGCAAAATTTTCTCTTTTTCAATTAAAATGTTGAAATTTAAAACAAAATATTATGTAAATGGAATAGAAATAATACTGCAGAAAAGGCTGTAGGGAAGGATGGCTGCAGGTAGGACAGATGGCTGTGCAAGTGCAGAAAATATTGCAGCAAAGTGCTGGGTTCAAAACAAGAAAAAAGTGCAGAAAACAGACCACGGGTATGTGGCAAATCTGGGCGGTCGGACTGCGGGAAATAGCTCAACAATCGTGGATAGGTTGCGGGGTTTTGGCCGAAAGATGCAGTCGGGCCACTGGAAACAGGTCAAAAGACGCAGGCGGGTTGCAGGAAAATGGTTGAAAGCCGCAAACGGGACACGAGAAAATGGCCTAAAGACACCGACGGGTTGCAGAGAAATGGCTGAAAGCCGCAGGCAGGACCCAGGAAAATGGCTTAAAGACATCGACGGGTTGCAGAAAAATGGTTGAAAGCCGCAGGCGGGACGTAGGAAAATGACTTAAAGACGCCGGCGGGTTGCAGAAAAATGGCTGAAAGCCGTAGGCGGGACACAAGAAAAAGGCTGAAAGACGCCGGTGAGTTGCAGAAAGATGGCTGAAAGCCGCAGGAAGGACGCGTAAAAATGGTTAACAACCACCGTCGGATCGCACCAAACAAGCTACTAGCCACGGTCGGATCACAGGTAACAGACTTGAATCCGCTGGTAGGGTGCCGGAAACAGTCTGAGAGCCGTGGTCAAATCGTAGGTAAATGCCTAAAAGACGCAGTTAGAACGCAATTGCGGGGGGTAAAAGACGTAGTTTACGGCAGCCGAAAGGGACAGCCGAAAGGAAAAAACAGAAAAATATTGCAGAAAATTGAAAACACTTAAAACTACTAAAACTATAACTAGAAATTCAAAAGAAACACAAGCGGAGTCGCCAAAACTGTAGCTAGGGTTTTTACCCTAGCTTGTGCAAATGAGCACCTACTAAGGAGAATGGACTCCTTAGTAGCAGTTCAATAAACAGTTAATTAAAGTAAGAAAACAATACGAATTCTAAACTAGCGTGAGCATTGGTAAACATAACAAAATATAGAAATATGGTGAAGATCTTTCTTTTTTGTATTAAAATTTTACCTCAAGTGTAGAGATTGGTGAAGTTCTTGCAATGGTCCAAAAGGGTTGCTCCAAACTCCATCTTTGCTCCTTCTCTTTCTCCCAAGGGTTGGAAATGGGCCAAAAGGGGCACTCAGTGGTGAAAGTAGCTCAAGGGTGAGCTAGGGTTTCAAGAGTGATTTTGGCAGAGTAAGGGTGTATTTGACTATGGAAATGAAATGAGGCGTCTCCATCACCTATTTATAGATTTTTAGTGGTGGAGTACTGGCCCATGGTTTTGGTAACCATATGGTTTAGGTCAGCTGTATAGGGTTTTTTCCTCCTTTTTCTTTTTTTTCCTCCTTTTTTTTTATATTTTTATTCCCTTTTTAGAGGGTTTTTGCTATTTTGGAGGAATTTTGGATAATTTTGGGGGGAAAAGGGGTTTTTAGCCTTTTGGAGGCTTTTTTGATGGTTTTGTGGCCTTTTGGAGGCTTTTAATGGAATTTTAAGGTTTTGAAGGTAGATATGGTAGGAAATATGGACAAATGAGTCATGCAATGGGGTAGATGAGGTAGTGAGCACTTTTTGGGTGTTAACACAGTTAAATTCACGGAGCAGATGAAAGACCTCATGACCGATAAGGAGAAAAAAGATAAATAGATACAAGATACTTTAACCAAGAATCTGGTCGCATTGGAGGGGATTACACTAAAGATTGATGAAGTACAGAAGCAGTTACCCTCGCCGCATGACTCAAAGTCCGAAGGGAATTCTGGAGGGACTTAGCAGCAGCAACAGATGACCATGGTCGTTCCTGCGAGGTCACGTATCATTCACCTGGATACAAGCACTGTCAACTTGCCTATTCCAGAGCAACTGATGCTAGACATGAAAGATGTCGAGCGGGTAGAGCTTGAATTAGCTAAAATACCACTGCCAGGTCTACACTTTCTACAGATGCAGTGTGTGGAGGAAATGCATGAAAGAATCATTGACATGCTCAAAGGACAAGCTGAGCTGCAGGAAACCAATCGGCATCTGGTGGAAGATAGCTCGAGCAGAGTTATGCAGCTTCAAGATGCAGAGGATCATCGGCTAAGGATGGAGGCCACGATCACCGCGGTCGCCGATGGCATTGATGAGTTTGAAGTACAAGCGAAACCTGCAGACACCATTGTCAAGATTGGTGAACTGGTTACAAATATGAAGACAGAAATGCAGGACATGGAGATTGTCCATGAGGCTAAGATTGCTGCCCTGAAGGAGTAAGTTAACCCTCAGACACCACCAAATGAGCAGCAGTTGAGAGCAAAGGAGGTAAAAACCGCTGCAGAGACCATTGTCGCGGAAGTGGCTAAGTGTCAAAAATTGTTGGAAGCAGCATCAGCAGCATTCACAATCCTTGAAGAGGACCCGGCATTGCAGGAGGTAAAGGATGCTATAAAGGAAAAGCAGGCTACACTGGAGCAACTGGATATGGAAGTAAAAGTCCTTGTGCCGAGGGACAGAATGCCAAAATACCGAGAGATCAATGCACTGAAAAAGGAAGTGCAGGCGTTGAGGGAAAAAGAAAGTGCACTCGGAGATAAGTCACAAGATTTACTAGAGGATGCCAGCACAATCTCGGAGGATATTGAGGAGAAAATAAAAGAGTTTCATGCCAATCAAGTGCAAGTGGAATGTTAGGTCGACGAAGAAATCATGCTGGAAATAATGGACACAATCCGACAAGTCGAGCAGGAAACAAAGTAAGTGGTCGACAAGCTGTTCGGTACATACAATGAGTTCACCACGAAGTTAGCTCCACAGCAGGAGGAACAGCTTGGAAAGGATGCAAGTGGCTCGGGGGTGAGCCACATGTAAGTGTTAGGGGCTTGTTGGGCCTGGCCCAAGTGGGGCAGTTTTGAACAAGTATCCCTTTTTGGAGCTTCGAAGCTGAGCACAGCTCAACCTAAGTATTTCCTTTCTTTTGTACAAATTTTGGGGATGATGCGAAGTTGCATGCAGCATGGTATCAGGAAGCTGCGAAGCTCGATGATTCGAGGATGCAGTACCCCGAAGTGTCCATTCTACAAGGATCCAGCAGGGCAGAGTGTTGGACAAGGAAGATGGCACGTGTGTCAGATAGACCAGCAGCGGTCTAATTTTTGTAAAGATGCTCCAGGTATGCCAAGCGATGGGCAGGAGCGGATCGGGAAGAAAGCGATTGGTTGCACATACAAAAGATGCCACCACCTATACCAGTCGCACGAAGCCGTTAGAGGAAGAATAGCTCAGCGAAAGTGACCTGTTGGCACACGTTCGACAGGAAGGCCGATAGCGATATGGGCATGCACGAAGGGCAGGCCATGATGGAATATTCGCTACCAGGCACCAGCTAGCTTGATGAGCTGGAAACTGTAACTGTTTTGGTAAACCTAAGGGTTTTTGGCCTGCGTATTGTAAAGACATGACCTACGAGCATGATCTATAAATAAGGAAAAAAAATTTAAGGGAAGGGTTACTCTTCAGTTTTGATTAAGCATAGATTACTATAGAATCTAAAAGCTTGGAAGTCATTGTAAAGGCTCTGTAGTTGAGTGCGCAGAGACCTATCTGAGAGAGAAGAGAGTCTATAGCTGAGTGCGCAGACTAAGGACGGTTGTACCCTTCCCATAAAGATCAATATTAACAATCGTTCTTGTGGATGTAGCCTCCATCTGGGGGGTGAACCATGTTAAATTCTGTGTTATGTGATTGATTGTGTGTTTTATGCCTGTTCATTTGCTTATTGTGAAGGTTAATACTGCACTTATCTGTTATGTGATTGCTTTTGTATGTATTCACCGCAAAGAATGGGAATAATATGTTAAGTGATACATCTATGGGTGAATGCTAAGTATTCAACAAGTATAAGTCTATGAATGTATGAATGTGCTAAATAATCACGCGAAGGAACACTGAACTTAAGCGCAGTGTTGGAGCGCGTAATATTGTATGTTTAGTCATTTACATGCAGCATAATGATAAACCCTTAAGTATTTGGAATGCATAAAGAATGTAAGTTGGGTTAAAGTTGGATGGCTGTGTATAGTCCCACGGTCCCATAGCTGCACCGTTCCAAGTCCGTGCTATGAGGTAAGTTGTCAATATCTTATCTGTGCCAGGAAGGAGATAATCCCCCTACCATGTAGTCCCTGGATGCGCTAGTTGTATAAGTCCCAAGTTCGAAGAAGTATCAGACGTAGGGCAGAGGATACAGGCAGTTGTCTGTCCGCAGCAGCCCGCAAAATATCACACTGCTTATCCTTCATCCCACTCTCGCATCACCAAGTTGTGGAAACTTGATTCTGCAACCACCCCCTCAGCTTCACCTCGGGTGAGACCTCAGGCTGCCCGCAGTCTACATTGGAAACCTCTAACTCAGTCTAGACAGCCAACACTAATCCTTTATGTCATTTGTCTAGAAGCCTCAGTTCCCTTTGACAACAGACTTTATTTGCTTCATCAATGCGGCTACCTCTTTATCATTTATTTTCCCCTTAAAGAACTTCCTTGGGTCTGATCCCATTTTGTTCAATCCAGTTATCCGATGCATTAAGTCGATTGTCAGGTCGATATTCTAGTCCATCCATAAATATCCCTGGTGGATGCGCGCCATAAGAGTTCGCACCACCACGTTGAGCTCCAGTGCTCTGTCGAAATGTGGGAGTCTGAGCAGGTTGAGTAGCCCTCACTTGGCTACTCTGGACAACCAACTTTCGGTGACCAAAGTCAGGTCTCCCCTTGCAGTCTTCTTCCAGCACATGTATTTGGCAGGCTGGAACTATGGGAACCTTGGCTCAGTGGGCTTGTCCTTTTGCATTGCTAGCAGATCATAGTCCTCCCATTTACATTCTGGAATCTTTCCCAATAGATTTTTGTCCACCTCAACATGTTTTGATATCAACGAGTGGTATCTCATACTTTGGACTCTTGAGTAGTCTAATGTCCGGTGCATCCAATGCACACGGTGAGATATGGTCTGGTGTCATAGTTAGAGGTATCTCTTTATCAACAACGGGTTTGTTTGTTCCTACCGAACTTGTCTTCGGTAGTTTTGATCTCGCCGCTACTGGGTTTTTTCCCTTGTCTTGCATTGAGGGGTTGTGTCTTAGTGATCTCCTTAGACCCTATTCTGATTCAGTGATGACTTTCTTGCTTGGGGTTCACATTAACTCGTCAATTCCTATGTGTTGGAACAACTTCACAGTCTCTTCAACCGTGAACTCTTTGTCAACAAAGGACCTCTGTGTCATTCACTTGCACACTACTCGACTAACTAGTGGATAACTTATAGTTTTAACTCAGAAAAATGTATGTGCAAGAATTTCTAAGTGCTTTGGTAATGCCCACGAGTCTAACTGCTACATTATATAAAGCTGTAGCTGATCCCCCTCCGCGCCCCTTAACGGTTAGATAAGCACTAAATGCAGTATACGTTAGCCAATTCCGGCAGAGGATTCAGTCAATTACGTCATTAAGTCGTTCAGAACGGCTATCGTACTTTCCTGAGCGGTCGGTAGGAAAGTACTGTATAATGGCTATATTTCCGACCGACAATGTAACGACAATTTTCTGGAGCTCTGCGTCGAACTGCGCATCATGTTATATTTAGTTTTGCGTAGTGACTTCACGGTGTCTGATTTGTTTCTTTCCTCAATGTTGCATTTTGAGTGTCACAACATCGCATTATTATTATTATTATTATTATTATTATATATATATTTTATCGCGCAAATTCAACAACGTTGGGCAGTACATAGATCTATCTTTACAAGTTTTGTGTACAGATTGTTCAACAATTTCTAGTGCCCAATTCCAATTGTACTTGGCACTTAGAAACTTTCCCTTTCTTCTGATCATGCTGGATGCTACGAAGTAGGACTATCGCAGTAAAGCTTTAGTCTGCTCCCATTTATCAAATTGGGTAATGTATCACCGTCTAAAGTATCTAACTGGACTGGGCCACCATTAGTAACATCTATTATAGTATATGGTCCAAGCCAATGCATTTTAAATTTCCCTATAAACTTCATGAATTTACTATCATATAGGAGGACTAGGTCACCTACCTAGAACAACTTGCTCTTGATGTGGCGATCATGCCATGCTTTCTCACGCTCTTTCTGTACTTGTTGGTGGAAGCCTGCGATGAAGCGATCCTCTTCCAACCCAACCAAGTGTAACATCCTTTCTTCTAGTGCTGCGTGATCTTCCATCCCTGTAAATGTAGCTATTCTCAAGCTGGAAATAATATACTCCATTGGAATTATTGCCTCCTGGCCATAAGCCAATCTAAAAGGTGTATGTCCAGTTAATTTCTTGCATGTTGTTCTGTATGTCCATAATACAGATGGAATGCACAAGTCCCAATCATCGCGGTTTGTGTTGCATATCTTGGTTAGCACGTTCTCAAGTACTTTATTGAATGTTTCAACAGTTCCATTCGCTTGCGGATGATAAGGGGTACTGCACTGATGATGGATGTAGAATTCTTCAGTCAAAGCTTCAATAGTTTTGTTCAGAAAATCAGTACCTTGATCACTCATCAGAATTTTTGGGCATCCAAATTGTGTGAGTATGTTCTCAAAGATAAACTCGGCAGCTATGGCTGTGGTTCAGTTTTTTACTAGCTTTGCTTCTGCCCATCTGGTGAGGTAGTCAGTTGCAGTGATGATGTATCTCGCCCCAGTTCTTTTCCCGGTGGGTTGATAGGTCCCACGAAATCAATTGCCCATTTCTCGAATTCCTTTAAGGTTAGTTGGGGATTCAATGGCATTTCATCTCTTCGGGATGACTTCCCTGTCCTCTGACAAACATCGCATCTCTGGCAGTGTTCATTTGCATCTTTATGAATTGTTGGCCACCATAGCCCTGTGCGCAATACCTTTTTTGCAATAGCTCTTCCCACGTAGTGGCCTCCTGCTACTCCTGAATATGCATCATCCAATATGTATGGATTTTCGTGCTCCAATACACATCTTCGCAGTACTTCATCAAGTCCTAACTTGTCCAGCTGCCCTGCAATAATAGTGAAATCTGCAGCTCGTACTACTAGCTTCTTTTTCTGTTGCGTAGTGAATTGTTCAGGTGCGAATCCTATAGTTAGAAATTCAATAATATCTTGATAATACTCATCGACGACCTGTATAGCAAAGAACTACGCATTAGGAAGATTATCTTCAAGGTTCATAGGTTCTTCTCCTGACTTGATCCTAGATAGATGATCAGGTCCTAAGTTTAACCTTCCTGGATTAACCACTATTTCAAAATCATACTCTTGGAAAAGTAGTAACCATCTACATATTTTCCCCCCTAACACTGGCTTGTTGACCCGGTATTTCAATGTAGAGTGGTCAGTGAACATTGAGAAGTGCGCACCAAGCAAATAGTGTCTGAACTTTTGCAGTGCATATCCCATTGCGAGTCCTTCTCTTTCAGTAGTGGTATAGTTCTTCTCAGCAGATGATAGTTTTCTGCTCAAGAATGCAATAGGATGGTCGATGCCCCCTTCTCCTGGTTGAGCAAGAACAACGCCCAACGCTATACATGAAGCATCAACATGGACATGGAATGGATTCTCCCAGTCTGGAAAGACTAGGATTGGTGGAGTGACCATTTTTTCTTTCAATGTGTCAAATCCTTTCTCACAGTCTTCATTCCAAATGAATGGTGCATCTTTCTTTAAAAGCTTCTCCATTGTTGCGGTTATCTACGCATATCTTTTTATGAATTTCCTATAGTACCTAGTATGCCCTAATCTAGTGTGCAATTTTTTTACTGAATTTGGTGTAGGAAAATTTACAATAACTGCAATCTTCGCAGGATCAACCATTAATCCTTGTTTACAGACTATGTGCCCCAATAGAATCCCATAAGGAACAAAGAAAATACACTTCTTCAAGTTTAATGAAATATGATGCTGTCTGCATTTTTCCAACATCATTCTGAGGTTCGCGACATGGTTCTTTAGTAACCCAAAAATGGTCCAATCATAAAAGTAAACTTCTAAAAAATTATGGATGAATTCTTTAAATGCTGTGATCACCACTCTTGAAAATATGGCTGGTGCGTTCTTCAAACCAAAAGGCATCACTGTATACTAGAACAACCCCCATTCTATTGCAAAAGTGGTCTTATGTCTGTCTGCTGGATCAATCCTTATCTGATGGTATCCAGAAAATACATCAGTAAAATAATATGCCTCATTTCCTCCCACGTTATCAAGAACTTCGTCGGTAAAAGGAGTAGGAAATGGGTCATGCATGGAAGCATCATTCAGCTTTCTAACATCAACACAAATCCTGATCTC
This sequence comes from Larix kaempferi, assembly GCA_027924585.1. Lineage (NCBI taxonomy): Eukaryota > Viridiplantae > Streptophyta > Pinopsida > Pinales > Pinaceae > Larix > Larix kaempferi. The sequence continues at coordinate 2,201,239 of BSBM01001413.1, read as the reverse complement.
ACCCTTTGTTTTCTTGTCTTGGACGACCATCGGGCTTATCCATTCAGATTCTTTGACTGGCTCAATGATCCCTGCATCGAGCATCATATCAAATTCTGCCTTAACTCGTTATTTGTAACACGGATTTAATCTATATGGCCTTTGCTTTACTGGTTTAGTACCAGTTTTAAGAGGGATTTTCATCACTCCTAAGTCTCCTAGAATTCCCTTCATCTCGATGAACTTGGTCGGGAATACTTCCTGATAATCCCGTAGTATACCTGTGATCTTTGCAACTATAGCATCATCCCAATAATCTCCTATTGCTACGAACTTTGGCTCTTCACTGGTGCTGATGTTCACTTTCTTTGTTTTGACTAGTCCACTCATATCTGGAATCTCTAGTGGAGGTCCTTCTACCTCGCGTATTTCTTTTGATTCAGGGATCTTTATGTTGCGCGGGTCCTCCTCATCGTTGTCTCCAACTTCTTCAGCCATATTGTAACAGTTGAGGGCCTGCTCTATTTGTTCTGTCCAATCTATTTGTATATTCACAAGTACATTGTTTGTTTCAAAAACTCTTCTAATGTTATGCTTTCCTTTGTGCAATCTAGTGTAAATATCTTTTCTTTGATAAGCTGCAGCGCGTCATGGATAGTTGGAAGGTCATCTTCAAATCCAAAGTTTTTCTAGAATCTCACAGTGAGGACAGACCAATCTGCGGTTCCTCTGTGCAGCTCCTCTTGTAGATACCATTTCTTTGGAATGGGCTCTTCTAGTGTATGCACGAAGAGGTGTAACCATTTCATCTGTGGTCTTTCCTTCCAAGCTTCTACACAGGCTGCAATATGATCCCCTGGATCCATTTGGCCATTGTATTTCTGAAAAGGTAGTGTAACTTTGTCAGCAAATATGATCTGCATCTTTATTCTGCATTGGTCCCAAGTTGTGAGTGTATTCTTATGCGTATCCCACCATCTAGCAGGTGTGTCCTGTAGTGCTATACCTAATGCTGAGCCCTGATATTCATCTGCAAGTGCTGCAGTGTATTCTTTGATAAATGAATAAATGTTAGCTGAACCATCATAAGTGGGAATTGGACTTACCTATTTTCCAATCCAGCGGAGTGATTTCATAATTGTGCCGTATCTCCTGGCAGATACTTCATGCATTCTATGTTGCCAGTTTTCTAATCCTGCCTCAGAATCTGAGATGTAAGAACTATCACAGCGCCAGCTGAGCATTCCATCTGCAATAGGGTGAATATAATCCATAGCATTTGTTGTCATCTTGTAGATACGATCGAGGTCTTGAGCTCTGTACTCTTCTTGATTTGGTTCAACATATCGCTCTCCTTGGGAAGGATCCAATGGTGCGATAATTCTTACGTCATTGCCTTCAAAAATCATTTTCATTGTCTTCAAATCTATGATGGTAGAATTCATCATTGCCCAATCGATACCCAATAATGCTAGACAAGGATTGCTATCATCGACAATTTCAATTACCTCAAAGTATGCATAACTTCGCACTCCATCAATGTCAACGATGGTGTTGGCTAACCTCCCCAATGGTATAACGATGCCTTGATTAGCCATTCTTAACTCTATAGGTGACCATTGTAACTTTGGTTTCCCCATTGCCTACCATGTCTGCTTGGTCAATACATTTACTTCATATTCGAGGTCAAGGTTGATCTCGTCCATCTTGTAATCTCCAATTTGCGCGGTGGGCCGCATTTCTCTCCTGGTTCTTTTGGGACTTCTTATGTTATGAATTGCGCTATGGGCAGTTCTCCTCTCACTGTGTGATTCATACTAATTTATAATTTTTTCAAATTCCATAAGTGTGTTTTTGTTCTTTAATAACTTGATGCAACTTCTTAGGAACTACGCAACTGTAGTGGTTGTATTTGGTACAGTGCATGTCTTCTATTTGTGGTGGTTCATTGCGTAATGGGATTCTCGGTGAACTAGGTGGTGGTTGTTGAAACATGTCCCGCGCTTCTTGAAATGTTTCTTTATTTTTCTGCAAGTTTAAAGGAGGTGCTTTCCCAGGAGCTTTTCTAATCCCTACTGTTTCTTCAGGTTTCTTCTTAGGATCAGTTGTTCCAGAAGTTGAGGCTTCTGTGCTTCTATCTTTTCCTGTATCAGTGCCACTGCGCATTACTACATTTATACTTGGATCTGTAGGTCTATTCTCTGCTACTATCAACTGAATGTTAGGGTTCGGAGTCTCTGTCCTTCTCTGCTTTTGCATTTCTGCCTCCAACATAGGACAGTCTTCAATCACATGTTCAAATGATTTACAGTAGTTGCATGTTGTGCATGGATTGGTACAATATCTAGATAGGTGACCTGGCTGGCCAAAATTATAGCATATTATCTGGCCGCAACCTCTTCCTTGGGCTAGGCCAACATTTATCCCTCTCCCGCGGTATCCACCACCTCTCCCTCTATATCCACCCTGATCATACTCGGTGTTCTCATGTTTTGGCTGATTTTGTTCCTGAACGTAGTACATTTCGGCACCTCGCATTGCTTCCATATCTCGCTTCCTTTCATTCATCAGTTCATAAGCATGACAGTTGGACTCATCATGTCCAACTGATTTACAGAAATTACAGTATAAGTTTTTAGGTGTTTTTACATATTTCTGTATCAGGTAGCATTCCTCAGGATGGTGTCCTCTGCTTCTACAAATTTCGCACCACGGTGCCTGGTTCTAATTCATATTTATTGGGCTTGGTGCACCATTGTTGAGGTAATATTGAAGTAAGGGGAAATGTTCTTTGGTGTGGCCTTCCCCCTTGCATCCTGTGCACCAAACTTCATGTCTTTGTTCCTTTCCATTCTTCATACCTTGTAATTCTAATGTCAAGGTAGCCAACTGGTTCTGGATTTGTAACATCCCAGAACTACTTTCTCTAATTGGTGAAGCTTCCAACTTCATCGCGATCTCCAAGGCCTCATCTTGAGATACAAACTTCTATTGCATCAGTGGTTATCTGATATGGGGCAATAGCGCAGCAATGAACCATTCTTGATGCTGTTCCGAAGCTATAACAAAGCTCACTTGGTCCAATATTGTTTTTAATTTTTGGTCGAATTTCCAGACTGATTCAGTAGGTTTTTTCTTGATTTCTTTCAACTCTGTTATGCACTCTGATTCTGATTTGGGCTTCTTAAACTCTGCTGCAATTGCGGTCTTGATCTCTATTAGGGTTCTCGGTTGTGCTTGAGAATACTTCATAAACCAGTGCAGCACTCTGTCTCTAAAAGTAGTTATGAGTTGTGCTCTATTTATAGCATCATCTGTCACTTGCTTAACACTCCACACGGCTTCGCATAGAAACCAGTGTTGATCGGGGTCTTCCTAACCCATTCCTTTGAATATCAACAATTTTATATCGTTATCTGTCATTCTCTTTCCGGATTGTGTACTGTTTTGAGATAGCTTACCTGTTACAGTAGTAGATGCAGGCTACTGGATTGTGCTAGGTAGAGTATTCTGTGGAATGGTCTGATTCGTAGTGTTTTGAGTACTCGGTCCTGTGATATTATTAGTATTGACAATCTGTGGGATGGGCTATGCAATGCTTGCAGTGGGTGGGCTCTGGATTACTGGGTTCTGAGGTGTGATATGTTGGATTGTGGTTGATAGTTGTGTATTCTCATTACTCAGATTACATGAACTTTCGGTATGTATGTGGTTTCTAGGTCCTCGGGGATTCCTCTCGTTAGTTCGTTTATATCTTTTTCCACTTCTCAAAGTATGGTTTTCTTCGTCAGAATCAATGTATGTAATTTCTACCATCACAGTTTTAAAATTACATGGACTTTCGGTATGTATGTGGTTTCTAGGTCCTCGGGGATTCCTCTCGTTAGTTCGTTTATATCTTTTTCCACTTCTCAAAGTATGGTTTTCTTCATCATAATCAATGTATGTATTTTCTACCATCACAATTTTAAAATTATCACTGCATTCTTAAAACACCTTTCTTAGCTAGAAGCATTTTAATATATAGACTGGTATTTTTTAGGTACTTACCTCTGAACCCTTCAAAAATGTATGCTTCAGCTTGACTGTAGGATTTCAGTGTGTCTACAGCGAACTCGATCACATATCCTTCAAGTATGTTGTCAACCTAGAAGTCAACTGCTCATGACAGTGGGTTGTCTATTGCTTTGAGCTATGCAGTAAGCTCCAAAACCCACTCTGTAGGTACTCCGCCTTGGGAACAATTCTTTCTTTCTGCAATGCGCGCTATCCAATCGTGGAGCTCGTTTGGAAACAACACCCAAAAAATTTCGTGGATATCCCTCCACAAGTATCTGTTCAACCACTCTACGTCAGATAGATGGGGGTGTGTGTTTTCTTTCTTTGCGAAGTCTCTTTCGATCTTATCGCACCAAGCCCAGATCTCTTTCTTTTCTAGATGCCAATTGTCAGACATTAGTTTTCTGAATACACTATCGCATCACTGGTCTTAACGCGGAAATGGAACCATTTGTTGGTCGCAATACTAATCTAGAGGTTTCCCAATGCAGACCCAGGTATTTCACGGTACAAGATACCAACAAAAAAACCTATTCACCGGCCCTTTCTGCAACATACTACAAGCAGTCTGAGGTCTCATCTAAGGTGAACTTGAGGGGGTGGTTGCAGAAGCAGGTTTCCACAACCTTGTGATGTGAGTGTTTGAACTGATTCATGTACAGCGCGGTACAAGCTGTGTGCTACGGTCAATGACAGTGTGAAGTCTTCTACTTCACATTGAGTATCTTCAGGAATGAAGATATTTGCACCCTCAGCGTGTCCACAAACCACACAGTGGGGTTATGAGACCTAATCACTTCTACTCAATCTTATTTGATAATCCTTAATCATTCATCATTACTTAGCTTGATACACATCGTACTTATGCAAATGAGTGAGATGTGCGGTGCCGTGTGCTCTGATATCGCGATTCAACCTTAACAATTAACTATGATTTTATCTACTAATCCATTCATTCAAAGACTTATAGGTGCTTGACTGTTAACATTCACCAATACACAAAATACTAGCATCTTATTCCATCCTTTCTGCGGTGAATACAAATAACAGTATACATATATCGGACAACAGTAACTTCATGCATGCACTATAAGGAAATTAAACAAAAATGGTGGTAATCATACACAGCAATCACATAACACAATGGTTTAATGTGGTTCACCCCCCCGGATGGGGAGCTATGTCCACAAGAACTCTTGTCTTATTATCTCAGGAAAGGGTACAACAGTTCTTCATCTGCACACTCAGCTACAGATGTTCTTCTTCCTCAAAATTAGGTCTCTGTGCACTTAGCTGCAGAGCCTTTACAATGATTCAATCTTACAGATCTAACAATAATTTCTAGTAATCAACAAAATGAAGAGTTAACCATTTCTCTTACAAAATTGCCTTATTTATAGATCAAGACCCGTAGGTCATGTCTTTTACATCTTGAAGGAAGAAACCCTTAGGTTTACAAAACTGTCGCGGTTTTCCCAAAACCGGACTACTAATATCTGGCAATGAATCTTCTGTTACATGCACGCCAACAGGTTGTTTCCACCGAGATCTTCTTCGTGTCCTTAGATGACTGGCTCAAGTAGTCGTAGTCTTTTGTTTGTATGATCAGTCACCTACCTCCAATCTGCACCTACCCATTGCTTAGTAGTTATCAGCAATCTTTGCCAAAAATAGGTCTTATGTGACCTAACCAAAATAACTACCATCATCCATCCACGCTCTTCTTAGCTGGACCTCCGTCGACGTGGCACATCGCAGCGTTGTACTCCTCACAGCTCCTTTGACACTGTGCTGCACGTAACTTTTCAGCATACCAAAACTTATCCCAAAGTTGTTCAAACTTAACTGCGCTTAGCTTCGCAGTTCTCAAAATTCTTCCTACTCAAAATTCCCCATCTGGGCCAGGCCCAACACTCTCTCTTTCTCTATAAACCCCTTAGATCCATTATCTCCCTCTCTCTCTCTCTAAACCACTAAACCCCAATCTCTCTATCTCTCTCTAAACCCCTAATCTCTTTATCTCTAAAGCACTAAAAACCAATCTCTCTCTCTCTCTCTCTATCTCTCTCTAAACCCCTAACCTCCATATTTCTCTCTCTTTAAACCCCTCCATCTTTCTCTCTCTTTAAACCCCTCCATCTCTCTCTATCTAAACCACTAACCCCCAATATCCATCTCTTTATCTCTTAACCCCTAATCTCAAATCTCTCTCTCTAACTCTATCTCTTTAAACCCATAAACCATAGATCGTAACCCTTAATCTCTCTCTCTAAACACCTAATATGCAATCTCTCTCCCTCCCTCTCTCTCTCTAAACCACTAACCCGCAACCTCTCTCTCTCTCTCTCTCTCTCCAAATCCCAAACACCCACTTCTCACCTAGCTACTCATCCCCCCTCTCTTTATATATCTCCTCCCTAACACTAACCATCCATACACCACCCATGATCTCTCTCTCTCTCTCTATCTCTAAACCCTTATTAACCCAAAATCTCTCTCTCTCAAAACCCTTAACCCCAATTTATCCCTCTCTATCTCTAAACCAAGAACCTCCAATCTCTCTCTCTCTCTCTCTCTCTCTCTCTTAACCCCTAATCCCCAGTCTCCCTTTCTCTCTCTCTCTCTAAATGCCCGACACCCAATCGATCTTTCTCTCTAACCTCCAATCTCTCTCCCTCTCTTAACCCTTAAACCTGAATATATCTCTCACTCTAAACACCTAACATGCAATATCTCTCTCTATGTCTAAACCTCTAACCCCCAATCTCTCTCTCTCTAAACCCCTAATCCAAATCACTCTCTCTAACCCCTAACCCCCAATCTCTCTCTCTCTCTCTCTCTCTCTCTCTCTCTCTCTCTCTCTCTCTAAACCCTTACCCCCCAATCTCTCTCTCTCTAAAATCATATCCTCCAATCTCTTGCTCTCTAAAGAACAAACCTTGAATATCTCTCTCTCACTAAACACCTAACCCTGACACTCTCTCAATCTTTAGAACCCTAAACTATAATATCTATCTCTCTAAATCCATAATCCCCAATCTCTTTCTTTCTAAACCCCTAATCCCCAATGTATCTATCTATCTAAATCCCTAACCCCCAATCTCTCTCTCTCTCACTAAACCCCAAACCCCCAATCTCTCTCTCTCAAAACCCTTAACCTCCAATATCTGTCTCTCTCTCTAAACCCATAACCTATGATCACTGTCTCTCTTTCTAAACCCCTAACCCCCAAAATCTCTTTCTCTCTAAACCACTAACCCCCAATCTCTCTCTCTCTCTCTAAACACCTAACCCCAAATATCTCTCTCTCTTTCTCTCTCTCTCTCTCTCTCTCTCTCTCTCTAAACCCCTAACTCCAATATCTCTGCTTTCTATCTCTCTCTATCTAATCCCCTAACCTCCAATTTCTCTCTCTCTAAAACCCTGGTCTCCCTCTCTCTCTCTAAAGCACTAACCCCCAATCTCCCTCTCTCTCTCTAAAGCACTAACCCCCAATCTCTCTCTCTCTCTATCTAAACCTCTAACCCCCAATCTCTCTCTCTCTCTAAACCCCTAACCTCCAATCTCTCTCTCTCTCTCTCTCTCTCTCTCTCTCTCTCTCTCAAACCATAACCCCCAATCTCTCTATTTATAGTGATGTCTCTCTCTCTCTCTCTCTCTATGTCTATGTATCTGTCTCTCTCTCTCTCTCAACCCCCAACCCTCATTCCCTCTCTTTCACTATGCCTCTCTCTCTAAACCCCTAACCCAAATATTTTTCTCTAAGCCCCTAATCTCTCTCTCTCTCTCTAAGCCCCTATCCCCCAATATCTCTCTCTCTAAACTCCTATCCTCCAATCTGTTTCTCTCTAAATAACTAAGCTTGAATCTCGCTCTCTCACTAAACACCTAACCCTGACAGACTATCTTTCTAGCTCTCTTAGTCTTTAGAACCCTAACCTATAATCTCTATCTCTCTAAATCCATAATCCCCAATCTCTCTCTCTCACTAAACCCGCAACCCTCAATCTCTCTCTCTCTCTAAACCCCTAACCCGCAATACATGTCTCTCTCTCTAAGCCCATAACCTTCGGTCACTCTCTCTCTCTAAGAGAGAGAGAGAGAGAGAGAGAGGATCTGTGTTTTTGAAATGAAAGTTCTCGACGTTTCAATCTTTACTGTGGGATCATCATCAGGAGACAGTGAAGCCTGGGAAGAAGATTGTAATTGCCCAATGACCTTTGTATATGTAGTGGTGGTGGTGGTTTGGTTTAGTGGATGGAGGTAGGTTAGGTGTCGGCTGAAGTTTTAGGGTTTGTCTAGTTAAATGATTAATTAATTGTTTTTTGTATATTCTCTAAAGTTTAGAATTTTGTTTTTTATAAAAATTCAATTAATTAATTAATTAAAATTTTATTTAATTTTAATTTTGATTTATAATTAATTAAAATTCCTTTAATTAATTAAAAAACCTTTCATTAAAAATTCTTTTAATTAATTAAAATTCAATTAATTTTATTTTTTATATTCATTTATTACTTAATTAGTTTTTTATTTAATTAAAATTCAAATATTAATTAGTTTTATTTAGAATTTGTTGGTTTTTATTTTATTTTATTTAAAATTCAATTATTATTTAGTTTTATAAAAAATTTGTAATTAGAATTATTAGTTTCAATAATATTTAGTCTTAATATTTTAGTACAAGATGTTAGGTTTAATGTTTTGTTATAAAAATATTTTGATATTACAACAGTTTGATATAGTTATTCTAGGATTTTAATGTAATTTAGTTTAAGATTTATTTTAGTTTACTTAGTTGTAGTTTAGTAATTATTATAATAGTTTGATAAAGTTCAATCTTATGCTCTTAATATAAAAAATTTATTCATTTTGATTTAAAGCTTTAAAATGTTTTACCTAAGGGTTTAAGATTATCTAAGTGTAGAATGAATGCTAGGTTTTTTTTATTTTTACAACTTGGTTTTTAAAGGAACAAAGGGTAAAATGGTGATAGAAGATTCTAGGGTTTGCCTAGTTATTGGAGTGCCTAGGGTTTTGCTTGTTTTGCAAAGAGTGTATTAGGGGTTTCCATGTAGCACTCAATTTGGCTCCGTCATCCCTATTGAGGCAATTTTTGCACATTTCAATTTCAATTTTCTCCCTTATCTTTCGTTTTGTGAGATTGTCTACTCTAGCTATGACGGAAGCCTTTTCCAATCAAATTTGATGTTGGGTTAGGTGAGAATGTTCTGCTAGGGATGATTTTTTATGCCTATCATGTCTAAGGTCAGCACTATGTTCTTTTAGTCTTTTGGTATTGACCTGTCGGTTTCTCCTATGTAAGGCATACTACATGAGCAAGGAATGGAGTACACACCTTTGCATGCCAAGGGGTCTCTAGGGTCTTTCAGGGAATCTACTAAGCTTCTTATTGTGTTAGGGGGGGAGAAGACAACTTTGAAATTGTGTTTCCTAAGAATATTAACTAGTTTATCAGTGGTTCCTTTAATGTAAGGGAGGAAGATCCTATTATAGTCTATGTTATCTTCTTTATTAATCTTCTTCTTCTCTTTCTTCGGTTTCTTGGCTAATTCTACAGTTTTCTTGAAATGATTAATATCATATTCATTATTACTGAAGATGGTTCCTAAATGTTCTATTTCTTGGTCTATGTGTTCTTCATCAACAATTCTGAGGGCCCTGATATCTAGTGTATTGATAACACCAGTTTTTTGTGGGGGATAATGGTGTGAGTTAGCGTGAAGGTATCTCTCAGTGTGGGTATTTTTCCTATACACTTGGTGTGCTATAGATCCATCCTCTTTTCTTGTGATTAGTACATCAAGGAAAGGAAGAATTCTGTTCTCTTCAGTCTCCATGGTAAATTTTATACTACTATTTTGTGAGTTGAGGTGTTTGAGAAACCTGTCTAAGTTGTCCTTTCCATGAATCCATCTAAACCCGTAACCCCATAACTCTATTTCTCTCTAAACCACTAACCTCCAATATCTCTCTCTCTCTATAAACCCCTTACCTCCAATCTCTCTCTATCTCTATCTCTCTCTATAAACCCCTCACCTCCAATCTCTCTCTCTATCAACCCCTCACCTCCAATCTCTCTCTCTATAAACCCATAACCACTAATCTATCTCTGTAAAACCCTAAGCTCCAGTATATCTCTTTCTCACTCTCCCTCCAACCTTCAATCTCTCTCTAAATGATTAACCCTCTCTCTCTAAACCCCTACACTCCAATCTCTCTCTATATATGCCCCTAATATTCAATCTCTCTCTCTTTCTCTCTCTCTCTACAAACCCCTAACACATAAACCCTAATCTCTCTATCTCTCTCTCTAAATACCTAACCCCCAATCTCTCTCTCTCTCTCTCTCTCTCTCTCTCTCTCTCTCTACCTAATTTCCCACCCACCTAACCCCCCTCTATATCTATGTCTCTCTCCTACCCAACACTAACCATCCATACACCCCCCATGATCTCTCTCTATCTATAAAATGCTATTAATCCCTAATCTCTCTCTACCGCTCCAAACCCCTAAGCCTTAGTCTCACTCTTCCTAAGCCCCTAACCACCAATCTCTCTTTGTCTCCAAACCCCTAACCTACAGTCTCTCTCTCTCTCAACCACTAATCCCCATTCACCATCTCTCTCTCTAAATACCTAAAACCCTATTGATCTCTCTCTCTAATCTCCATTCTCTCTCTCTCTCTATCTGTAAAACCATTACCCTCAATGTCCATGTTTATCTTTGCATCTCTAAACCCTTGACCCCAACTCTCTCTCTCTCTCTCTCTCTCTCTCTCTCCAAACACCTAGTCCCTAATATTGAACTCCTTACCCTAAACCATAGTCCCTAACCCCTAACTCCCATTCACTGTCTCTCTCTCTAAACCCCTAACAACCAATATATCGCTCCCTCTAAACCCCTAACCTCAAAGATATCTCTCTCTCTAAACCCCTCTCTCTATGTATCTAAACATATAACCCCCAATCTCTCTCCTTCTAATCCTCTAACATCAAATCTCTCTCTCTCTAAACCCCTAAACCCTAACCCCTAACACCCAATATATCTTTCTCTCTCTCTAAACACTTAGCCCCCAATCTCTCTCTCTAAACACCTAACCCCTAAATCCCAATATCTTTCTATCTATCTCTCTCTCTAAAACCATAACCCCAATCTCTCTCTTTGTCTATCTCTCTCTCTCAACCCCCATTCCTTATGCATGTCCCCCTCACACATCTCTATGTCTCTCTCCTCACAATCACTAACCATACATACACCTCCCTTGATCTCACTCTATATCTAAACCGCTATTAAACCCCAATCTATATCTCTCTCTAAACCCTTAACCCTAATCACTCTCTCTATAAACCACTAACCTCAATTATCTCACTCTCTCTCTCCCTCTAACCCTAACCTCCAATATCTCTCTATCTCACTTTCTCTCTCTCTCTCTCTCTCTCTCTCTTTAAACCCCTAAACCCTAATCTCACTCTTTCTATCTTTCCATCTCTCTAAACACCTAACACCCAATTGATATTTATCTCTAACCTCTCTCTCTCTCTCTCTCTCTCTCTACAAGCCCCTTACCACCAATCTCATTCTCTCTTACTCTCCCTCTCTCTAAAACCATAACCTCATTCTCTCTCTCCCCCTCTAAACCCCTAGCCTCCAATATCTCTTTGTCTGTTTCTAAACCCCCCTCTCTCTATCTATTTATTTAATCCTCTAACCCCCAATATCTTTATCTCTCTCTAAACTCTCAAATCCCAATCTCTCACTCTCTCTAAACCCACCAATCGTAACTTCTCTGTTCTCTCTCTCTCTCTCTCTCTCTCTCTCTCTAAACCCCCAACCCCTAGTATCTCTCTTTTTAAACCCTTAACCACCAATATATATCTCTCTCTAAGCCCCTAACCTACATTCTCTCTTTTTCTCTATCTCTAAACCCCTTACCCCCAATCTCTCTCCCTCTCTCTCTAAAGCACAACACCTCAATCTCTCTCTATCTCTAAACCCCTATCCCCTAACCCCTAACCTCTTTATCTCTAAAGCACTAAAAACCAATCTCTCTCTAAACCCCTAACCTCCATCTCTCTCTCTCTAAACCCCTTTGTCTATCTCTATCTAAACCACTAACCCCCAATCTCCATCTCTATCTCTCTCTCTCTCTCTCTCTAAACCCATAAACCCTATCTCATAACTCTCCATCTCTCTCTCTAAACACCTAATCCCCAAGCTCTCTCCCTCCCTCTCTCTCTCTAAACAACTAACCCCCAAGCTCTCTCTCTCTCTCTCTCTCTCTCAAAATACCAAATGTAATGTCCCCATTTTGACCCCTTTGTATTAAATCGTAAATGATGTAAATATTGTAATTTAATCATGGTGAGGAGCTCAAGGCCAAGGCCCCACCATTGATTTAGCGTTGATGTATCGACAATTAAATGAATAGATGCCTATGGTTCTTGTGCTAGATGGGCACAATGTAAATGAAGACATCATGTAAATACGAATTTTAATGAAAATACCCACAACTGGCTATGCTATGCAGCAAAGAGATGGGGGCATGATTCTACAAGGAATAGGGAGGGAAATTATTCAAACCCTTGAACCAATGGTGTTAATCCATGTGTCAATGAGAAAACCCATAAACCCTCTACTACCCATTTTGGGTTATGAACCCAATCATTTAATTCTTCCAAGAGTTGGTTGAGGCAGTTAATGCCTTGGGAATGAAGAGGTATGGCAGCCAATTTCGTGCATAGGCAAGCCATCAACCCAGGAATTCATATTTTTGCTTCTTGGGCAAGAAAACACCCATGAAATGGTGCCCAAAGGGATTCTGAAACCAATAGTCTTTCCTCTCTCACGCAGTCTGAAATACGGGGCCTTTTCCCATCACGTTTTTCACCATTTTTCTTGTATTTTCCATGCCTGGGAGCTCGTTTTTGCATTGGACAGCAGCTGGGAGAGAAGGGCCACAATTTGGGACTATTATGGAGGCCATTTTTGCCCCAGAATGTCCATGGACGTTTTTCTAAAACCGGACTTTGGCTTCTCAGGGTTGTTCCCCATCTTCTGGTTTCGTTTTTGGGTTTCCCACGTTTTTCTGAAGCTAATGAAAACCCCATCTTTGGGTATCTCACTGTAAAAACGTTTTATCATGCCCAATAAGTGTGGTTCTGTTGTTCTGTGCATCTTGGTTTTGATTTGAACCTATGAGCAAGAAACTTGGACTGGTAGTGGACAGAATTGGCTTGATAAACCTAGTGGAGGGAGTAACCTCCCAAGAAGATCAAGAGGTCTTTGGCTACTTTTCTATGCACACCCTGAGAGCGCTAGAAAGGAAGGTATGGCTTGAGGGACTGTGTGGCAGTGAAGAGAATACTTCCTTGTGTTGGGTGTGTAGGAATTGTGAGTGCCAAGCTGAATAGATCTTGTAGAGGTATCCATAGCTCTGTGGTTGAGCTCACTAGCTTAGCAATTCTTCTTTTCCATTTCCTAGCAGCCTGATAAACCCAATTGTAGATTGGCTTGGCTCATCTTGGTGTATGCTTAGCTATGTGTGAGTCTGTCGTTCCCTGGTTCCTTGTAGAAATCATGCCCAGCTCGGGGGTGGAAGTTGCATCAAGAGGTTGATAAGCACAACTGACCTATGGTTGGGTGGAACATTGCAGTTGCATAGCTAGTTGCTTGGGACTACTGTTATAAGATAAGTATTATCTTGTGTTAACTCCCCAATTATTATTTGATGAATATCTTAAATGTATGATGGATGTGTTATTGATATTATTTCCATTGTGTTTTTCTTATAATTACACACTCCATATGTCTTTTATATTATGTGAATGCTTGGTTAAAAGTTTATGGGGCTAGATGCCCAGTTTTAGTATCACGATCCTCTCTATCATGCTAGTATGATGGGAGGGGACTTTACACCAAACACACACTTTTCACCTAGCTACTCATCCCCCCTTTATTTGTCTCTCTCCTCCCCAACACTAACCATCCATAAACCACCAATGAGCTCTCTCTCTCTCTCTCTCTCTATCTCTAAACCCTTATTAACCCACAATCTCTCTCTCTCTCTCTCTCTCTCAACCCTTATTAACCCACAATCTCTCTCTCTCTCTCTCTCTCTCTCTCTCTCTCTCTGAAAACCCTTAACCCCAATTTCTCCCTATCTCTTTCTAAAACCATAACCTCCAATCTCTTTGTATTGTTGCCTCTCTCTCTCTCTAAACCCCTAACCTCCAATATCTCTCTCTCTTTGAACCACTAATCACAAGTCCCTCTCTCTCTCTCTCTCTCTCTCTCTCTAAACCCTCGACACCCAAACGATATTTCTCTCTAAACTCCAATCTCTCTCCCTCTCTTAACCCTTAACCCAAAATCTCTCACTCTCTTTAAACATCTAACCTGCAATATCTCTCTCTCTCTCAACCCCTATCCCCCAATCTCTCTCTCTCTCTAAACCCATAACCCCCAACCTCTCTATTTATAGTGATGTATCTATGTCTAAACCTTGAACCTCCAATCTCTCTCTCTCTCTCTCTGTCTCTCTCTCTCAACCCCCAACCTCCATTCCCTCTCTCTCTCTCTCAACCCCTAACCCAAATCTCTCTCTCTAATCCCCTAACACCCAATCCCCCTCTCTCTCTATAAACCCCTATCCCCCAATATCTCCCTCTCTAAACTCCTATCCACCAATCTCATTGTCTCTAAACACCTAACCCCCAATATCACTATCTCTCTAAACACCTAACCCTAACACTCTCTCTTTCTATCTCTCTCAATATTTAGAACCCTAACCTATAATCTCTGTCTCTCTAAGTCCATAATCTGCAATTTCTTTCTTTCTAAACCCCTAATCCCCAGTCTATCTCCTTATCTAAATCCCTAACCCCCAATCTCTCTCTCTCTCTCTCTCTCTCTCTCTCTCTAAATCCCTGACACCCAATATCTCTCTCTCGCTAAACCCCCAACCCCCAATCTCTCTCTCTCTAAAACCCTAACCCCCAATCTCTATCTCTTTTTCTAAACCCATAAGCTCCAGTCACTCTCTCTCTCTCTAAACCCCTAAACCCAAAACTCTCTTTCTCTCTAAACCACTAACCTCCTCTCTCTCTCTCTCTCTCTCTCTCTCTCTCTTCAAATCCTTAGTCCCCAATCTCTCTCTCTCTCTCTCTCTTCAAACCCCTAGTCCCCAATCTCTCTCTCTCTCTATACCACTAATCACCAATCTATGTCTCTCTCTGTCTGTGTCAATCTCTCTCTCTCTCTCTCTCTCTAAACCCCAAAATCCTAGTCTCTCTATCTTTCTCTAAACCCCCAATTTCCAATCGCTCTCTCTATAAAAACCTAACCCCCATTCTCTCTCTTTCTATCTCTATATCTCTAAAATCCTAACCTCCAATCTCTCTCTCTCTCTAAACCCATAACCCCAATCTCTCTTATTTCTATCTATCTCTATCTAAACCCCTAACCTCCAATCTATCTCTCTCTAAAACCATAATATCGCTCTCTCTCTCTCTAAACCACTAACCCCCAATCTCTCTCTCTCTCTCTCTCTCTGAATCCCTAACCTCCAATCTCTCTCTCTAAACCCATAAACCCCAATATCTCTCTCTCTTTATAAACCCTTAACCTCCAATCTCTCTCTCTATAAACCCATAATCACCCATCTATCTTTGTAAACCTCTAAGCTCCAATATATCTTTCTCTAACTCTCTCACAAAAATTCATTCTCTATCTAAATGATTAACCCTCTCTCTTTCTCTCAACCCCTAAACTCCAATCTCTCTATCTATATATACCCCTAACCTTCAATCTCTCTCTCTCTCTCTCTCTTTGCAAACTCCTAACACCTAATCCCCAATCTCTGTCTATCTCTCTCTCTCTAAACACCTAACCTCCAATATCTCTCAATCTCTCTCTCTCTCTCTCTCTCTCTCTAAACCCCTGCACTAATCTCTCTCTTTCCATCTCTCTCTCTCTAAACCCCTAACCCCAATATATCTATCTCTCTCTAAAATCGAAAATATCAATCTCTCACTCTCTCTAAACCCATCACCCCTAACTTCTCTCTTTCTATCTCTCTTTCTAAGCCCCTAAACACCAATATCTCTCTCCCTCTGAAGCACTAACCCCTAATATCTCTTTTCTCTCTCTCTCTCTCTCTCTCTCTAAACCCCTAAACACATCTCTCTATCCATCTCTCTAGACCCTAACCCCAAGTCTCTCTCTCTAAATTCCTAACCACTAATATCTCTCTCTCTCTAAACCCCTAATGCCCATTATATATCTCTCTCTAAATCCCTAACCCCCAATACCTCTATCTCTCTCTCTCTCTAAATCCCTAACCCCCAATCTCCCTTTCTCTCTAAACCCCTAACCCCCAAGTAGTCTCCCACTCTCTAAAACCCTAAAATCCAATCTCTCTCTCTCTCTAAACAACTAACCTATGATCTCTCTCTCCCTCCCTCTCTCTCTAAACCCCTAACCCCTAACCACCACTCCGTCTATATCAATTTATCTCTCTCTCTCTCTAAACCCCTAACCCCCAATATCTCTCTATCTCTCTCCATCTCTACACCATCAATGATCTCTCTCTATCTATAAATGCCTATTAACCTCTAATCTCTCTCTCTCTCTCTAAACCCTTGACCTCCAATATCTCTCTCTCTTTAAAACCCTAACCCTCAATCTCCCTATCTCTCTCTTTATCTAAACCCATATCATCCAATCAATCTATTTCCCTAACCTCTCTCTCTCTCTCTTTGAACACCTTATGCTAAATCTCTCTCTCTCTCTATCTCTCTCTCTCAACCCCTAAACTCCAATATCTCTCTCTCTCTCTCAACCCCTAAACCCCAATCTCTCTCTCTCTCTCTAAGCTACTAACCCATAATATCTTTGTCTCTCTAAACCAACAACAACAGATCTCTCTCTCTCTCTCTCTCTCTCTCTCTCTCTCTCTCTCTCTCTCTCTCTCTCTACCTAACCCCCAATCTCTCACTCTCTCACTAAATCCCAAACCCCCAATCTTTATCTCTTTAAACTCCTAATCCTCAATCTCTCTCTCTAAACCCCCCTAACCCCCAATATCTCTCTCTCTCTGAACCCATAACCTTCAGTCACAATCTCCCGTTCTCTAAACCCCTAACCCCCAACACCTTTCTCTCTCTCTAAACCACAAACCTCTAATCTCTCTCTCTCTAAACACCTAACCTTGAATCTCTCTGTCTCTCTAAACCCTTAACCCCCAATATTTCTCTCTATACCACTAATCACCAATCTCTCTCTTTCTATTGCTATCTCTAAACCCCTAATTGTCAATCTCTCTATCTTTCTCTAAACTCTTAATGCCCAATCACTCTCTCTATAAACCCCTAACCCCCAATCTCTCTCTCTCTCTCTCTCTAAAATCCTAACCTCCAATCTCTCTCTCTCTCTCTCTCTAAACCCCTAACCCCAATATCTCTTCTCTCTCTCCCTCTCTCTATCTCTCTCTCTCTCTCTAAACCTCTAAACTCCAATCTCTCTCTCTCTAAACCCCTAACCCAATCTCTCTAAAACCCTAATCTTCCTCTCTCTTTAAACCCCTAACCCAATCTCTCTAAAACCCTAATCTTCCTCTCTCTCTAAACCCCTAACCCCCAATATCTCTCTCTATTTGAATCCCTAACATTCAATCTCTCTCTAAACCCCTAACGCTCCATCTCTCTCTCTCTCTCTACACCCATAAATCCCAATCTCGTGCTAACCTTCAATTTATGTCTAAACAATTAACCCTCTATCTCTCTCTCTCTCTCTCTCTCTCAACCCTTAAACTCCAATCTCTCTCTCTCTGTGAAAACCCCTAACACCTAACCCCTAATATCACTCTCTCCCTCTCTCTAAAAACTTAACCCCCAACATCTCTCTCTCTCAGTCACTCTCTCCCCTAACCCCTAATCTCTCTCTCTCTCTCTCTCTCTCTCTCTCTCTCTCTCTAAACCCATAACCTCCAATATTGAGATATGATATATACACATCATAATGGTCAAAGCGATGCTAGATATTGAGCATCTCATGATGATAACCACAGACTATTCGAACTGTAGTCAAATCTAAATGAGAACAATGCACATGTAGAAAAGAAAACATGTGTTTTACCTAGAAGGAGTTTACAATCGTGGTTTTGAACGGTGGATTCAGGCCTTGAAACATCCATCAGAGCATAACCCTTTACTGCGTCTCCATAGAATAACTCTTAGACAGAAAGAAGAAACGTCTAGATGAATGAACTGGGAAGTCGAACCTTTAAGGCTAGGCTCTTCTCCTAAATCTCTCAGCTACCCAAGGTAGAAAATGTCAGATGGATCCATTGAAATATAAAAATGTAATACATGCACCTGCACCAAGTTGACAGGATCACACCACCCCATATCCAGGAAGGGACACTGAAGGAAGATGCCAACCACTAATGGACATCTACCTATGTGCATTAAATCCTCTCTGTAAACATTAGCTCGACCTTAGGTTACAAAAAAAAATCCAAAATGTGACAGTATTAGAAAATGTTACTTAGAATATTTTCAATATTTTGTCATATGTGTGTCCAATGAATGTTTGTCTAATCATCTGCATAGATATACAGATTCTATTATTATGGTGTTTGTTGAAATTTAGTTGGATATAGTGTACTGTCTATATTCAATCAAATAACTCTATATATAATTTCATATTCAATTCAATGGAATAAACAGTTTGATTTTGTATTTTGTGTGATTTTGTTCACGTGAACTTCTTTGTTATGTTTCTTCTTCAAATTTTTGTAATAAATTGATTATAGTTGTGCAGTTGGTTTGAGATTCGAAGGTCCTCAGAAGGATTGATGAAGAGAGCATGAAAGAAACCAGGAAAGTGCATCTAGAGGTTTTTTATCAAAGTAATATGAGTAATAAAAATCTTGGTAAGTTGCAATGTCCCCAACATTTCCATTGCCACATGTTTTTGCGATAAGTTAACTTGAAAATAAACCTAAGTAAAGCAATTTTATAGTAGTGAATTGAACATGTTATGCACATAAATCCAATAACCATAAAGCATGTAATTCAAACATATCTAGCCAACTCGCATGCCATATACTTCTCAGGATACTTCCCAAGAGACAAAACTTACCTTCCAAATGACTACTCTGGTTGATGTATTGAACTTAACTTTCATACCTACATAGTACTGCTTGACATTATTTCTATGCTCCTACTAGATAACTTTGTAATCGAAGAAACCAAGGATAAAGTATGATTTGTTATGCTCAAAAAGCATAAAACTCAAACTCAAACCTTGTAATATCTTAGTTTTTACCTTGTGTTAATTCAATAGAAGTGATAACAAGGTCTGCAAATGAGTTTGATTCAATCAAAGAGAAGCTACAATAAGCTCAATAAATTTACAAACTATTTGGAAATCAAAATGACCCTTCACAATAACAACTCCATACCATATTATAACACAAAATAGGAAAATTAATTATCTTGAGGTATTCACAAAGTTATGAAATAGTTCCCTTTGGTGAAAAAAGGGTTCAATTCTAAGTACAGTTTCCAATTTGGACTGAATGACCTGCATGCTTGTACATGTATCTTGTTTGAGGGCCAACTCGCTTTGTACTCCCTAAAACCGTGTTTGAATATTTTCCAATAAACTAAAGTATTCCCTCAATGTGATAAGTCTATATGTAGTGATTATAAAAAAGGCACATTAAGTATACGATCATAATCACTGCACATAAACATCAAACAATGAAAAAAATTGACAAACAACATATACATATAGAAAAATAAACGAACAAATTTAACTACTACAAATGGAATAACAATGAAACTGTGAAAGTAATATAAAATTGAGAGAAAATAAAAAATACAATGCTTACATTTATATGCATAGATCACAACCGAAAAAAATAAAAATAAAAAACACAATGCTTACATTTATATGTATAGATCATGTAATGTCCCCATCCAAATAAATCACATGAAGAGAAATTTCCACCAAGCTACGAGTTCCCTAGGTTGTGGTGGAAACATGGAGGCTTGGAATACAGGACCTAAAAGACCCCAAATGGACATTAGATTGATACATATACATTAAAGGGGCTAAATAAATAATAATAAAATGAAAATAATGTGGCACTTGGTCATGAGGGCGCATAGGTGGTGTGGGACCCGCACAAGGAAAGATTCTCCATGCCACATGGAATCCTATTCTCACCCATTCAATTCCAAGGTGGATTCTAATGTTCTTGGGGGAATTGGAGAGGCAGTATTCATGGCATGAATCAAGGAGGGTTGAATTAGAGTGGAAGAGTAACTCCCATGGAAGAGAAAGAGGCATCTTAGAAGTATCGTGACAGTTGGAGCTAGATTCCCTAACTTCTATGACAACAATGATGAAGATTCTATGACACTTATGACAAATATCAGACCTGATTGCTGACATTTGACCTATATGACATGTCAGGGATAAAAATATCCTCCAAGAGGGCGCACAAGGGGATTTATGGCAGCCAATATTACCCCCATTCAAATTGATGGAAGAGGAAGGCTAGGAGTGTTGGACAAGTGGCACTCATGGGAATCTCTCCCTAATTCGAGTTGGGATTAAGCTCTTGGAGGGAATTAAATCCATGGAGGACTTGGGAGGTTAATAAAAGACAATAATAAAGAAGGAGACCAGTTTTTTATCATTTCTCATTTGGAAAAATTTGGAGAGCTTAGCTTGTCCTTGCACGGTGGATGTTTATCCTCCTTTCCTTAGAACCAATTTCGAGGGTGTAATATTCACATCCTAGTTGGTTGATGGAGAGGAAATTCATACCTCTCAAAAGCGTTTCATGGATATGTTTTGATGCAGGTTCAAACCCCAACTGAGTTCGAGTTCATCTTCGCTCGTTATTCTATATGCCTATTCTACTATCTTTCTCTCAATGTCATGTAAATGTGTAAGGACACACTTCTTGTTGCATATAGTTAGTGTAGGATTGTTATTTAGACTTCATGGAAATGTCAGTTTCTTCATATATCTATAATAATCATATCATGGGAGCTACAGCTCGAAATATCATGTATTTCAAGTGATATTTCCAATCAAGAAAGAGATTTGAGCCATTTTCCCCATAGCATTTGCGTAGTGCATTTGGAATAATGTTGTACCTGTTTTGTATTAGAGTTTTATGAGTTATTTATTCATGTTATGAGATGTATATGAAGTTATTTTGATGTTCCAAATGATGTTTTCATACCCCTGAAGTGTTACTATGGTTTATGATTAAATTCGAGACTCCTTGTCCACCATTTTCACCACAAATCTTAGACTATAGAAGATGTTGTTCATTGGGTTACCTATTCAACCCTAAAACCAAGTATAATGCTACACACATATTTTCCTTAATTTCCTCTAACAGATCCAAGTCCCAGACCAACAATTAGTGAAGTTCGTATAATGTTTGCAAAATCATTTAATGGAAGACCTAGGGGGGATTTCCACTTCTCAAATTAGCTAGTCTTGTACCGAAACTTCTTTCCTTGAAAATGGTAGACCATGGATGTGTATACCAGTTTTTTGGGTGTCTGATATGTGTGTTAATGTTTCCTATTCCCCATCAATACCTTCATCCCCAAATTCGAAATCATTTGGAATTGTTTGGAACTAGTTGGAAACTACAACCCTAGAGTCAAAACAAGGTGAACCCAAGCATTTTCTTTTGGAGGGATATTACAGTGGTATCAAAGCATGGTCCTTGAACCTGATTTGGGTGACCATTTATGATTTCAGTGATTCATCCCCCACCCTTATAAATTGAAAATGAAAGTACCTTTGGTGAAGAGGAAGAAGCAAGAGAAGAGGTACACTCTATTGAGACTATGGCTAAGGATGAGAAAGGAACCTCAGAGATGGAGGAGAAACAAGAGTTTAGGAAATTCATGAAGCCATTTTTTGAGGACTTAAAAAGGCATATAATGCAAGTGATACGAACCGTTACACCAAAACCTCGAGATGTTAGTGAAGGCCGCCCACCAGGATCTTAACATCCCACCACGCTCCGCAGTCCAGACTCTAGGTTGGATGTGCGCCCGTACGGTGGTGTCCCCTTTTCGCCATACGAGCCCCGGGCGAACACTGCAATGATGGCGTTGCCACCCGCTCTATGACTTGAGCCTGGGTGGAGGCTCTGATACCAGATGTGATGCACCTGCAACAATTAATTAACAAGAATATGTGAAATAGTAGAAATGACAGAACTTAGAATCACTTTTATATTGATCACAGGCCACTTCGAGGGGGCAACCTACTTTGAGCAAGCTCAATACAATTAAATTCATGGTGCCTTCATAGGTCTCAACACACACTTATATACTAATTCTAGGCGCCAATACTATGGGTCAAAACCATGGGCCGTTACAAACTATGGATCCACAATACTACGGGTGACTTACAAAGCATATGCGCCAACAACAATAACACAAACTATTGATCAACAAATACTACGGGACGACTTACAAAACATATGCATCCAACAACAACATACTAACAAAGTAAAGACATGGGTTCCTAACAGCAAGGGTTCAAATTGGAAGCAAATTGGCAACAAGAGGCAGCAATAGTTCCCCTTTTGAGGAAAGGAAGGTATTTGGTGGAAGTATTTTCTCAAAGACAGGGCCTCACAATCGAACCAATGAATTCCAGAGCTCAACAAGCACCACCACACCCAATTTTATTGATGCCAAATAGGATCTTCACACCCAATATGGAATGCAAGAAGTTCTAGCAGAATGGAAGCAGTTGAGTGAAGATTGTAGGAGGACCTTACCATTTGATCAATTCTTTACTGTCTCAAACAAGCTCAAATCGAGGGGAGGAAACAAAAATCCTTTCCAAAACAAAGAATTGAATTATGCAATAGGTAAAATTCCCCTTCCTACCTTTGATGGCTCATATAAAAGTTCTTCAAATACTTGGGTACAAAAGTTAGACGTATATTTTCAACTGAATCCAATGGTTGAAGATGATGCTTTAAAAATGGCTATTCTGCACCTTGAGGGAGAAGCAAATGATTGGTGGTTCCATGGACTTAATACCTTGGGACATGATCAGGTCACATCATATGAAGAGTTTGTTAACAGGTTAGTGGAAATATTTGAGCAAAAAGACCGTGAAATGCCTTTCAAGGAACTAGCACAGTTGAAGCAAACTGGAACCCCTAAGGAGTACATGTTGGAATTCCAAAAACTATCAATTAGGGTGGTTGATATATCTATTGTTCGATTGGTATTGATATTTACTAAAGGATTGGCTGAATCTTTGAAAGGTTTAGTTAAATCTCACAAACCTACTTCATTAAAAGATGCCATGAACTTGGCAAGAGATCTGCAAAATGTGCTACCCAAGACAAACTATCCTCCCAAGCCAAATTTTCCTTCCATGTTCAGATTTGACAAGAGACCATGGAAAAAAGATTCATTTGGGAAGGACAAGAAAGAGGGACCAAGCAAGGAAGAACTCAAAAGAAAGAAACTATGTTACACATGTTTTCAACCATGGGTACCATGGCATAAATATGCTAAGGTGAAAGCAAAATTCATTGAAGTATTTTCTGATGATGAAGGGGACATGGAGGAAGAAGAACAACTTTCATCCCAAGAAGAGGGATATGATATAGTAGAAAAAAGATCATCCATCACCCGAAAAAGGGAGAATGGAAGTGCTTTCAGGAGTGCCTCGTTTTCACACCATCCGATGCAAGGGAGTGGTACAAGGGAAAAGAGTTTCAGCATTGGTAGATGGAGGAGAAACTCATAACTTCATTGATGCATCCTTGGTGGAGAGGACAAATTTATGTACTGAATAATTCAAAGGGTTCACAGTAATCATTCCAGGTAACAATTCTATGGAATGAAACACATGGATTCCAAAGCTAAAACTTACCATATGAAATTACACATTTTCTGATAGCTTCTATGTGGTGGATGTTGCTGATACAAATGGTTGTACTTTCTAGGAGAACATACAGTGAACTATCAAATACCTGAAATGAAGTTCAAGGATTCAGAAGGAAAACAAAGGGTAGTGAGAGGAATGCACACCTATCCGAACCAAGTGGTGTCTTCCCACAGTATGAGGTCCATATTGATACATGGGGACATTGAATGGGATGCATAATGTTTCATCACTTCCCCCAAACCAAACATAAAGATTGCAGAACAACCAAGGGAGATAAGGCAGCTACTACAAAAGTATGAAAGGGTTTTTGGAGACCTTCCCCTTGGAAGGCCACCTGACAGAGGAGTTCAGCATACCATTGTTTTGGAGGTGGGTACTTCACCTATACAAATAACCCCATATAAACACCCAAAAAGGTCCAGAGATGAGATTGAGAAGGATATTCTTGAATGGCCATCACCCAAAAACATCATTCAATTGAGGCGATTTATTGGGATCTATACTTCCTATAGGAAGTTTGTGAAGGAGTTTTCCAAGAACTATGAGATTAAGAAGGCTATTTAAGAAATATTGGAATTGGGGCTCATTAGACCAAGCTCAAGTGCCTATGATTCTTCAGTTGTCTTGGTGAAGAAAAAGGATGGAACATTGAGGATGTGCATTGATTTTAGAGCTTTAAACAAGAAGACAATAAAGAATAGATATCCCATCCCTTGGATAGATGAGCTCATGGATGAGCTATTTGGATCAAATTTATTTTCAAAAATTGATCTTATATATGGTTATCATCATATTCGAATGAAGGAGGAGGATGTGCAAAAAACTACTTTCAGATGTCACTATGGTCATTTCAAATTTCTTGTCATGCCTTTTGGTTTTACCAATGCTCCAGCAACCTTCCAATCATGCATGAACAAAATATTTTGCAAGAAACTCTGTAATATTTTTTTGGTTTTCTTTGATGATATTTTAATTTACAGTAAGACATGGGCGGAACATTTGCACCATTTAGAAGTTGTATTGAAAATATTGCATGAACAATCTTTGTTTGCTAATTTGTCCAAGTGTGAGTTTGGGTTGACATAAATTTTGTATCTTGGGAACATCATTCGGAAAGATGGGGTAAAGGTGCACTTGGAGAAAATAAAGGCTATTCTTGAATGTGTTGGTTGTGGAGCCAGATCTTCTAGTCTCCTAGATGATATTGTATCAGCCGTGTTTGTACCCTAGTTTTATATGATATGTAGGTAGACTGTACACTCACCCCAGTGGGGACCATCCCCCCTGGCTGGTGGGTCCGGGGGCAGCGCCCCCGAAGAAAAATTTTGGGGCTGTTTTTGCCAGCTTTTTTGCGGGCCCATGGTTTTGGGTATCCTGTGGTATTTTCCTATTGTATTTCCCTTATAAAAGAAAGACATTGTAATACGGCTAGGGTAGAGGATGTAATAGGTTTTATGCATTGTAAATATCTTTGAGATCAGGAGAGAGACTGTGAAACAGAGAAGAGGAGGTGCAGCGGTTGTGCTGCAGGTTGTATCTCTTCGACTTGCTGGACGGTAATAATAATAAGGACTGGCAAATTCAGTGTGGACGTAGCCCAAGTTGGGTGAACCATGATATATCTGTGTCTCTCTTGTAATGTGTATGTGTGATTATATTTGCATTTATGTTTATTGTTATTACTCTGCGATCCTGTTTTTCTAACAATTGGTATCAGATCCAAAGGTCTATTTGGCAGTTAAACCCGCAGGAAGCTAGGGTTTCTGGTTCGAGTGGGAGCAATGGCAGAAGAAGGAAAGTTTAAGGTCGAGAAGTTTAATGGCCAAAACTTCGGGTTATGGAAGATGCAAATGGAGGACTATCTGTACCAGAAGGATCTATTCCTACCGTTGGGAGGAAAAGCAAAGCAACCGACGGCTATGAAGGACGAAGAATGGGAGGTTCTTGACAGAAAGGCTCTGGGAACAATACGGTTGACCCTGGCTTCATCGGTGGCTTTCAATATCTCAAAAGAAGCGACAACACAAGGTTTGATGAAAGCATTGGGTAAGCTGTATGAAAAACTTTCGACCTCCAACAAGGTATTTCTAATGAAGCGTTTATTTAATATGAAGATGTCTGAAGGTGGATCTATTACTGATCATTTAAATGAGTTTAATATGGTTACAAATCAGCTAAGTTTTGTAAGTGTGAACTTTGATGATGAGGTTAGGAATCTTCTAATCTTGTGTTCATTGCCAGAAAGCTGGAATAGCTTGGTCATGGCTGTAAGTAACTCTGTCTCTGGTTCAAACACCTTGAAATTTGATGATGTTATTGGTGTTATTCTTAGCGAGGCAATGCGAAGAAAAAGCACAAGTGAGACATCAGCTAATGCGTTGACCATGGAGAGCAGGGGAAGACAAAAGGAGAGAGGAAAGAGCCAAGGTAATCGTGGAAAGTCTAAAACGGGCAGATCCAAGTCCAGACTGGGAAAGATAGAGTGCTGGAACTGTGGAAAGAAAGGACATCTGAAGAAAGACCGCAAATCTCTAAAGAAGAAAGGAGATGCACAGAAGGAAACTACCCAGGAAGCAAATGTAGCAGGTGATGTGTTACAAGATGCTTTGATTCTTGCATTAGATAATACTAGTGATTATTGGGTAGTACATTCAGGAGCTTCATGTCATGCTACACCCCATAGGAAATACTTTCATGAGTATGTTCCTGGCGACTTTGGACATGTTTTATTGGGTGATGATGAGCCATGTAAAATTGTTGGAATGGGTAAGGTATGGATAAAACTTGAGAATGGAACTGATTGGTTGTTGAAAGAAGTTAGGCATATTCCTGCTATCAAAAGAAATCTGATCTCAACAGGGTAGTTGGGAGATGGCGGCTGTCTATCTACGTTCGGAGAAAAGTGGTGGAAGATCACTAAAGGATCAATGGTGATAGCAAAAGGAGACAGAGTAGATACATTGTATTTATGTCCTCATAATACTGACCATTCTATCTCTTTAGCTTCCACAGGAAGAGATACAGCATTGTGGCATCATAGGCTTGGCCACATGAGTGAGAAGGGGATGCAGATTCTCCACTCAAAGAAGTTGCTTCCGGATTTGAAGCAAGTAAGTTTGGAATTCTGTGAAAACTGTGTTTATGGAAAACAGAAGAGAGTCGGATTTCTCAGGGTTGGGAAACAGAAGAAGAATGAAAAATTAGAGCTTGTGCATACAGATGTATGGGGACCGGCTCAGGTACAATCTCTTGGTGGCTCTCATTATTATGTTACATTTATTGATGATGCAACTAGAAAAACTTGGGTTTATTGCATTAGACAGAAATCTGATGTGTTTGCTACTTTTAAGAAGTGGAAATCTTTGGTTGAGAATGAGACAGGAAAAAGGTTGAAGTGTCTCAGATCTGATAATGGAGGTGAGTACTGCGGCAAGGAGTTTGATAGTTACTGTTCATACCATGGGATTCGTAGAGAGAAGATAGTCCCAGGAACACCACAGGAAAATGGTGTGTCAGAAAGGATGAACAGAACGATCATGGAGCGTGCAAGGTGTATGAGACTGCATGCAGGGTTTCCCTTACAGTTTTGGGCGCATGCTGTAAATACTGCTGTTTATTTAATAAACAGAGGACCTTCAAGTGCTTTGGATGGTGGTATTCCAGAGGAAGCATGGACATATAAAAAGGTAAACTACTCATTTTTGAGAACGTTTGGTTGTGAAGCATTTGTCCATATTGATAAAGAAAATAGAACAAAGCTTGAAGCTAAATCCAAAAAATGTACCTTTATTGGATATGGGGTTGATGAATTTGGTTATCGTTTATGGGATTATGAAAATAACAAAATCATCAGGAGTAGAGATGTGATATTCAATGAAAAGGTCATGTATAAATATCAGTTGCAGGGAAAGAAACAGGAAAAGGAAAACACAGAGTACATAGTGCTTGATGAAATTAAAGAAAATGAAGTTCTGAATGTGTCAAAAAATCAAGAGCAGCAGCAAGTACCTAAAACTCCTACAACTGTAAGAAGATCTACCAGGTTAAGTAGACTCCCTGAACGATACTCTCCTTCAATGTATTATTTATTGATGATTGATTCTGGTGAACCAGAATGTTATGAAGAAGCAATGCAGGTGGAAACTAGAAAGAAGTGGGAGCAAGGCATGAATGAGGAGATGGACTCATTGGTAGGAAACCAGACTTGAGATTTGGTTCAGTTGCCTACTGGTAAAAGAGCATTGCAAAACAAATGGATTTATAGGTTGAAGGAAGAAGAAGGAGGTAAGAAGCGATAAAGGGGTTTGCACAGAAGAAAGGTATAGATTTTGATGAAATATTTTCTCCTGTTGTAAAGATGACTTCAATTAGGACTATCTTAAGTCTAGTGGCAGTAGAATATTTGCATCTTGAACAGTTAGATGTAAAAACAGCCTTCTTCCATGGGGATTTGGAGGAAGAAATATATATGCAGCAGCCACAAGGGTATGAGGTCAAAGGTAAGGAGGATCTGGTATGCAGGTTGAAAAAGAGCTTGTATGTCTTGAAGCAAGCTCCAAGGCAGTAGTATCTAAAGTTTGACAGGTTTATGACAGAACAAGGTTATAGTAGATGTCATTCTGACCACTGTGTTTATTTCAAGAAGCTAGACAATGGAAGATATATTATCTTGTTATTGTATGTGGATGGCATGCTTGTTGCAGGGTCTGACATGCAGGATATAAATGTACTCAAAAGGAAGCTAGCTAATTCATTTGCGATGAAGGATTTGGGTGCTGCAAAGCAAATCCTTGGTATGAGAATAATGAGAGACAGGAAAAATCGCAAATTGACATTGTCTCAAAGTGAGTACATACAAAAGGTGTTGGAGAGGTTCAGAATGCAGAATGCAAAACCTGTAAGTACACCTTTGGCTGGCCATTTAAGTCTAATTAAGGAAATGTGTCCCAAGACACAAGAAGAGACAGATTACATGTCCAAGATTCCCTATCAATCAGCAGTTGGCAGCTTGATGTATGCCATGGTGTGCACAAGACCAGATATTGCACATGCAGTGGGAGTTGTGAGCAGATATATGAACAATCCAAGTAAAGAACATTGGAAGGCAATACAGTGGATTCTCAGGTATTTGAGAGGTACTACCACTGAGGCATTATGTTTTGGAGGTTCAGACACTGTTCTACAGGGATATGTTGATGCAGATATGGCAGGTGACAAGGATAGCAGGAGGAGTACCACAGGGTATGTGTTTACTGTAGGTGGAACAGCAGTAAGCTGGATTTCGAAACTACAGAAGGTTGTTGCACTTTCAACAACAGAAGCAGAGTATGTTTCCATTACAGAGGCTAGTAAAGAGATGATTTGGTTGCAGAGGTTTATGGAGGAAGTGGGTAAGAAGCAGAAGGATAGCAGATTGTATAGTGACATCCAGAGTGCCATTCACCTTGCAAAGAACTCATAATTCCATTCCAGGACTAAACATATACAGCTCAAGTACCATTTCATACGCTCTGTTTTAGAAGATGAACTGTTGAAGCTGGAAAAGATACATACTAGCCAGAATCCTGCAGACATGTTCACGAAGGTAGTGACCAGAGAGAAACTGAGTTCGTGCTCGATTTCAGTTGGCCTTCTAGCATGAAGGTGAAGAGGAGAAATTTGCCAAGTCCAAGTTCAGCAAGTGTAGCAGCGGTGGAGTTGCTATGATCAGTCTCCAAGTGGGAGATTGTTGGTTGTGGAGCCAGATCTTCTAGTCTCATAGATGATATTGTATCGGCTGTGTTTGTACCCCAGTTTTATATGATATGTAGGTGGACTGTACACTCACCCCAGTGGGGGGGCATCGCCCCCCCACGGGGTTCCAAGGGGGACCATCCCCCCTGGTTGGGGGGTTCAGGGGCAACGCCCCCGAAGAAAAATTTTGGGGCTGTTTTCGCCAGTTGTTTTGCGGGCCCATGGTTTTGGGTATCCCGTGGTATTTTCCCATTGTATTTCCCTTATAAAAGAAAGACATTGTAATACGGCTAGGGTAGAGGATGTATTAGGTTTTATGCATTGTAAAGATCTTTGAGATCAGGAGAGAGACTGTGAAACAGAGAAGAGGAAGTGCAGCGGTTGTGCTGCAGGTTGTATCTCTTCGACTTGCTGGACGGTAATAATAATAAGGACTGGCAAATTCAGTGTGGACGTAGCCCAAGTTGGGTGAACCACAATATATCTGTGTCTCTCTTGTAATGTGTATGTGTGATTATATTTGCATTTCTGTTTATTGTTATTGCTCTGCGATCCTGTTTTTCTAACAGAATGGTCATCACCCAAGAACATCACTGAATTGAGAGGTTTTATTGGGATCTGCACTTACTATAGGAAGTTTGTGAAGGGGTTTTCCAAACTAATTGCTCCCCTTACTGATTTGACCAAGAAGAATGCTTTCAAATGGGATGAAGACGCTGAAAATGATTTCCAAAGAATAAAAGAGGCAATGAGTAGTTGTCCAGTACTTGCATTACCAAATTTTTCTAATCCATTTGTTTTGGAATGTGATGCATCAAGGGAAGGAATAGGGGCGGTCCTAAAGAA
Source organism: Larix kaempferi (assembly GCA_027924585.1). NCBI lineage: Eukaryota > Viridiplantae > Streptophyta > Pinopsida > Pinales > Pinaceae > Larix > Larix kaempferi. Next base: position 2,170,636 of record BSBM01001413.1, on the reverse strand, counting down.
AAATCAACACCCCATATATTTTGAGAGCAGAAAATTGCAGCCACGTGAGAGGCTCTACTCCATACGTTACAAGGAAATTGTATACATCATGCATGCCTTAGCCAAGTTTAGACAATATCTAGTGGAGAACAAGTTCATGGCCAAAACTGATCATAACAGTTTAAAGCATTTCCTTACACAAAAATATCTCAATGAAAGGAAAAAAAATGGGTAAGTAAGGTTCAAGATTTTGATTTTGACATTGAATATGTAAACGGGAAGAATAATATTGTAGCAGATGCATTGTCTAGGAGACCTTCATTTTCCCTTATGGACATTTCAAAAGATTGGAAAGATGTGCTAATAGTAGAGTATGCCACAGATAGAATTGCTTGTGAATTGTTAGATGGGGTCAAGGGAGATGATAGGTACACGATATTGAATGGCCTAATATACTATAAAGACCGAATATACTTAGTTCATGGTTCGAACTTAAAGCACAATATCTTGAAGGAAGCTCATGATTCCCCTTTAGTAGTCCATTCTGGTTTCTTTAAAACATATAGGCAGTTAAGATAAAGGTTCTCTTGGAAAGGGTTGAAGGAATATGTTTTAAAGTATGTGAATAAATGCAATATATGTCAGCAAAAAAAAGTTGAACACACCCATCTTGCTAGTCTCTTACAACCATTTCCTATTCCAGAACAAAAGTGGGAAAGCATCTCCATGGATTTCATCATAGGTTTGCCCAAGGATTTTGTTAAGGATTGTATTGATGTTGTAGTGGATAGAATCACCAAATTTGCTAATTTATTTTCTATTACATATTCTTTTACTGTCGCACAAGTAGCTGAGCTATTCTTTAGAGATATTTTCATATTGCATGGACTTCCGAAAAATATTGTGAGTGACATGGATTTAACAGATTTATGAGTTCTTTTTAGAAAGAAATCTTCAAATTGGTGGGAACTCAATTGACTCCTAGCACAAGATATCATCCTCAAACTGATGACCAAACATAAAGGGTGAACCAAAGGTTGGAGGGGTACTTGATAAACTATGTTGGTGAGCAACAAAAATCATGGGTTAAATGGCTACATTTGAGTGATTTTTACTACAATACTACTTTTCATATGTCTATTGGAATGTCTCCTTTCAAAGAAATTTATGGTTATGAATCACTCACCTTTTTTTATCACACTTTTGGTGATAGTAGAGATCCAAAATCTAACGATTGGGTTGAGGAAATTTAATATATTTTGAAGCTTTTAAAAGGAAATTTGCAGGTTTCCCAAAATCAACAAAAACAGTATGTGGATCAACATAGGAAGGAAAGAAATTTTCAAGTGAATGATTTGGTTTATTCGAGGCTGCAACCATATAAGCAAACCACCTTAAAAGGGAAATGATCAAAAAATTGTAAACCAAGGTTCTATGGTACATATAAGATCATTGGAAAGGTTGGGGAGGTATCTTATGAGATAGAACTTCCGGAAGGTAGAAAAATCCACAATGTGTTTCATGTTTCATGCCTTAAGAAGGCTATTGGTCAGAAAATTTATATTTCAGAAACACTTCCTCCATTAGATGATGAAGGATAACTCATACTCATTCCAGAAAAAATTTGAAAACAAGAGAAAGAAAATTGAGGAGCAGAACCATAAGAGAATATTTGGTACAATGGAAATATTTTCCAAGTGAGGATGCCACATGGGAAGAGGAACAAATTTTGAATCATCCTAATTTGTAATTTATTGAGGGAAAGCAAACTTGGGTGTGGAGGACTGTAATGTCCCCATCCAAATAAATCACATGAAGGGAAATTTCCACCAATCTACTAGTTCCCTAGGTTGGGGTGGAAACATGTAGACTTGGAATAATGGAGCTATAAGACCCCAAATGGACATTATATTGATAAATATACATTAAAGGGGATAAATAAATAATAATAATAAGAAAATAAGGGGGCACTTGGTCATGAGGGTGCATAGGTGGTGTGGGACCCACACAAGGAAATATTCTCCATGCCACATGGAATCCTATTCTCCCCCATTAGAATCCAAGGTGGAGTCTAACGTTACTAGGGATTTGGAGAGGAATTATTCATGGCATGAATCAAGGAGGCTTGAATTAGAGTGGAGATTAACTCCCATGGAAGAGAAAGAGGCATCTCAGAAGTATTATGACACTAGGATCTAGATTCCCTAACCTCTATGACAACAATGATGAAGATTATATGACACTTATGACAAATATAAGACCTGATTGCTGACATATGACCTATATGACATGTCATGGATAAACATTGCTTCCAAGACGATGCACAAGGGGAGTTATGGCAGCCAATATCCCCCCCATTCTAATTGATGGAAGAGGAAGGCTAGGAAGTGTTGGACAAGTGGCACTCATGGGAATATCTCCCTAATTCGAGTTGGGATTAAGCCCTTGGAGGGAATTCAATCCATGGAGGCCTTGGGAGGTTAATAAAAGACAAGAATAAAGAAGGATACCATATTTTGATCATTTCTCATTTGGAAAAATTTGGAGAGCTTAGCTTGTCCTTGCATGGTGGATGTTTATCCTCCTTTCCTTAGAACCAATTTTGAGGGTGCAATATTCCCATCCTAGTTGGTTGACGGAGAGTCCATTTAGACCTCTCATCAAAGCTTCATGGATATTTTTTGATGTAGGTTCAAACCCCAACTGAGTTCGATTTCATCTTCTCTCATTCTTCTCGATGCCTATTCTACTATATATCTCTCAATGTCATGTAAATGTGCAAGGGAACACTTCTTGTTGCATATAGTTAGTGGAGAATTTCTATTTCCACTTCATGGACATGTTAGTTGATACATATATCTGTAATAATCATATCATGAGAGACACATCCCGAAACATCATATATTTCAAGTGATATTTCCAATCAAGAAAGATATTCGAGCCATTTTCCCCATAGCATTTGCATAGTGAATTTGGAATGATGTTGTACCTGTTTTCTATCATAGTTTGATGATATATTTATCCATGTTATGAGATGTATATGAATTTAATTTTATGTTCCAAATGATGTTTTCAGACCCCTAAAGTGTTACTATGGTTTATGATTAAATTTGAGACTTCTTGTCCACCATTTTCATCACAAATCTTAGACTATAGGAGTTGATGTTCATTGGGTTACCTATTCTACCCTAAAACCAAATCTAATGATGCACACATGCTTTTCTTAATGTCCTATAACATATGCAAGTCCCATACCAACAATTAGTGAAGGTCATACAATGTTTGGAAAATAATTTAATGGAAGACCTAGGGGGGATTTCCACTTCTCAAATTAACTAGTCTTTTCCTGAATCTTCTTTCATTGCAAATTGCAGACCACGGATGGGTATATCAGTTGTTTGGGTGTCTGATATATGTTTTATTGTGTCCTATTTCCCATCAATACCTTCCTTCCCAAATTCTAAAGCATTTGGAAGTGTTTGGAACCAATTGTAAACTACAACCCTAGAGTCAAAACAAGGTGAACCCAAACATTTTCTTTTGGAGGGATATTACATATCGCAACCAAAAAAAATAAAAATGGATTAAAAAATTAAATATCCATCTTTTGATTCAAGTTCCATTATATCAAAATATAAAATTATAAAAATTATATAATCGAATTAATATGTTTATAAAAATTATAATTAAAAACAACCAAAAAAAATCTCCACATCATTCATGTTAATGCATACACTTTTCCAAGAAACTCGAAGACATTAATCATTACTTCAAGCATCTCCTTATCAATTTGGAATAGAATGATTTCAACTTTCAATTCAAAATTCTCTCAATTAAAAAAATTCCAAATGACAAACACATCATAGGTTCATGGGCCATGACCCTTAAAATGCCTTCCATAAAGTTGAATTTACCTCATCATGCATATTTCACCTTCATATGGATAGATATTTCACAAATTTTGTTCCATAATTATATTGGTACATTATGTTATTATTTATGTGAGAGTGAGCCTAAGAGGGAAATTCATATAATACACTGCATACCCAAATCCTAATCCTACGGACTCCAGTGTCAAAATCAATGCAAGCTATGGAAAACATGTATAGTGTTTTTTGTTGTGAAATATGAGTATCATATAGCTAATGATGGGACTTCTATATGTGACTTGCCTAGGTGAGTGGATCTTTTAATCAACACAAGGAAAAATTGGCTATAGTTTATTAAAACAATGCAGAACCCAAAAACCGACTCTTTTGCAATGCAACGTTTCCACTTTAATTCAACTCTAATGAAATACAACACTTTTTGCATCGCTTTGTGTATGGTTTTAAATTAATTTTTACAATTAAGTGGAAATTTTTAAATTGAAATTTTCGCTTTGTGTATGGTTTTAAATTAATCTTTACAATTAAGTGGAATATTTTTAAATTGAAATTTTTAATGTGGATGTATTTAAAATATTTTAAAAATGCTTTTCTTCTTCGTGTTAAAAAAATAACATTTCAAAAGAAAAGAAAATTACATTTATTGGTATAAATTTACATCTATGTTTAATAAGTGTACATATAACCTTATAGTTTCTCTATTATTTAAAAATATACATATACGAAGTTGTGAAAATCCTCACAGCAAATCTAAGAGATGATGTGTACCTCACAAGAGTAATTATGATTAAGCAGGAAAATAGAAGAAGAGTGAACAATACAGTATAATGAGCAACAAAATAATATGGTACAGTAGAACTCAGATAGAAGCAATAATACTTCACACACACTAATTAATTAATCACAGTATGGACAAATAAATAGTACAATGGTAGAGAGGATTCGAATGCCTAAGGTGGCAATTCGAATTAGCCTCTCAGAGTGATCATAAGATCAATAGAGTGTCATCGAAGCACAACTAGGTGTCCTCATGATCATCGGAGTGCAACTGGAAGTATTCATCATCATCAGTAGAGTCATCAATGCTCAAGTAACTGTCAACCATCAATCAAACTAACTTTGGTAGGTGTAACTGAGTGTAACTCAATGTAACTAAGTGTAACTGACTGTAACTGACTGTAACTGACTGTAATTGAGTGTAATTGATTGTAACTGACTGTAACTGAGTGTAACTGAGTGTAACTAACTGTAATTGAGTGACAACTGGACTGGTAGGTGAAGAAGGGCGAGTTGCTCCCTAAAATCAAGGAAGAAGGGCGCATTAAGCAACTGGAGGGCTAAAACTGAATAGTGAGAAGCTCCTGGGGGCTAGATAACTGAGGGCTAGGTGTTGGATTGATGACTAGGATGCATGCAAAATGCATGCAAACCCTAGAATGCATGCAAACCCTAAAGGTGCATGCATGATTGAAAATGTAAATGATCAAAATACTGGTGGGACTAGGATGGAGTATAGGAATACCCTAACACCCCCCCTTAATCCATCCTGGGCCCTAGTAACTAAGACCAAAGGTCACCCAATACAATGAATAATAACAATCAATAAACCAAGGAAGTGGAAAAATTTCATGGGAAACATACCCCCTCCTCAAAAAATAGACTGTAAGGCACACATAAAAATAAATGCTCCAAACTCAAGCATGTGTGATGTTTGGTCATATGTCTGGAGGTATCTTCTTCTTGGGAAGAAGTGGATCATGCTCAAAAAGCATGTGCTTGTACTTGCTCTTCAGATCGAATGTGATGAGAACAAATCCAACAGTATGAGAATGATCCTTGAACCTGTGATTCGAATCAGCTGAGGTACGATCAGATCTGTGAAAGTGCATATAGTCTTTTTTCTTCTCCTTCAAACCACCATGGGTGAGATTATGCCAAAAATAACTATTACATGTTTGCTTGAAATCAAAATAAGATTTAAGACTTAAAGAACAGTTTCTTGAGATCTCCTTTGAACCAACAAGGGTGAGATCAAAACTATCATATGCATGAGAAATTATCCCAAGCAATAATTGCTTAGAATCCAAATTAGATCCAAGACTTGAATCATGGTTTCTTGAGATCTCCTTTGAACCATGAGAGGTGAGATCAAAACCAGTAATTGCATGAGAATTTATCCCAAGCGAATGGAAATGGCCATAATCTTCAATAACCTTCTAAAAGCATGAATTTATGATCATATAGTAGTATAAAAGAGGAGATAGCTGGAGAGGAGCGAATGCATTACCTTCAGTAGCTGTTTTGACCTCTGAAATAATCATGTGATCATGATGCAAACCAACAGACTTTGGTGCAAGAGAGGATTTAGGACCTTCTGCAATATCTAGAGTGTGAGTTGGCACAGAAAGAGAAGAAAGTTTGAGCATGAGTGGAGAATCTGCAAGTTCTTTGTCAACAATTTCAATATGAGATGATACTGGTTCATGATTTGAGAGACCATCTAGAGGAGCGAATGCATCACTTTTCTTGCTTTCAAATGGGTTAGGACCAAGTCCTTCATTCTTTCTGCCAAATTTTTCATCCAGGTGAGCCCATAACTCTTTTGGAGTCCATAACTCTCTTGGAGTTTCAACACCATCACGGTATTTGAATTTGAATCTTTGGTATGCACACAAGGCAAGCATCATTGTTCCAAAGGCCATGTCACCTTTATTCAACCAGTCAATATTCTCTTCAGAGGATTCGAACTCTCTTTCAAAATAACAACCAAAGAGATCATGGCTCTTCAAATATGCTATCATTCTTGGTTTCCATTCATCATAGTTGAATGGAGAAAGAAGAGGGATTCCTTCTAAATATGAATCCATTGAAGCTGTAGAGGACCTGCAAAAACAATATAGAATAACTGCAATTGCTACTGCTGCAAAAATGCAGAAACTGCTGCACTCGAAATCTTGGTAATAACCTGCAAAAAACTCTCAAGAATGGAGATAAACAATACTCTCAACATGCTCTGATACCATGTGAAAATCCTCATAGCAGATCTAAGAGATGATGTGTACCTCACAAGATTAATTATGATTAAGCAGGAAAATAGAAGAAGAGTGAACAATACAGTATAATGAGCAACAGAATAATATGGTACAGTAGAACTCAGATAGAAGCAATAATACTTCACACACACTAATTAATTAATCACAGTATGGACAAATAAATAGTACAATGGTAGAGAGGATTCGAATGCCTAAGGTGGCAATTCGAATTAGCCTCTTAGAGTGATCATAAGATCAATAGAGTGTCATCGGAGCACAACTAAGTGTCATCATGATCATCGGAGCGCAACTGGAAGTCTTCATCATCATCAGTGGAGTCATCAATGCTCAAGTAACTGTCAACCATCAATCAAACTAACTCTGGTACGTGTAACTGAGTGTAACTCAATGTAACTAAGTGTAACTGAGTGTAACTGAGTGTAACTGAGTGTAACTGAGTGTAATTGACTGTAACTGAGTGTAACTGATTGTAACTGAGTGTAACTGAGTGACAACTGGACTTGTAGGTGAAGAAGGGTGAGTTGCTCCCTAAAATCAAGGAAGAAGGGCGCATTAAGCAATTGGAGGGCTAAAACTAAATAGTGAGAAGCTCCTGGGGGCTGGCTAACTGAGGGCTAGGTGTTGGACTAATGACTGGGATGCATGCAAAATGCATGCAAACCCTAGAATGCATGCAAACCCTAAAGGTGCATGCATGACTGAAAATGTAAATGATCAAAATATTGGTGGGACTAGGATGGAGTATAGGAATATCCTAACAGAACTTGAGGGACCCTTTAGGTGCAATTCTGCACCTAAATATGCATGTTTTTTACCGCTCTCTACAGCATGACATACATGACCATTATTGACGAAATTTTAGCCATAGATAGAATTTTTTATGCAGATTCCAAATATATAATTTAAAAAAAAATATTGAGATTTTCTATTTATTTCCTAATTTTCTTGTTTCATCACTCCGTTGGTCAAAAAACGCACTATTAGTTTTTATTCCGTAACTTTTTCATTTCACAATCATTTAAAAAAAAATTGTATGATGCACTAGAAGACACCGACCTTTACATGCTATAAAAAATCCAAGTCGAAATAACTGCATTAAGACCTTCAAAGGCTGCACCCATATTTGACGTATCGTTCTCGAGGTTTTATCACTTACATAATTAAAAAATAAATAAAAATTAAACATTTAATTTTGGAAAAATAACGTTGCACTAGTTCTACGGATTCTATACATGTCTACCAATTTTTGTAGCCCGAAACCGTCATTTAGGCATTGAAAGGCTGCACTCACCAAAACACATACCTTATCATTTGCCAAAAAAATAAAAAGTGAGTGTTAGAAAACATGAAATTTGACATAGTTATGTAAATTTTCAATATTTAAAACTTATATATTCGGAAACGTGACTCAATTTCCTACGTTTTATCTTTTTTACTCGATGCAATATATCTTGTGTAAGAATGTCAAAAAAACCAAGTAAGTTGAGGGATGCCTGATTTTTCATTTTTTTATTGCATCTAACGCGCCAAAAGTGACCCTCATTAGCTTGCACATGTGACGTGAGTCACCATACTGGAATACTTTCTTGGTTAACAATACACATGACACAAACCACAATGTTTACACAACAGGTGTAAAATAGGATGCCATAAGTGGCTTTATATTACTTCTCTAAATTCGGTTACAATGCGGAATAACTGTAAACAAATAACTAACTACAGTCGGCCTCGGCCGTTACAACTTAGAAGTAACTGTGATGTGTTCTTCCTATGTTTCGAGCTCACCCTCTCTTGGTTCAACTCTGAACGCTGAGCTATGGTTCGATCTCAACCCTCTTCTTCGGCTAGTGTGACTCTTCACAACTTCTCTTGTCTCTGTTCTCTGATACCGCTGATAAAAAAAGACTGAAGATCCTCTTCTAATTTCCCCTCTTACGTCTTCTACCCTGCTGTTGTTGTTCCCAAGACTGCTGCAATCTCAGAGACATGCATCCTCCTGTCCGCCGATTCTTCCAAAACCTGTGAACCTGCACTGTCAGCTCCTAGCCATGCTGCACAACCTCTGTCCTTGACATCACCTGTCATGTCCTTCACCAATTCATAATAACTGTAATAACTTCCTCAACAACCCTAAACGGCTACTAGGTAAGGTTTTTTGACTTTATGTCCTTCCGACCCTGCTACAGTAGTCGGTCACATCTCGTCCTTCCTGTCGGCTTGTTTCTCATCTTCTGCGGTTTTCCAGTGCTCCCCTTCCTCTGCGTTTGGCTCCGCCAAACCTGTCGCATCACAGTTCGACCACTCGTCGACTACCCAACGTCTTACTCCTTTCACTTAGCGTCTATCGACTAATTCCTGTCGATTCTCGACCAATCGCAACATCCGTTGTGCTGCTCCAGTCGATCGCACTCCGACTGTTTCTGCTCGACTTGTTGACTTCGACAAGTCAACTTGCTCTCTGCACCAGTGGTCGTCGGAAACCTTGCAGGTCGGCACCCCCTCCTGTCGATTAACTTCGACTGATCTACCGAGGCCCCGATGCTCCTGCATCAGACTCCCCAGGTGAAAAGGACTTCGATTGCTCCGTCAGTCTCCTGAAATCTTCTTCGAAAATTCATGTCGCCTCTTGCAACTCGCCATCCTTCCATCGCACCAAGTATTCCTTCTTCCATGCACTACACGTTCGTCCAACCTCATGCTCTTCGATTACCTCTACGATCTCTTCCTTGTGTTGATCTAGAATTTGGTCTGTCCAGTCGATGCTTACCACCTCCTCGCTTCCACTACTTGACCCTTCTTCAAATTTGTACAGATCTGAAACATTGAACGTTGCTAAAATGTTCAAGTCTTCCAGTAGTTCCAACAATTAAGCATTGTCTGAAATTTTCTTTAGAATTCTGCATGGTCCTATCTTTTTCAGCTTCAGCTTGTTGTATGTTCCTATCGTAAATATCTCTTTCTGTAAGTATGCATAGACTAAGTCCCCTTCTTGGAACGATTGTAGCCTCTTTTTTCTGTCGGCCCTCAACTTATACGCCGCGTTACTCTTCTCTATGCGCTTTCGCACATTTTCATGAACTTCATGCATATGCTCTACGAACGATTCTGCATCCGCGCTCTTCCTGGTTTCTGTCAGAAACTTGACCAAATCCACCACTCTGTGTGGGATTCTCCCCTGAACAATTTGGAATGGACTCAATCCCGTCGATCGATTAACAAAATTGTTATATGCAAACTTCGCCTGTGCCAACACATTCTCCCACTGCTTGGGTCTGTCAGCAGCTAGACATCTCCGAAGGTTTCCCAAACTTCTGTTGACCACCTCGGTCTGTCCATCTGTCTGTGGATGGTATGCTGAGCTAAACTGCAACTTCGTGTCCAGTTTCTTCCATAGGGTTCTCCAGAAATGCCCCATAAACTTGGTATCCCGATCCTACATGATACTCTTTGGCAACCCATGCAATCTGACTATCTCCTTGAAGAATAGTATAGCAATCCCTGTGGCGTCACTCATCTTCTTACATGGTATGAAATGCGCCATCTTAAAAAATTTGTCGACTTCAACAAATATTGAATCACTTCCTTGCCGAGTCTTCGATAATCCTAACATAAAATCCATGCTAAGATGATCCCAAGGGTTGTCTGGTATTGGAAATGGTGTATACAACCCCGTGTTCTGACTTCTTCCCTTTGCCAACTGGTAAACTTGACATTGTCGAACCCATCTTTTGACATTTGTCGACATCCCTAGCCAAAAATACTTCTCGTCAACTAGTGCTTTGGTCTTGTCGATGCCAAAGTGTCCTGCTAACCCGCCATTATGAAACTCTCGGATTAGGTTCTCTCTTACTAATCCTCTGGGAATACACAACTGACTTCCCCTAAACAAATAGCCTTCTTGGATGAAGTAACTCAAATATGGAGTTCTATCGATACTCCAAAGTTCACGACAAGCCTTCCATGCTTTTGCAAAATCTTCGTCAGTCTCATACTCTGTCTTTATCGACTTTATCCCTGTTTCCTGAATTGTCGTCATGCTCAATAGCGCAACTCTCCTGCTCAACGTGTCGGCAACTTTATTCGACTTTCCCAACCTATGTCACAACACGAATGTATATCTCTGAAGTAGCTCCACCCACTTCATGTGTCTTTGATCCAATTTCGACTGAGTGTTCAAATACCTCAGTGCTTGGTGATCTGTGTATAACACAAATTCCTTGGGCAACAAATAATGCCTCCACTTCTTTAGCGCTTGAACGATAGCATAAAACTCCTGGTCATAGACTGAATACTTCTGCTTCGCTCCATTCAACTTTTCACTAAAGAATGCAATTGGTCGGCCCTCCTAGCCCAACACTACGCCAATTATTGTTCCACTCACATCACAATTGACCTGCAAAACTTTGTCAAAGTCTGGGAGCGCTAAGACTGGGCTCTCAGTGACCTTTTCCTTCAACTCGTCGAAAGCTTTCTGGGCTTCATCCATCCACTTGAACTCACCCTTTCTCATGCATTATGTCAGTGGTGCACAAATTTGACTAAATCCCTAAATGAACTTCTGGTAGAAACTAGCAAGTCCATGGAAACTTCTTACTCTAGTCGTACTTGTCGGTTCCAACCAATCCACTATTGCCTTCACCTTCTCCAGGTCCATCACCAACCCTTTACCCGAGATTACAAATCCTGAGTACACCAATTTATTCTTCATGAAGAAACACTTTTGCAGGTTTACCATCAGTTTTTCTTCTTTCAATTTCTGCAATACTTGTCGTATGTGTTCCAAGTGTTCTGCCTTGGTTCGACTGAAAATCAGAATGTCGTCTAAATAGACTACGACAAACTTTCCTAGAAATGGTTTCAACACTTCCTTCATCAATCTCATGAATGTGCTGGGTGCATTAGTCAACCCAAATGGCATGACTAACCACTCGTACAACCCTTCCTTTGTTTTGAATGCTGTCTTCCATTCATCTTCTTCTCTGACCCTAATCTGGTGATATCCACTCTTCAGGTCTATTTTTGTGAAGTATGTCTCTCCACTCAGGAAATCCATCAAGTCATCCATCCTTGGCAATGGAAACCGATACTTGATCGTGATCCTGTTGATGGATCTGGAGTCGATACATATTCTCCATTCCCCACCCTTCTTCAGTGTCAATACCGCTGGTACTGCACACGGGATCAGACTTTCTCTGATTAATCCTCTATCCAACAACTCTTGGACCTATCGGTTGAGTTCTCATCCCTCTGTCGGACTCATCCTATATGGTGCTTTGTTTGGAAGACTCGACCCTGGAATCAAGTCGATCTGATGGGATATGCTCCTTGTCGGTGGTAATCCCATCGATTTCTCGTCAGCCATGATGTCCTTGAATTCTTTGAGCAACTCCTCGATCTCGACCGAAATGTTCTCCTCCCTGGTCGTTCCTTCGACATATGGTCCTTTCGGAATGATCGCAAAACATCCTGACTGCCTCTCCTCTTCTGTGAGGAATTCCTTCGCGGTGCTCATCAACACTTGATTTTCCCAAAGATTGCTCTCACCATCCCTACTGTCGGCTGGCTCTTCTAAGCTCGGCTTAAGAGTCCTCTTCAAACCATTCTTCCACACTGTGACTGTGTTGGCTCAACCATCATAGATCATTTCTCGATCATATTTCCATGGTCTTCCTAACAATAGATGGCATGCATCCATGGGAACTACATCGCACAATACGTTGTCCTCTAATCCTTCAACTCTGAAGTTGATTAGGCACTGTCTGATCACCCTGACATGGTTTCCTTTCTTCAACCATGAGATCTTGTAGGGGTGTGGGTGTTCTCAACACTTCAAACTGATCTTGTTGATGACTTCCATCGACACAAGATTCTCCGTGCTTCCACCATCAACTATGGTTTTGCAACGCCATTCCCCGATCTGCACCTTCGTTCGAAAGATCACCTTTCATTGTGCTGGTTCCATCGGGTCTCGTTGATCTTCCTGGATCAAGGACCTCTGAACCACCAGATTCCAGTTCTTCTTCTTTTCACCTCTACTACTGTAAGATGCCGATTCTTCCCTCTCATTGACTTGCTCATCCTTTCGACATCTGGGTTTCGACTCCTCTGCAACGAGTAGGTTTTATGGGCACTCATATTCCTTGTGTCCCATTCCTCGACACTTGTAACAGATTATGGCTGGTCCGTTAGCTCCTTTCTTATCTGATGGACCACTTCGACTATATGCACCTCGACCACGGTTCTCGCGACCATCATGTCGATTTTCTTGCACTTTCCCTGTCGATGTCCCTCCTACATGTCGGCTATATTCGACACCTTCCCTCCTATACCCGCTACTTTGGCCTTTCATGGAGACAGTTTTCGCACCTCGACCAGTCATCCTTCCCCTTGTCGCTGTGGATTTTCTTGATAGCTTCTCTTCTGCCTTTAGAGCTAACTGGTAGGCTTCGCCAACTGCTCTAGATCTCGACATGTTGAGTTCATCCTGAATAGCATATCTCAAGCCTTTCATGTATCTAGCGATAGCTTCTTCTCCTTCATCAGTTTGTCCTGACTGAATTGACAATCAGTAGAACTCCTCCATGTACTCTTTCACGGTCATTTATTTCTGTCGAAAGTTCTGTAGCTTCTTGAACAAGGAAACCACATAGTCATTTGGCAAGAACTTTCCCTTCAACTTGGCAACCATTCTATCCTAAGACTTGATTTTCTCCTTGCCTTTCTTGAGTCTATCAGCCTGTACATTGTCCCACCACAACGAGGCATGACCCTTCAACCTTAGACATGTAGTCTTAACCTATTTAGGATCCTCAATCTGCTCTATGTCGAAGTATTTATCCATCTCTCTTAAACAGTCGATCAAATCTTCTGGGTCCAAGCTTCCCGAGTACGTATGCACGTCTATCTTCGCCCAACCTCTCATATCTATCAGGAGTTTGATCAAATTTTCCTCTGGTTCCTCTACAGCTTCGTCCCGAGCTTCCACCTCTTCGACTTCATCATCAATGTGGTCTAGTGCTTCAGGAATACAACCACACCTCTGGCTTTCTTAGATCGCCGTGACTTCATTTTTCAAAGTTCCCATCGTTCTGATGCATTCGTCAAACATCTCACGATCCACTGTGATGGCTGCTATGCCACGACTCCTTCATCCTCGGACATTAATGCCTCTATGAGCCATTTCCAACCTTCGTTGAAACTCTCACACATCCAATCGCAACCGTACTTAAACAAGTTGTGCACAACTCTACCCAACCGCAGCTGGAGCTGTTCAACCCACTTGTAGGCTCACTATCATGAACTCGACCGATTCTTCCGCTCCGATGCCAACTGACGCAAGTCACAATTGGTATAGTCGTCTTCCCAACCAGACTTTCTTCCGGCTCTTTGTTCCCACTCTGATCTGCTATGATCCGTGCTCTGATACCAACTGATGCAAGTCACCTTACTGGAATACTTTCTTACTTAACAATACACACAACACAAACCACAATGTTTACACAACAGGTGTAAAACAGGATGCCAGAAGTGGCTTTATATTACTTCTCTGAATTCGGTTACAATGTGGAATAACTGTAAACAAATAACTAACTACAGTCGGCCTCAGCCATTACAACTTAGAAGTAACTGTGGTGTGTTTTTCCTGTGTGTCGACCTCACCCTCTCCTGGTTCAACTCTGAACGTTGAGCTATGGTTCAATCTCAACCCTCTTCTTCGGCGGGTGTGACTCTTCACAACTTCTCTCGGCTCTGTTCTATGATACCGTTGATCAAAAAAGACTGAAGATCCTCTTCTGATTTCCCCTCTTACATCTTCTACCCTGTTGTTTTTATTCCTGAGACTGTTGCAATCCCCGAGACACGCATCCTCCTGTCCGTCAATCCTGCCAAATCCTGCGAATCCGCACTGTCAGCTCCTAGCCATGCTACACAACCTCTGTCCATGATGTCACCTGTCATGTCCTTCACCAATTCACAATAACTGTAATAACTTCCTCAGCAACTCTGAATGCCTACCAGGTACAGTTCCTTGACTTTCTGTCCTTCCGAACCTGCTACAGTAGTCAGTCACATCTTGTCCTTCCTGTCAGCTTGTTTCTCATCTCTTTCGATTTGTCAGTCCTACCCTTCCTCCACGCTTGGCTCCGCCAAACCTGTCGCATCACAATTCAACCACTCGTCGACTACTCGACGTCTTACTCCTTTCACTTATCGTCTATCGACTAATTCCTGTCGATTCTTAACCAATCGCAACATCCGCTGTGCTTCTCCAGTCGGTCGCACTTCGACTATTTCTACTCGACTTGTTGACTTCGACAAGTCAACATGCTCTCCGCACCAATGGTCATCGGCAACCCTACTGGTTGGCTCCCCCTCCTATCGATCAACTTCGACTGATCTTCCTAGACCCCGATGCTCCTGCATCAACATGCCCATAAGAATTAGTTTATTTAATTCAATTGAGATGATAAGCCTCAAAACTATTAAATAATTTGAGATGTGAGCTATGCATGCATGTAGCCAAGTAAATAACTACTTTAAATATTTTGGAGTCGTCACTTTATATATTGGATAGAAATGTTATCATGGTGGGGTCATCTTCCAAGACCAAGATGTGATTTACAGAACCTGTAACAAGTGGAACAAATTTAACACACGTTGCATATCAAAATATGTCAAAAGTGAAGGACAAAAGAGTGTCTACACTTAAAAATACTATGTACAATGAAGGTGACCCAATAATGCAAATACATTTTCTTACTAGAAGTTACCAACAAATATCATACTTCCTACATTTTTTTAAAGTATTTAATAACTAGCGTTAAAAGCAAATCATTGCCACCTTTCCTATCTTCATTTGCATGTGAACTCTTGGACAAATTTCTAAACTCGGGAATTTTGTATACAAGGGCCTGAAAATATTTGTGGAATTTGTACTTAGTTTTATAATGTGGATATTCAAATGCATTTGGTATTTTATTAATCTAGAGTAGCCTTTTTCTTGGAGGTAGTGAAAATAAATATGTAATATGTGAACAACATATAGAAGAATTTTTTTTTAATACCTAAAAAAATTATATTTATTATTAAAATTAAAATTAAAAATAATAAGATCGATGTTTTAAATTTTTAAATAATTACAAAAGTAAAAATTGGTTTAAATTTTAAAAATCATAAACATTTTAACCAACCCAAAAAGTAGGAAAAAAATATTGGTTTTAAAAGCATAATATCACAATAATAAAGTTTAAATAGAATTAAATGGCTCATAATATCAGAATTTTGAAGTCAACTAAGCTTTTTATTATTTTTATTTCAATATTAAAATGACAATTTAGTTTTTAATAAATTCAATATTTATAATAAATGACACATTAAAATAATTTTATCAATTAGATGTTAAAATAAAAGTCTGATATATATATATATATATATATGACTTTTATTTTGACATCTAATTGATAAAATTATTTTAATGTGTCATTTATTATAAATATTGAATTTATTAAAAACTTATATATATATATATATATATTCCAAATCTTAATTTTCATAATTATATATGTATATATATATTTCTTTTTTCCAAACCCTCATATATTCCAAATTATATATGTATATATATATTTCTTTCTTCCAAACAATTATATATGTATATATACATTTCTTTCTTCCAAACCTTGAAATGATCATTAAGGTTGATATATAGATATATATTTTTATTAATTTTATGGTATTATTAATTTGATACTTCTGAATTTAAATAAAACTTGAAATGAAAGACATAAAAAAATACGAGACTATCATTAAATGTCGATCAAAGCTTTTACTGAGTAATATTCATACCACTTCATCAAATAATGGATTGTAGATACCAAATTTGGACTATCATTTGGGAGGTTGAATCCAAAAACTTCATAAGGTTTTCTATTATGAATCTATCAATATAAAACTAGATTTTATAGAATTTGGACCTTACACATTTTAGATTCTAACATAACGCATAGCGCCAATTTCATAAGACTATCATACCTACGAGTCCCACGCTATGCACACCATCAAAAATATATTCCAAAAGATTCTTTAATTTACATCAAAATTATAGTTTAAAAATATTTAGTGTATAGGCTTTCGTAGTTTCACATATTATCATCTTGGTTTTTAAAAAGCACGGTCTTGTTTTTGGTAGATTTTCCATCCTCGATCAAGCGATATTGGTTTTCTAACTTAATTACGATTCCATCCCTCATATACATGTAGGGGATTCCAAACACTACACCACACACTTTAATAGTACTACATCTGCCTCCACTTCATCAATATAGGTTGCACTAAAACCACGTTCTAAATATTTTAACTAGATGTTAGAAAAATGGGCATTCATATTTTTCCTTTCCATTTCTAGGTTAAATAAACAGTCATAATTTTTGTTTGCATGTATATACCAAACAATTAGAGCGAGTGTAATTTGATGGAGGCTGGAGCTATTAATATGAGTTTCCAAAATGAAAGCAAGCCATTCATTCATTCCAATAACCTTGATATGTGATATGTATGCATCCTTTCGTGAGCAAGTAGACACGACTCAGAGCTTTTATTATCTTACACTTACTCACTTAGACCCGTTCACCTGGGGTTGGGATGAAGGTCCCTATAAAACCTTTCCTTCACTGGCATATGCCAATAGTGATGGTAGACAGATTGAGTATAGAAATATAATGGATTATCTTAAAATCTACATCAAACCTTTCCTTCACTGGCATATGCCAATAGTGATGGTAGACAGATTGAGTATAGAAATATAATGGATTATCTTAAAATCTACATCAAGGCTTCTCAACATATTTATCTTTTAACACGCTAGATAGAAACCTGCACTTTTAATGTATTGGTTGTAATTAATTTGTTTTATAAGTCCCACTTTCATCCTTCGGACTTATGGTCAGTGAGTGAAGCTTATTGCAAAAAAAAAGTATGTTGACATTAGTGACTATGACACAATGGATATGAGTTTGCAACTGAGAATTGCATATCACTAAGATAATAATCTTCACAAAAGTGAAAGTGAAAATATAAATATGTATTCCATGTGTAATATCACTATTATTACCATTTCCAAATAAATTAACTAAAGGATATTCATACTCCAATGATGAGATGAATTAATGTATTTGATGCTAAATTGAACACAAGAAGTGTTTCAAGACTACTTGTTTATGCTAACTTGAACACAAAGTGTTTCAAAATTGTTTTCCTGAGCCATGATTATTCATTTAAAAAGACGAGGATTACTTCATTGTTTTTGGTCAAAAGCATGAAATTTAATATTACAGTACATAATATCAACTATATCTAATACCCCGTGATATCTAACTGTACATAATACGTTAACACCTGTTGTATATAATTACATTCCCAAGTAGACCTACAATAGATCTCAAAGTCAAATTAAAATTATTTTGTTTTAGGGACAACATAAACCATGTAGGTCAAGATAATATGCAAAAGCACAACTACAAGACTTAACATGCATGCATCGGTGGGGCTCTTAGGACCAACCTCACATGCTCTAAGAACCTTGTTAATTTTTGTTCAAATTTTCTAACATGCAACCTCGCATGCTGTAAAAACCTTTGTTAATTTTTGTTCAAATTTGCCTCAATACCAAATTTATTACAAAATTAACAGTTGCATCAACTATTGCAACAGATAAACCAACATTACATTTTTCATCTGGTATACTCCTAAAACTATATTAATCTTAATGCCCTTCTTGTTCCTTTATTTTAGTGATTTGTCTTACACTTTAATGATCATGAAGGGTGACAGTAATGACTACATCGTTTCTAAACCTAAGTATACATAGAGTAAATTAATTTCTTAGATAACATCACGGGGGCTTCACTCAATAAACCACTATCATAGCACGTTCGTTCATGGCATATGAAACAATACCCCTAATTTCACTAAATATTGGAAAATACCTTCCAAAATCATTTTTTTAACCCCCTCCCAATATGCCTTCCCAATTTAAAAAAAACCCTATTTTCACTAGATATTGTATGTATCAATTTTTTCATTAACATTTTTTATACCCCTTTATATTTCTACCTAGTATATTGATATCATACCCCTTTTATGACCCCACATGCATTCTACAATGCACCTTGCTTCTTTTGATTTATATTGTGGATGCACATTACTTCACCCACAATGCAATTACTCAACCACATATCATTATGATTTGAAACATCTAATGGTTTAATGAAGAGATAGGAGATCACTTCTTGTATGTCAAAAGAGCCAATGCACATAGTACAACATTTAGATTGCATGTTGTAGTTCCCCAATCGCTGACTAAGCCTATTGTGGGCTAGGTATCCAAGCCCCCAAGGCATGTAACAAGCTCTAGGAGGCTGACTAAACCTCCCAAGGCCTATAATAGGCACGAGTGGTTGGGTATTCAATCCCCCAAGGCCTATTGAGGTCCTATAACAGGCCCTAGAGGCTTAGAGCTTCCCAAGGTTATTGGTAACAACTGGTTGAGTGCTATTGGTAACAATTGGCTGTCAATGACCACCGTCTCTTGACTATGATCGACTGGAAACCCACTTCACCACGAAACCACCTAGCCTCAAGCATGCCTCAAGACGTGATTTCCATGCATATTGGTAAGGCTGAGCCTTGCCTCAACCCAATTTCTCATCTGGATATGATCCCACCATCTACACTTGGAGGATATTTGTCATCCCTCCCATATAAAAAAGACCCCAAAGCATTTTTGTATTGTTACATTAAATAGAAAAAACCCTTTTCCCCTTAATATATAAGCAATATAATTTTTAGGTTTTCATGAATATTTAATACCGCAATATGAATGAACATGGTATTATATTTCCTTCTAGTGAATCCCCCGTGGATAACATGGGATCATTAAGCCATCGAATGAATGCAACATTTAAAGAAATAACTTCTTTTATTTTTGGGTATTCTTAGTGGATACCTCTTCCTCGTATCTGGATGCATTATGTAGTTTCTAAATAACATCACACAAGAACTACTTCTTGTTTTCCTTGACGTTGGTTGAAACCGAGAGCTGGTGTTGTGGGGAAAATGCACCTATAGTTCAGGGGAGAAACTACCAACTTACGGTGATAAAGATAGACTTAAAAAAATTCTGCAAGTACAACAAATAAATGAAGAGATTAGGGTTTAGAGATGTAGGCACCTTATTCAGAAGGTTGATCCTAGCTTTGCCTCCCTCACTCTTCAATGCTTATCCAGTGTTGCAATGCCCATACCTGCAAAACAACTTGAT
This sequence comes from Larix kaempferi, assembly GCA_027924585.1. Classification (NCBI taxonomy): domain Eukaryota; kingdom Viridiplantae; phylum Streptophyta; class Pinopsida; order Pinales; family Pinaceae; genus Larix; species Larix kaempferi. Next base: position 2,150,399 of record BSBM01001413.1, on the reverse strand, counting down.
ACCTTTCTCAAACACATTTGAATACATATATAAGACTGATATTCATAATAGAAGAAGACATTAGATTATAAACAAACTATAATCAAATTTGAGACACATCAATAGGTCATATTTGGAAAGAGAAGAACATCTGATCTTTATTAATGAATGAAAGCAAGTACATACAGTTATACCTTCTTTCAAGCTTGGCACTTCACGAACCTAGATTCAAGGTCTCCTGCTTATGTTCTCCAATGATTCCAGCCTCTAATCAACTGTGCTAAGGTTTACCAAAACTGAAGCACAAGAGAGGGGGATGAGGGTATCCATTCCTCCAGCATGACTTTGTAATTGGGCTTAGTCCCCTCACATGGCCCTTCTACCCTCCTTATATAGTCAGTGAGGAAGAGGAAAAGAAGTTACAACCGCTCAAGAGGTTTCCCAACCAACTTAACTTAATCGAATTTCGAGATTTTGACCAAAAAAGGGGTGTACGCTACTCTACAGTAGACAAAGTCGCATACATATGTATTTGCGTGCTACTATTTCAATAGTGGAGTCACGCTCAGTAGGGTATAAACGCTACTATCATGCCTGTGTACCAGTGCTCATATTGAAAAATGGCCAAAAACAGGCTTTTCTACTCATTTTCAGGAGATGGTTTGGTCTGGAAAAATGTTCCTAGGGGTCATATACATCAAATGCGTCAAGAATGAGGTAATTTCAACCATTTTTAGTGCCCCAAATGACTCCTCCATCCACAAATGTCCTGTTGTGTGACTGAACTTGATCTCAAGAAATGTCGTCATGCGACCAAGGGAGCGGCAAGTGTCATCACAGACGGAGAGGTGTCATTTCAAGCTATAACAGATGCCCCCTAATATATGAGGTTATAGGGAGTGTGGGAAACGATGGCCGAAATGCATTATAAATAGAAAAGAGTTGAATCATGGAGGAACTGGAGAAACCAAGAATCATAGGCTCAAATGAAGTACCTGAAAGCAAAGGCAATGTCAGACAAACTTATCCTTGGGGTAACTATCCATGTTCAAATGGTGGAACATGACCTCCAAGAGGATACAATAATGATCCAAAATACTGATGCATATATCATGGCCACTAAGATACAAGCGTGGATCCATGAGGAACATAAGTGTAAACATAGCCACATAAATAGAAGGTGGATCTATGTCAAAACTGGAGAACATAGCCATAGAGAACAAGCTGGATCTATGTCTCATCAAGAGACAAAAAGAGTGTGGCTCAGTCTTGCGCAACTTGGGCAATAACATAAATAAGGTGATGCTATCGAGGATCCCAAGTTCTTCATCCAAAAACAACCCAAGGTACAAACCTATCCATGCGAATAAATGAGTTGATGTCGAACATGGGAGGTATCGTTTGATTACTGGTCATTGATGTATACCGTTAACAAACACGAGGGTGTCCACCAATAATGAAAATGGAACCCAAGGTACCTAGTACATTCAAGCAAGTGCGAATAAGTGGTCTTGCCATCGAACACTTGAATAATCCATCGGATAGGAGACATTGATGTATTCCCATCTATCCAATAGCGAGGGAAACTACCACTAATGACTGCAATCCCCAAGGTACTAACCGAAACTCTAAAATTCATTCCCAAAGCACAATGAGTTGAAGTCGATGGGAAGAAGTCCATTGGAAGGGAGGCCTTAATGCATCCTCCATCATCCAACATGAGGGACACTCAACAGGTATGAGCTGATTTGGAGTAGGATTGAACACAAGATGAAACATACTGACACCAAGGAATGGCCGACGCATGAGGTCAAGGAAACTGCAAAATGGCCGACAAAGGTTGTATCCTTGAACAGTGAGCACGACACAAGAGTGACTGAGGCAGCTTTTAACAGAAAGAGACCATGATGCAAATCTGCAATGTAGGAGACATTAACAGATTCTCCATATGATTGAAAGACTAACCAAATGGAGGAGTAAGAACTCCGAGATCAAGTTTACCCTAAGGCCAACACTAGAACCCAACTTGTTTGATAGACTCAAAACAGGTGCTTTGTTCAAGGAAATAGTTGACTTGCTGCCATCATATTGAAAGATATTTTGACATTCTTCCCTTCCCTTTCCTTTTTCATTTTTTAACGAGCTTGACAAAGAACTAAAGCATGCTCGACGGTATTTTCATATTTAAGGAGTCTGAAAAACCTAGAAGAAAAATCCATACACCTATCCGTGGATTTTATATCGAGCCCGGATTGGTCTATGCTCGGCGGTGTTTTCTTGCTTATAGAGTTGAAAAACTTAAACAGTCCTCTATACACCTATTCGTGGATTTTATATCAAGCCCGGATTGGTATGTGCTCGGCGGTGTTTTCTTGTTTATAGAGTTGAAAAACTTAAACAGTCCTCTATTAACCATCTCGTGGATTTCACATCGAGCCTGAGTAGGTGAATGCTCGCTTGGTGTTTTCACATTTGGAGAGTCTAAAAACCCTAAAGACGACTCCAAAGGTCCTTTTTCGTAAAGTTAGTCTCCTTCCCTGAAAAAGTGTAAAATAATGGAAGAAGAACTCTTCTAGCGCATACCAAAGTATACCTATAGTATACCTTTTCCATAAATTATCCACCAAGGCCCGGAAAAGGGGTAATTCTATACCTAAGTGGATGTCGGTTCAATTATTTTAACGAGCCCAAAAAGACAACTATGCTCAGCAAACTTTTCCTATTTAAGGAGTCTGAAAAGGGCTTAAAAGAACTCCATAGGGATCTTTTCCGTAAAGGTTTAATGAGTCTGAAAAAGTAAACTCATGACCTCCTTACTATTTTTAATGAGCTCAAAGGAGATAGGAAAATGCTCATAACTTTCTTACTGTTTTTAACGAGCTCGAAGTGAAGATGAAAGAAATGCTCGTAGCCTCCTTACTGTTTTTAATGAGCTCGAAGGAAAGGTGAAAGAAATGCTCGAAACCTACTTACTGTTTTTAACGAGCTCAAAGTGAAGGCAGAAGAATGCTCATAATGGGAGGAGACGAGTGTCAGGGACATGCAAAACTAGCTCCAAGCGCATGGAACAAAGCTCTGCCTAATGCAAGGAACATGACCAAGATAAGGACACTTAGGGTGTGTCTCCTCCGGGTAAAAGGTGTCAAATTGCAAAGGCAAAATGATACAGGGCTTAGCGGAAATGAGATCAGAGATGGAGGCTTATATAGCGAGCTAAAAGCGTGGAAGCCGGCTTCGGGCTCATTAGCGCAAGCAGGATCATAACAGATGCATATGCAACTTAAACACAAAGATGGGAGCCTTATCAGGGATGGCAAAAAATATATGAGGAAGAAAGATATGAGGCTTCTTCTCAAAGTCATGGTAAATCTAAAAAGGTTCCCAAGCCTATGATAAAAACTCAGCATGGGCACCAGAATGGCATAAGGGTGCTGACTAGGGTGACCCATGTTAGGTAGGCTCCGTTGTCGGACTGGTGCGCGATGCATAAAGAGATGGCTAACACACCAATATCCAACAAGGTCAACCCTATAGCGAATTCGGATGGCAAAAGGTTCAAATGCAACATAATAGAAGGGAAGCCTAAACCTATATGCAAGGTTCTGAATATACCTGACATAGTCGCACAAGGTGTCAAAAATGACCAGTAAGCAAGTATACATCCAGCTAAGAATCCTATCTCCAAGAAACATTAGTACCAGGATCATATCTAAAACATATGTAAGGAAAGACACGATACAAGTCACTGTGGTAGAAATACTTTCAACTTCACTATCATCAACAACAGGCATAAACAAGGCAGATTTTTCAAATGAAGACTCTATGGTACCCAAGCCTGAGGACTTACAATCAACAAGATCAACTTCAGGATGAAGATCAAAGTTGAAGGACATGATGGAATCTACAGAAACAAATTCATCATCACGGGAGTTGAAAATTCTAGAAGTAGAATCAAACTCAGCAGGAACACCGATTTGCGGATCTATAGGAGAGTCCAAAGACTCAACAATAGGAAGATCATACTTTAAGGTCAAACTGGGGCTGGACATAACTGTGACTGGATCAACATCCAAATTAATGGCAGACTGTACTATGGACTCTAGGAAAACTTCATTGGAAGGAATTATATCATCCCAGATAGAACACATATCTAAACATTCAGATGGAGGTGTCACTTGGTCAAAAGCTGGGACCAAGTCCCGAGAAGGTAATCATGAACTCAGAGACTTCTTCTCAGTAGTAGTTGAACTCAAGGAACAATATGCCACATAAGTCCCATGTGACATAGTAGCACCTAATGACGAGGGATCTGACTGGTCTACAGTTGGGTAATAAGGAGGATCAACGAATGCAAGTTGGTCGATAGTGACGATGCTTTCGTTATGAGGGAAATGCATCACATGAAAGAGAGTAGACACCACAGCATGCATAGCAAAAACGTAATCACGCCCGAGGATCATATCAAAATCCATAGGATCCTTTAAAACCATAAAATCAACTAAGACTGTTTTTCCACCCAAGGTAACAGGTGCCTGACGGAGGAATCCGATCGGTTCACTAGGTCTTCTATCAAAGGTCAATGGCCAATTAGTAGCTGGAATAACATTAGGGAAATCCAAATCTCTCCAAGCATAAGTGGATAAGATACTAACAGAAGCACCTTCATCAACAATGCATCGATCAACCTTATGGTTCTCGATATCAAACTTTATCTGGAAAGGTGTCGAAGAAGGAAGATGAGGCTCGGCTAGACTATTCCAATCAAAGGAAACAATCCTAGGGCTTGGTAGGGGTTCACATGGCACAAATGAAGTGCCCCCTTTTTCAGGAATATCCAAACTGGTAATGCAAAAGACTTCAGTAGTAGGTGCATCAATCGCTGAAGGACTGATGGGATCAGTCGAAGATTGCATCAATTCGATCACTTCACTCTCCGAAGGAAGAGTGGGGTCGACCAAAGATTGCATTGGTTCAACCACTTTATCAACCAAAGGTTGATCTGACTACAGGGAATCTATAGACAACTCAGGAACAAAGTTTCCTTCAGACATGGACCACACTCTTCGTGCCTCTGGAATGGCAGGGCATCGGTGAGTAAGGTGATCTCCCTTACAAAGTTTACAAGGGAACTTTGGTTTCTGTCCTATAGGTTTAGACTCCTTTACAACATCAGTACTCTCAGCATGACTAGCATTGGCTGACAGCTTGCCCCCAGCATGACTCACAGAGGCTAGTTGCTCAAAAGCATCAGACTTTTGAACTAAGGACCACACTTTTTGCACTTCTGGAAGTACAGGGCACAAGTAAGTAAGGTGATCTCCCTCGTAAAACTTACAAGGGAACTTAAGCTTCTGTTTGTTTGGTTTGTCGACAATGTCAACTCCCTCAGCATGACTTGCAATGGCTGATCTGGTGTCTCTAGTATGACTCATAGGAATTGGTGACTTGTCATTAATATGACTAGCAGTGATCAATGACATGTCCTCAACATGACTGACAGTGGTTGAAGACAAACTTTCAATATGATTTTTAGTGACTAAAAGTTTTCTCCCAGCATGACCTCCAGAGGCTGGGTAGGTGCCCCCTTCATGACTTGCAGAGGTAGAGTGCTTGCCCCCAGCATGACTTACAGAGGCTGGGTTGCTGCCCCCTTGTTTTGGCATCTTCTTCCCATTCTTCCTCCATCTATTCCTTTTAGACTGCTGGTTACTAGTATTGCTACTTTCACCACATGAGGTAGAAGGAGGAGGAGAAGATGTTACTGGAAAGGGAGGCACAGGGTTCTGATGCTCTTGATTTGAGGTGCTCACAAAAGAAGCGTCAGGAGCATGCAAGGAATTCGGAGTGGAAAACAACCAAACCGGCAGCCCAATAGTGAATCCAAGAAGATTCAGAGTAGCCATTAAGGGAGCACCAATGTTTCCAATGAATGGAATAGCACAAGGATCCCCCGGAACAGGAGTACCTTGATTGGCACTTGCCGGAATGCTAGACATAGTTTCCTTCTCAAATTAACGAGAAGTTCTCTAAGGCAAACTAAAACAAGTAGCATAAAGAGCACACCACTAAAAAGGTCCTAGGTAAATCAAACTAGGCAAACAGATGCCTTTCAGAGAAGAGTCTGGGATGATGAGGGACCATAACAGATCAATGAAGGATGAAGAGCAATTACCCGGGGTCCACAATACAATGACTAAGGGTGCAAGCACTAGAATCACCCAACCGCCCTCCCAAAGACCTACAAGGGATTTCCTCCCACGTCTGTCCTAGGTACAGCAGATATACCCTCCGCTGTCACCTGTGTATGAACCTATGGTCAGATACTAAGGATACCACAACACCGAAAACTCCTAGGGGAACAGTTTTTGGTCGAATCAAAAGGCGTGGGCAGGGTAACTGAGCTCGAAACTCAAAAGAGTCCCCAAACGCAATCCAATCCTGGTATATGCTTGAAACAGAAAGTAGGAGGAGTATTCCCAACAATCTGATCTCACAAGACCTACTGCATAGATCCAAGGAAAGCTTTGAATGAAGTGGGTTTACCTGTGATAGTCGAACTATGATTTTTGCGTAATGTGTGATCTTGGGTGGTTTAAGGTGTTTTAAACCCAAGATCCTAACCAAGACTAGTTGGTGTAGTGTAACCTAGAAAATAAAATGTTGCTAGTACATTTTATTAGGGTTCATTTTAAAGGTTACTTGCTTACTCAAAAAGGTAGTGGGTGTGTGAGAGTGCTTATAATAGAGATAGAGTACTAAAAATGAAATATTTACCACCAAACAAATCATTTTCTTTTCAATGCAAGTCTTAAAATTCTGATCTAGAATGCATGTGCAAATGCAATTTTTAATCTTTCGAATGCAAAAAGGTAAAAATAAAGTCTAAATGTAAAACCCTAAGAATGCAGCTACCCAAACAAATAGGTATGCAAAAGAAAACTTGTTCTTTTTGATGCAAAGCACTCTAAAATATTTTAAGCCACTTGCAAGGTACTCTATTCAGAAAATGAATCAAAATTCTTTATGCTTTTCAAATGTAGGAAAAAAAACTGAAACTAACCTATTATCAAAGCAAAGCAAAGAAACTTTCAGGTTCTCTTTATGAAACAGTAAAAGCTACCAAATATGACTTTCAAATTCTTATTGATGTAAGCATGCCAAACATTGGGAAAAGAGTACGAAAACTACTTTTAGACCCAAATGAAGCAAATTACCTACGAAGAAGTATGGTTTGGTAAAGTCAGGTCTGCACATAAACAATGCAAACAAGGTCTTGAACAACAGCCAAAACACTTGAGCTTTCACTACAAAAGAAAACTAAAAAGCATAAGGGAGGATAAAAAACCAATCTAAAAGACAAATTTCACTCAAATAGATACAAACAATGTCAAGAAGACTCAAGAGGTTTCAAATCCAGTGGAAATGGGGCAAGCAAGTTCAGTCAGACTCAAATTAGGGTACAAAACACCAAACGGGTCCACAACCCCCCAACTTGGGTCAACAAGCCCCAAAACTTTCCAAACAAGCCCAAAATGATCAAAAGAGGTTCAAATCATGAATGTAGGATCAGTACAAGGATGGGAGACCACTTACAGTGGTTTAAATCAGACCTAGGGTCATCAGGGACCCCAAAAAATGCAGCCACAGCCCCCAGATTTGGGTCCACAACCCAAAAACTCAAAAAAATCAAACCCAGATTTTGAGCGCTACTGTGTATGAGGCATACCAGCGCCCATAGCAGGATGGGCACTACTGTGTAGAGGAAAAGTAGCGTATGGGCGCTACTGTGTTGTACAAACAGTAGCATACAGGTGGAAAAAGTTGGGAAAATGGGGTTAAAACCACCACACCTGGGTCCACAAGGGTTTGCAAGGGCTGGGAAGGGTCTGTAAGAGCCAAGGAGGGTCAAATAGAGCCTATTAACTGATCCTAATCAATAAAATGAACAAATACCATCAAACAAGACTGAATAAATGACCTTGGATACCCCTAAGCAGTTAGGCTTTCCCCAGTGGAGTCGCCATTCTGTTGTGGGGAAAATGCACCTATAGTTCAGGGGAGAAACTACCAACTTACGGTGATAAAGATAGACTTACAAAGATTCTGTAAGTACAACAAATAAATGGATAGATTAGGGTTTAGAGATGTAGGCACCTTATTCAGAAGGTTGATCCTAGCTTTTCCTCCCTCGCTCTTCAATGCTTATCCAGTGTCGCAATGCCCAAACCTGCAAAACAACTTGATACCTTTCTCAAACACATTTGACTACATATATAAGACTGATATTCATAATAGAAGAAGACATCAGATTATAAACAAACTGTAATCAAATCTGAGACACATTAATAGGTCATATTTGGAAAGAGAAGAACGTCTGATCTTTATTAATGAATGAAAGCAAGTACATACAGTTATACCCTCTTTCAAGCTTGGCACTTCATGAAACCTAGATTTAAGGTCTCCTGCTTATGTTCTCCAAGGATTCTAGCCTCTAATCAACTGGGCTAAGGTTTACCAAAACTGAAGCACAAGAGAGGGGGATGAGGGTCTCCATTCCTCCAGCATAACTTTTTAATTGGGCTTAGTCCCCTCACATGGCCCTTCTACCCTCCTTATATAGTCAGTGAGGAAGAGGAAAAGAAGTTACAACCGCTCAAGAGGTTTCCCAACCTACTTAACTTAATCGAATTTCGAGATTTTGACCAAAACAGGGGTGTACGCTACTTTACAGTAGACAAAGTCGTGTACATATGGATTTGTGCACTACTATTTCAACAGTGGAGTCGTGCTCAGTAGGGTATACACACTACTATCGTGCCTCTGTACCAGCGCTCATATTGAAAAATGGCCAAAAACAGGCTTTTCTGCTCATTTTTAGGAGATGGTTTGGTCTGGAAAAATGTTCCTAAGGGTCATATACATCAAATGGGTCAAGAATGAGGTAATTTCAACCATTTTTAGTGTCCCAAATGACTCCTCCATCCACAAATGTCCTGTTGTGTGACTGAACTTGATCTCAAGAAATGTCATCATGCGACCAAGGGAAGCAAGTGTCGTCACGGATGGAGAGGTGTCATTTCAAGCTATAACAGCTGGTAAACTGGATTCGAGAATTGAGGTCCATGATGAACAGTCGATCCATTCCAGAGGAAAAAATAGAATTGAAGATTCCAATATATGGAAGCGGGATGTGATTGTGGCAAGTGTTCCACATGCTCTACCTGTGGAAATCCAAGGCAAAGGCAAGTGAATGCTATGCCCGATGCAATTATTACAATTTTAAAACTACACATCTATGCTAACTTTAAAACCATCCCCAACCTCGCCCTTACATCAGCCCTCCTCCTGGGAACCAAAAAACAAGGACAACATCACTGAGTCTGTAGTCAATAAATTTGTTTTTAAAATTTGAATTTTATAAAATATTAGTCCAACCTAAACTATAGACAGAAAAAAAAAAAAAAAAACAATTATAAGCTAAAACCCAAATTAATAAGCATTCAATTAGACATATATGATCCCCTTAGGGACATAATAATGATAACATTGAAACCCATTTTGATAACCTTAACCATAACCATTCTTAACTGTAGTAACTACAATCAACAATAAAGAGCTCATTTCAACACCTTTTCTTGTGGGTGTTTGCTGCCCTATAATAATAGATTTAGCTGGATTAGACTTTCAAACTGCTACAGGTGCCTGTCTTTCCCCTTCACCATGAGATTTGAACCCACGATATCTCAAATCGATTTTATTAGAAGGGAGAGGGATCCTGATAGCTCGAGGCTCAATGCACTTGATCAGAGAAGAGTTACGCTCAAACTACGAGTGAAAAATAATCTAAAACATAGTTGTAATCTATCATGAAACCAAAAAAAGTAGTACCAGAATCCAACTACCACCACTAATTGGTTGGATTTTTTAGAGGATGTTAAGATTCTTGTAATTAATAGTGCAATTAAAATGGATCGCATGTCTAATTTTGTTCATGCACTTTGCTCGACAAGCTCAGCATGTGATTCCAATGTGGTTTTTAATCTCCATGTTCTCGAATCTCCCACCACATGCCAGGGGCATTAGCTTGCTGTTTTAATTTTCCTCGTGTGGCCATCACTTCATTTTTAAGTGCCACCTAGTTAGGTATCCTTACATGTGTTGGATCTAACAGCCACAGAACACAATATGCAACGGAAGTAATTAATAAACAAGAAAGCAAATAATCACACACATGAAATATACGCAGAGATTTACGTGGTAAAACCCTCTCTTAGGGAAACATCCACGGAGCAATGGTATCAGTCTTCTTATTATTCAATAACTGAAGAATACAACAAATCTCAACTCTTCAATATCTTCTCTACGAGAATACAAGAAATATATACATTTCTTACACGGTTACTAGTAACTGCATATTCGGTTAGTCAGTTACATAGTTACCGTCATAGCCGGTTTTCACCCATTTCTAACAATCTCCACCTTGAAAACATTTTACCTGATACCATTGCTCATTGCTCTATTCATCACCTTTCCTGCAAGCCTAGAGAAGATAAGCACCTTCGTAGCTTCTCTAAAGTAGCTGGCTTCGTGAACATGTCTGCACTATTCTTTTGAGTGTGAATCTTTTCAAGCACCACTCCACCTTCATCAACAACATGTCGAACAAAATGATATTTTACAGGAATATGTTTTGTCTTACTATGATAAGCTGGATTTTTAGCCAAATGAATAGCACTTTGACTATCACAGAAAATTTTTATAGTGTTCTAAATCTTTCCTAACTCACCCAGCAAACCTTTTAACCAGACTGCCTCTTTGCAAGCATGTGAAGCAACTATATATTCTGCCTCTGTAGTGGACAAAGCAACAATATTTTGAAGCTTCGACATCCAACTAATAGCTCCACCTGCAAGAGTAAAAACATAACCTGAGGTGGACCTCCTCTTGTCCAAATCACCTGCAAAATCATAATCAACATAACCACAGACTCCATCACTACAACCATCAAAAGTGATACAATAGTCACTTATGCCTCTAAGATACCGAAGCACCCATTTCACTGCTTCCCAATGCTCTTTTCCTGGATTTGCCATGTATCTACTGACAAAACCAACTGCATGTGAAATATCTGGTCTTGTACTTATCATCGCATACATCAAACTTCTTACTGCATTAGCATATGGTACACGAGACATATACTGCTTTTCTTCATCACTTTTAGGACTCAAACCTGAAGAAAGCTTGAAAGGAGAAGCTAAAGGGATACTAGAAGGTTTCACCTTATCCATACCGAGTTTCTGAAGTATTTTCTCCACATACTTCTTTTGTGATAACCACAGCTTGCCATTTTTCCTCTCTGTCTATCCGCATGAACAAGATTTGATTTGCTGCTCCTAGATCCTTCATATCAAATGTCCTAGCCAACTGAGCCTTTAACCTGCTAATTTCAAACATGCTCTTGCTTGCGACAAGCATATCATCAACATACAATACCAAAATAATGAACATGTCATTTTCCAACTTTTTAAAGTACACACAAAGATCATACTCACTCCTGGTAAAATTCTGACTAACCATGAAAGAATCAAACTTCTTGTACCATTTCCTGGAAGACTGCCTCAAGCCATACAATGATTTTTTGAGCTTGCAAACAAACCTCTTGTTGCGATTCTGAACGAACCCTTCTGGTTGTTCCATGAAAATTTCCTCATCTAAATCTCCATGTAAGAAAGTTGTTTTGACATCTTGCTACTCTAACTCCAAACCATATAAAGCAACTAGTGCTAACAAAATTCTAATAGAAACAAGTTTTACAACTGGTTAAAAAATATCATCAAAGTCAATACCTACTTTCTGAGAAAACCCTTTTGCTACCAGTCTCACTTTGTACTTCGGAACAGTTTCATCAGCTCCTTTCTTCAGTTTGTACACCCATTTGCAACCAACCACTTTCCTACTCTCCGAAAGTTCCACAAGATCCCAAGTTTTGTTTTTTGCCAAAGAATCCATTTCTTATTTCATTGCATGTTTCCATTTGTCACTGTCAGACACTTCTAATGCGTCCTTATAACTGCCAGGTTCTCCTTCATTAGAAATGAAAGCAACAGATGTGACAAAATCATCATACCTCTTTGGAAAAGTTTTGTTTCGTGTAGATATCCGTAGAGTTTGTTTTGGTATTTCCTCTATTTCTGTCTGCTCATCCTCTTCCTGAGGAGTGTCCTCATGCATATCCTCTTCCTGGACATCCTCATGAGTCCCCCTTGCAGATGACTGAGTATCAAACTGGATTTGTTGAAACTGTGGTACATTAGCCTGTTTCAAATCATTACTTACATCTAAATTTGTCAGAGAAAGTTCATCAAATTTTACATCTCTGTTTATGATGATTTTGTGGACAATAGGATTCCACAACCTATATCCCTTAACACCATCACCATATCCAACAAAGATCAATTTTCTTGACTTAGGATCTAGTTTGGAATGCTGATTTTTCGGAATAAGTGCATAGGCTTCACAACCAAATACTCTAAGATTAGAATAATCACATGATTGACCTGTCCATACCTCTTCTGGAATTTTGCAGTCAATTTCTATTGATGATGATCAATTGACCAGGTAACAAGCTGTAAGAAATGCCTCTCCCCACAATTCCTACTGCAACTTCGCATTACTGAGCATACTCCTTGCTCTTTCAAGAAGAGTCCTGTTCATGCGTTCAACAACGCCATTATGCTATAGAGTGTAAACAGTGGTCTTATGCCTCTCGATCCCATCCTGCTTGCAATAATTATCAAACTCCTTCAAAGTAAATTTGGTTCCATTATTTGTTCTAAGACATTTAATGAACCTGCCAGTGCTCTTTTCAACCAAAGCTCTAAACTGCTTAAATATATCAAAAACATCAGCTTTTCTCTTTAATAAATAGATCCAGACTTTCCTTCAGTAATCATCTATAAAACTGACGAAATATGATGATCCCCCATAAGAAATTTTAGGAGATGGACCCCATAGATTAGAATGTATGTAGTCTAGGATACCTTTACTAGTGTGTTTTCCAGATTTAAATTTTTGTCTAGCCTGTTTACCATAAATACAGTGCTCACAAAACTTCAAATCTACAGATTTTAAACTAGGAAGCAACTTTCGATCAGCAAGTACCTTCATTCCTCTTTCGCTGATATGACCTAACCATTGATGCCATAGACGAGTGATGTCTGCTGCTGCACCAACTGATGCTACTGTTGCGTGATCGACTTCCGTCCTCCCTTCAAGTCTATACAGGTTCCCAACTTGGTTTTCCTTCATAACAACCAAGATACCTTTCAATATCTTCATAACTCCACCTTGAACTGTAAACTTGTAACCAACATCATCAAGAACTCCCATTGATATCAAGTTCTTCCTTATTTCAGGTACATGTCTCACATCTATTAGAGTCCTAACAGTCCCATCATACATTTTAATTCTGATACTTCCTACCCCAACAGTTTTACAGGTAACATTATTTCCCATATAAACTACCCTGTCATCTATAGATTGGTATGAGGAATACCAATTTCTATGAAGACACATGTGGTGAGATGATCCATAATCAATTAACTAGTCAGAATGGTATTGTGAGACAATAGATGTAGATAATACCTCATCGATCATACCTGAATCATTCTAAGCTATGTTCGCCTCCTTTGTAGAGTCCTCCTCCTCAGAAGCTCGCTTGCGTTTCCAACAATCTTTCTTAAGATGTCCTGCTTTATTGCAGTACCAACACTTCAATTTACTCTTTTTTCCCTTCGACTTTGACCTTGATGTACCCTTTGAATGTTGTCCTCTTTCACTAGTTCTTCCTCTAGCCACCATTACTTCTGATGTCGAGGTTTCAAGACTAGATTTCTTCCGAGTTTCCTTAGAAAGTAAGGCTCCCACAACTTCATCGAAGGTAATAGACTCAGTAGAACTAAAACTGATAGCAGTTACAAAATGTGCCCACGACTCAGGTAGAGAGCACAACAGTAAAATCGCCTTGTATTCAAATTTAATAATATCTTCCATACTAGCCAACTGACAAATAAGAGTATTGAACGCATTCAAGTGTTCAGAAATCTTTATACCTTCTTTCCTACTCAAGGTAAACAACGATCGCTTCAGGAGGATTTTATTCATCAAGGATTTAGTCATGTACAAAATTTCCAACTTTGTCCAGAGACCTGCTGCTGTAGTTTCAGACACAATGTTAAATAAAACATCGTCGGCCAAGCACAGATGAATAGCACTGAGAGCTCTTTCATCCATCTCGCTCCAGTCTTCATCTGAAATATCTGCGGGTTTCTTTGTTTTCCCTGCCAGTGCCTTCGCCACTCCTTGCTACACGAGCATATCCTGCATCTTGACCTTCCATAACTCGAAATTATTGCTCCCATTGAACTTCTCAATTTCAAACTTAGCACTCTGCCTTTTTGCCATTTTTCTCAAAAAACGAGGTCAAAAAACTTTATAAGGGAAACCATTTTCGAAATAATGGAATAAAGATTTTATAATTTTATTCGAAACTATGGAATAAAGGTTTTCAAAATACTCAATAATATATATATCAAACCTTATAACTCCCACCTCAATCCATTACACACTTAAAAAAAACAACTTTTTATTTTATAAAACATCCCTTATAACTCCCACCTTTTTAAGAAAACATACATCCACTTAAAAAAAAAAGCTTAGAACCCACAGTAGTTTAATATTACCGCTCCTTCTCTGCAAAGGCTTCCGACTTCAGGCTTCGGGTTTCATCTTTCCTCGGGTAATTATTGATCTAGATTCAACTTTCTCATTCACTGTGGCCTCCTACCAAGCTCTGATACCACTTGTTGGATCTAATAGCCACATAACACAATATGCAGCGGAAGTAATTGATAAACAAGAAAGCAAATAATCACACACATGAAATATACGCAGAGATTTACGTGGTAAAACCCTCTCTTAGGGAAACATCCACGGAGCAATGGTATCGGTCTTCTTATTATTCAATAACTGAAGAATACAACAACTCTCAACTCTCCAATATCTTCTCTACGAGAATACAAGAAATATATACATTTCTTACACGCTTACTAATAACTGCACATTCGGTTAGTGAGTTACATTGTTACCGTCATAGCCGGTTGGCACCCATTTCTAACAACATGCCATGACTCACATTGTAACACTCTCTCAATATGCCTATAAACACAAATATTTATTTGCTACCTTCCTAACTTTCTTGCCCTCGATTTATCACACTTGTGTTGTCAAATCAAATTGTATAAAAGATTAAATATGTCCACATTGTAAATTTTTCTATTAGCATAGCTCAACGTTTTCAAAGCCGTGAATTGCGATATCAATCTAGCTCGTGAATGTTCAGATCTAGTCCGGACAGTACTAAAATTTATCATACCATTGGATAGTTATCATGATTGAAAAGAGCCCAACACAAAATAAGATGGTGATATTAAAAACTTAACCTCCCTTTCAGATGGTGATATTAAAAACTAAACCTCCCTTTCATAATTGATGATATTTGACTTATGCACAATAGGACCATACTTAACGCTAATATTCAAATTATTAAACGTTCATTTAATTAGATATAAATTTCATAATATTTAATAATTAATTTTATTAAGAGAGAAATATAAATTAACACTAATATTCAAAATTAAAATCGTTCAACGTTGGACGTAATTAACATTCTCAAATCCATATCTGAAGAAGACGCAGCGATATCATTTTGGATATGATACAAAGTCAAAAAGTATCGTTTTTACATTTTTGCGACCTCAAAAATAAGTACAGCATCATGTATGTGTCG
The DNA here is from genome assembly GCA_027924585.1 of Larix kaempferi. Classification (NCBI taxonomy): domain Eukaryota; kingdom Viridiplantae; phylum Streptophyta; class Pinopsida; order Pinales; family Pinaceae; genus Larix; species Larix kaempferi. The sequence continues at coordinate 2,134,573 of BSBM01001413.1, read as the reverse complement.
GCCCTTTGAGATAATTGGTTTTCTACGAAAATTATTTCGTATTAATATGAGCGCTAGGGTTTAGATTTACATCATTACCAACACATTTGTAATAATATAAACGTTTGAGTTCAGAACTTCCATCATTACCAACACAGAGGAAGTCGAATCGAAAATCTATAGCGTTTATCTCACCCAGCAACAATATTGGAAGAGAACGCCATCTGCGCCTGGCACCATTATCTCTCGCCATATAATTCAATTCATTGTATTGCATCTTCTCGTGCCTGGAGGATGGAATCCAGTAATAGTAATAATACAAATGTTGTCACATTGATGAGCTCCGATGGCAAAATATTCCAAGTGGAAGAGGCCGTGGCTTCGGAGTCTCAGATTATAAAGAAGGTGATGGAGGACTTGGGCACTCACAGACCTATTCCTCTTCCTCTCGTTTCCGGTGAGATATTGGAAAAGGTTATCGAATATTGTAGATATCACGTACTTGATGCACCTCATGATGCAACCCCTAACCCTAGGTGGGATATGGAGTTCCTTGAATCTCTGGATGATCATGAAACCCTCTTGAAACTTGTACTGGCAGCCCACTACCTGTGTATTCAGAATCTTCTGGACTTGACATGTGAAACTATCGCTAACATGATCAGAGGTAAAACTACTCAACAGATTCGTCGGATTCTCAATATTCATGATGAAGATGATTCTACTTCTCAACAGTAGTTATGACGCAGCTTTATATAATAAATACTATGTTTGCCCACAATAATAAATTCAATGATTTAAGCTTTTTAATTAAAGTTGTAAGTGATTTGCCTAAGCTTTATCAATTTGTAAATGTACTACAATATTTCACCTTTACTTTACCTAAAACTACAATCATTGTCGGGCAATAAATTGAGACCAAGGTCTACAATGTAGCCTAATTTTAGAAGATTTCCACAGATTTCATTATGTATTGTTGTTGAATAGATATTTTTGATACGTTCTTAAGTGATATTATTGAAAAAAAAAATTCTTCAACAACTCTTTCCGGGAAGAAAGAGTTATGGATTTTTCAAAAATAAAATAAAATAATAATCAGCTGATTTGTTTCTAGATTCCCTGTCGCAATTATATTTCATCCTGATGCAAGCACTTCTTAGTACTACTATTGTTTTCAAGTAGTTTGTATGGTTTGAAAAATTGTGTATATTTTTATTAAATGGCATTTTTTGATGGAGAACATTATTCAGCTTGCAGCAGGCAATTTAATGGGCGGCAGCAGGCCTGTTGGCTGTTAGATCTCAAGTAGCTTGAGATCCAACAACCAACAAGCCTGTTGCGGGCCGCATTAAATGGCCTACAACAAGCTGAATAATGTTAAGTAGATACCACACACATTGGGATGTACATGTATTCTATATAAACCAAATAGATCATAGACATTATCTAATTCGGTGGATGGGCTCTCCTAAGTATTAAGAACTCTGTGTAGTCAAAAGCGATGGTGGAGGTGTGTGAAGACAAAGTAGAAACGAGGTCTGTTAAGGTGTGGGTCTAAAGGCCTCATTATTAGTTCAGGTACAGGATTGAATTAGGGTTTACAGCGACTCGATCTCAGGGAAGAAGTCGGAAGAAGCTAAGGCTTAGGGTTGGGACGGCCGCCCTCCATGGATCCGCCCCCTGATCTGGGTCGGGCGCCCCTCGATGCCCTCTTCCGTTCGTTGGTTGTGGCTCAACCCTCGTCCTCAAACCAGACAGGGCCATCGGACTCGAGGTTTGTCAAAAAGACCGCCATCCCAGAGGTCAAGATGGGTTCCACGGCATCCAAATCCAAAGCCCTCAGTCTCTCAGAAAAAGGATTGGTTGGACATTTCACAGGGCTGTGGCCCTCTCCGAGGTCTATCGAGATCTGGCTTAACAAAAATTGGCGCCCTCTCATTCAAGGAGAAGTTCAGCAGATCTTTTGCGGCAAGGGGTTCCTTGTCTTTTATTTTGAAAAAAAAGAGGACAGGGATCTAATATTCAGAAATGGCCCATATTTTATGGGGCCAAGAGGAATGTACATTAATAAGTGGGATCTATCATTTGACCCAGAAAAGGACATACCCTCAGCAGTTCCAGTATGGGTCAAGTTGCCGCATCTCCCCCTGCACTGCTGGAACGATGAAGACTTGAAGGCTATTGGCAACTCATTGGGGAAATATATCGATAAATCTGAACCAAAACCCCCTATGTTTTCCTGTGCCCGAATATGTGTAGAAGTGGATCTTGAGAAAGGACTCCCAGAAGCAATAAATCTGTCAATAGACGGCTGGAACCACTTGCAAGCTGTGGACTATGAGCAGATACCTTTTAAGTGCAAAGTATGCCACGAATATGGGCACTTTGCTAAACTATGCCCTAAGAGGAAATCGCAAGAATTGGAAGAAAATCATGAGGCAGATTGGAATGAGGTAAGAAAAAAGGGAGGGAAGTCTTCTAACACCCATCCTCCCCAAGCAACTCCAAAAAGAAAGGAAACGGCTAACAAGCAGCAGAATACTAGAGAAGTCAATAAATTTCAGCTACTAGCTTCTGAAGTGGCTGAGGAAGAGCTGGTCCAAGTCCCAGATCCTGTCCAACAGGAAGAGATAGAAAAAGCCAGAGAAGAAGGTAGGCAGGAGGCCGTAGATGAGCAATTAGAGGATGGAGAAATCCAGATAATATCCTCAACACAACAACAGGAGTTTGAAAGTGAGGTACCCAAATCCCTAGGGGGCTCAGTTACAAGAGCAAAAGCCAAGTTATTTCAAGAAGAAACCTCAGAAAGTAAGGAGGAAGAAATGGAACCTGAGATAAAAAAGGGTAGAAAACTAAACAAGGTCGTAAGGGAGCAAGAAACGGCTCGAGACAAAGCGGCGGGTAAGCAAACCAATCTTGACCAGCACGTAAGAATTCTATCCAACACAAAGCAAACTCAAGGTATAGCAGAAAAAAAGAAGGAAAGAATAGTGTCCAACCTCTCCAAAAAATAATGAAGATAGTCTCCTAGAGCAGAGGTTTTGGAGGTAAGCAAAAGACGGAAGCAATCAAAAGAATAAAAAAGTTAGAAACCCCCTCAATTCTCATGCTCCAGGAGACTAAAATGTAGGAAGCAGACTGTCTCAAAGCTCTAAGTCAAATCTGGCCCAAAGGAGAAGGTATTGCAGTCAATTCTGTAGGAGCCTCGGGAGGGCTCATCACCTGGTGGGACAAAGGTAAGTTCAAATGCAACTCTTCATTCAATAATAGAAATTGGCTCTTTATGGAATTGGAAGATATGTCAAATAATGAAAAATACTGGATAGGGAATGTTTATGGACCCACGCTTCATGGGCTTAAAGAAATTTTTTGGAAAGATCTTATAGATCTTCAGCTTGGTAGGGGTCCTTCTCCCTGCATTGTCGCTGGAGACTTCAATGTTACCATAAGTGCAAATGAACGTAGGGGAGGCTCGAAGGTCAGAGATCAGTTTGGAGAGAGACTGGAGGATTTCTAGGCATCCTGGAACTTAGTGGATATAAAACCCCAGCAAGGAACTTACACATGGAATAACAAAAGAATTGGGCCCGGACACATTGCTGCAAGGCTTGACCGATTTCTTCTCAGCTCCTCATTACTATGCAAACCGCTATTGCCTGACTCCAAAATCTTGGCTTCTGCTGCTTCTGATCATCGCCCTATTGCTCTTTTTTTCTCACTTCCTGGAAATCTTGGTCCCCTTCCCTTCAGATTTAACCCAGCGTGGTTGGAGCATGAGGATTGTTATGAAGAAGTTAAAGCAATCTGGAAACAGTTTATTCCAGGCTCCCCAGTATATATTTGGGAAACCAAACTTAAAAATACTAAGATAATGCTAAAAAGATGGGCAAAGCAAAACATGAAGAAACTTGGAGAAGAAATCATCACTCTGCAAGAGGAATTAAAAACCCTGCAAAATCAAATGGAAATCGAACAGATATCTGAAAACACTTTAAGGAAAGAAAACGAATTGGAAGTTCAAATTCGGCAGGCAGCTAGAAGAGATGAGGAGGAATGGAGACTTCGATCAAGATGCTTGTGGCTCAAATCCGGAGACAAGAATACTAAGTTCTATCATGCCCAATGTAAGGAAAGATACAAGAAAAACAATATCCTCAACCTAATCAAAGAAGATGGAACGAAGATAGAGGACCCTTCTATAATTAAGAATGAAGTCAAAAGCCATTTTGAGACTCTTTATAAAGAGGATGAAGAACCGTCAGTTGAAGATACGAATATTATGTGTCAAGACATTCCTACCCTCATTACAGCAGAAGACAACAACATTCTCTTTGAATAGGTAACTGAATAAGAAGTCAGGAAAGCTGTTTGGTATTTACATCCGGACAAATCTCCTGGTCCAGACGGCTTCTCCATCCACTTCTACAAAAAGTGTTGGCATCTGCTGAAAAAAGATCTTCTTAGAATGATAAACTGGACCAGGAATCGAGAGAAGATAGGAGGAGGCACTAATACCTCCTTCATAGCTCTAATTCCGAAGGAGAAAAAGGCCACTTCGATAGGAAGATTCAGACCCATCTCGCTCTGCAACTCCTCCTATAAAATTCTCACTAAAGTCATAGCAAACAGAATCAAGAAGCTGCTTCCTAACATAATCTCTTCCAATTAGGGTGGTTTCGTCCCACGCAGGAAAATATATGATAACATATTACTAGGGCAAGAAGCTATACACTCAAGCAGGCAGAACAAGGATGCAGGGATGGCTATCAAACTAGACATGGCCAATGCTTTTGACAGAGTAAGACATGTTTTTATTTATGCTGTTTTGCGAAAATTTGGCTTTGATGAAAAGTTTATTAGTTGGGTGAAAGCTTGCATTGGAGCTTTGTGGATCTCCCCTCTCCTCAATGGCAGACCCTCTTCTTTTTTCCGCCTCTCTCGGGGACTGAGGCAAGGCTGCCCCCTCTCTCCCTTTCTTTTTGTCATAATGGCTGACTCCCTAAGTAGAATGCTCAATTCCCTTTTAGCTTTAGACTTTCTCCCTGGTATTGCCTATGCCCGAAATGTCCAAGCTATAAACCATGCCCAGTTCGCTGATGATACCATTCTCTTGGGCAGTGCTTCCCCTCAAATAGCCGTTCATTTTAAATCCACTCTCGACCTATTCTTTTTTACCTTCGGGGGCAAAACTAATGAAAATAAGTGCAATATTTACACTTGGAATTGCCGGCCAGCCACTGTTAGACTCATCTCTTCTATCTTAAACTTTAAACCTTGCCTTGACTAGACTTCCTTTAAATATCTTGGCACTCCCATCTCTCTCAAAAATCCTACCTCCTCTGTATGGATGCCCATTCTCGAGAAATTCAAAGCTAGAATAAATTCGTGGGGAACTCGTTGGTTGAATTTAGCGGGGAAAGCCACCTTGATAAAATCTGTTCTGACCTCGCTACCTGTATTCACAGCAGCCATAATGTCGGCCCCCGCTTCCATACAAAATGCTTTTAGCATGGAGATAAGAAAGTTCCTGTGGCAAGGGGGAAAGACTCAAAATAAAAAATTTCATTTGGTTAACTGGAAGACGGTCAAAGAAAAGAAAAAAAGAGGAGGGCTTGGAATTCGTGAGACTACTCTACTAAGCAAAGCTTTGGGAGCCAAGTTAGCCTGGAGGATTGTTTCTGGAAGGAAAGAATGGTGGAAGGAAGTAATAAGGAGAAAATATACCAGAAGCTCAAGACTAAGATGCCTCAACAAGCCTATCATCAAAAAAGGAACTGCAATATGGGGACTCATCTCTTCATCAGCGACTTTAATTACTGAAGATCTCTATTGGATCCCTGGAAATGGGAGAAGAATAAACCTTTGGACCGACAGCATAAATGGAGACAAGCCTCTAGGAAAAATGAGATGTCTAGACCCTATTAGAGATTGGCTGCAAAATATGGGCATAACTAAGCTAAAAGACTTCGTTGTTTGGAAGGACAATGGAGAATGGAAGGCCTGGAAGCAGATGAGCCCCCCTGCCAATCTCAAAAATGCCTTTCAAATCTTTCTCAACTCCCTGCATGGGAAAGACCCGGTAAACATAAAAGAAAAAGATCATCGAGGATGGGGGGAAGCAGGCTCATATTCAGTCAAGGCCGGCTATGATAAACTCACCCTCTCCAACTCCCCAGTTCAAAAAAGGTGGGGGAAAGTTTGGAATTTGGATGGCATTCCCAAAATCACTGTCTTCTTCTGGCTACTGGCACACAACAAATTGTTAACAGCGAAAAACGTCCGAGCCAGAGGGATAGCAGGTCCCTCAAGGTGCACTTTGTGTAAACAAGCTGAGGAAACTACCCACGGGGGCTTCACTAGAAAGCAATATAATATCACGTTCATTCATATTACGGTATCAAATATTCATAAAAACCTAAAAATTATATTGCTTATATATTAAGGGGCAAAGGGTTTTTTTTTATTTAATGTAACAATATAAAAATTACTTTGGGGTCTTTTTTATATGGGTAGGCCGACAAATATCCACCAAATGGAGATGGCGGGATCACGGCCAGATGAGAAATCGGGTTGAGGTAAGGCTTGGGATTACCAGTACGCAAGGAAATTTCATCTTGAGGCATGCTTGAGGCCAACGGTTTCATGGTGAAGTGGGTTTCCAGTCAATCATAGTTGAGAGACAGTGGTCATTGACAGCCAATTTTTACCAATAGCACTCAGTCAATTGTTACAAATAGCCTTGGGAGGCTCTAAGCCTCCAGGGCCTGTTATAGGCCCTCGATAGGCCTTGGCGGCTTGAATACCCAACCACTTGTGCCTATTACAGGCCTTGGGAGGTTTAGTCAACCTCCTAGAGCTTGTTACAGGCCCTGGGGGCTTGGATACCTAGCCCACAACAGGCTTAGTCAGCGATTGGGGAACTACAACATGCAATCTAAATGTTGTACTATGTGCATTGGCTCTAGTGACATACAAGAAGTGATCTCCTATCTCTTCATTAGACCATTAGATGTTGCAAATCATAATGATATGTGGTTGAGTAATTGCGTTGTGGGTGAAGTAATGTGCATCCACGATATACATTGAAAGAAGCAAGGTGCATTGTAGAATGCATGTGGGGTCATAAGAGGGGTATCATATCAATATATTAGGTAGAAATATAAAGGGGTATAAAAAATGTTAATGAAAAAATTGATACATACAATATCTAGTGAAAATAGGGGTTTTTTTAAATTGGGAAAGCATATTGGGAGAGGGTTAAAAAAAACGATTTTGGAAATTATTTTCCAATATTTAGTGAAATTAGGGGTATTGTTTCATATGCCAAGATCAAACGTGCTATAATAGTTGTTTATTGAGTGAATCCCCCATGTTGCATTAAAGCTCAAATAATTTGAGTGGCATCTTATTGTTCATATTAGCTACTAATTGCCTTATAACAATAAATAACTACAACTGGTTCGTGAAACTACATCTTAATCTATATAAAACTATTCTAATTGCAAAAACCCTCGTTTAATGACACTCTTCGTCACCCCACCAAATTTTATACCCTAAACATGAAGTATTTTATTTTAAACATGAAGTATTTTACTTTTTACATAGAAAAATATTTTTCTTCATCTTGCTACTCATAGCATGGTGTGTAAACTATTCATATTATAAACGATTAAAATCTTTAGCATCATTTTTCAAGATTTGTCTAGTATATAGATCGAGTCCATGATAAACTTGCCGCGTACCGCAAGAAAGTGTCCATATTGAGGGTGAGACCGTGAGTGTCTTGCCATTTTTTTTCCAATTGAAATCCAATACATGGTCAGTGGCAAGTCGAGCTTGACATAATTTATTGAAAGGCAATTGCCAATAATTTTCCAGGTGTTACTTTATTTTTTACAACACATTTTATTATGACAATTAGCAAAATATAAACTATACATTTCATCTTTAGGCGAAGACCTTAATCTATTTATGGATATATACCAAATCTACTTCAGTTACATAAATCTAAAGAAACTAGCTCAAACTACTTCAAAAGATTATTTAGGGTCATTTCTCAGAGACTTGTTCTACTAAATTGCATTAAAAATTTAGCTACATTAAAATAAATTAACAAATAGATTTCTTAATGTACCTTGCAAGATGCTTTAACGGAATTAAAACAAAAATAATGAATAAATTTCTTAATGTACCTTGTGAGATGGTTTAAAGCAAAGTACTATGATGAGGCATACTTGGCTAAATTTAGGAATAGGAGGAGGGCCCCAAACAAAGACAATGAGGTGGCTAATGATTTTAAAACAACAATTTCAAAGATTTGGTCTGATTCGATGGAGCTTGCAGATCTAAAGAACCAATTTACTTCATTCATCACAGGCAGTGATGAATGATAACTACTCCCAATTTACTTTTTCAAAAGATAATTAACTACTCCCTAAGCTACGACATCCCGCCAAAAATGTCCCATAAAAAATGACCTAGATGAGTATGTAAACAACCCTCTCCAAAGGGTTAGTGCTCATCAAAGAAGACCATCAAATGTGTGTAGAACAATCCATCCATCGAACTTGTGCAAACATCCAAAAATAGTGGAACAACCACATCAAACCCTAGTGCATGTACAAGGATTCTCAAAATATGTGCAATGAACTCCACCAATGCATGGGCAAGTGTGCAAACAAACTCCAAAAGGAGGCAGCTCCATGAAAGATTCACAAATAACCAAGTGGAAACCCTCCAAAAGGGAACAACCCCTCCTAAAATAACTCAAGCAATGCTTAACATCTCCTCCAAGTGGCAAAGTGCATGAACATATGTGCAATAAAACCCCGTGTGAAGTAAAAGATTACCAAAGTGCCTCAACATGTGTGTGTAATGTCCCGAAAATAGTAAAAATAAAAATAAAAAAATTCTCGTTGCTAAAAGTCTAAATAGGTGATGTGTCATAAATTAACTTCAGCACTGGGACATTGTATTGGAACTTGGTTTTGAAAATAATGAGAACTTGTGATCTCTAAGAAGATAGTTTCACTATTTGTGTTTTTCCTGTGGAAGCGACACTATAAGTTAGTTGATGTCTATGTAATCTTATGGCATGTTTATAATTGCACCTAAGGTCCTTCCTTTACTTTCAAGATTTATATGTATGTTTGAGTTTGTAAAAAGCTTAACTGATATCTCCAGGCATGATGGACTTGTTGAGGGGAGATTGAAATTACTTGGGGAAACTTTGATGTTGATAAACAGATCCCCGTTAGAGTTGCCGAGAGTTAAGGAATAAGCAATTGGGACAACCTGACATACTTAGCAATTTTGCTAATACATGTGATGTTAGTGTGTTGGTGCAGGTACACAATAGGAGAAACTCCTTCCTAGCTAAACCACGATAGGATCCTAGAAAGGTTTGAGGTGTAGTGTTCAAAAAGGGGAAAGGGAATTAGCCCTTTGGCATAAACGTTACATTACAAAACAATAGCGACTCATACTATGGAGTATGGGTTAACATTTGATTAGCAATTGAATTTTGGTGAAATATTAATGTTGCATGTGACAACCACGTGGTTGTGGTGGCTAGCTGGGAAAAATGAGGGTTTCGACCTGGGGTTTTTACACTTACTTTAATTGTTCATCGTATCTCCTTGGTTTTGGACAGTCCCTTGCTCGTATGGGTGGTTTGTGCCCTGACCTAAGCTACGCTCATGGTTAGTGCACCAGGTGGTTGCGTAGTATGGATGATGGAGAGTGATTTCGACAGTGCTCAGTTGATTCTATTCAACACATAGCATACTTTCCTTTATGCATTTATCTAGCATTTAAATATTTAACTCATGATTTAATCTCGTGGTGAATGTTTGCTTGGCAGGTAGTTAGTGGCGTTTCTCCTCTATGTGGCTTACTAATTGAGGAACACCACTCTTAACTACATTGGCAATGAGAGTGGTACGTTCAAGTCTTACCAACCCTTGTCCCTTCCTCTCGCATATATGGAGGGTGTGCTGTTTTTCGTTGCTATGAGGAACTTCGTGAAGCCCCTTTTTGGCTCACTTCATCTTGTTTGGAGTTCCTGAGAGGTCTCCTTTGGCTGGACCGGTTAAAGAAATGTGTCTATTTTTAATGGGAATAACCCCGGAGGGTTTCTTGTTTTGATGTATAAGTTTTTGGTCACTCGGCTTTGTGAAGACTCTTAAGGTTTTGTGAGGGGATATAATGCCCACATTGTATAAGTTAGGGTTTTGGAAAGACGTAAAGATACCTGTGTTTTCTATTGAATATTGAACATGTATTGATGATATGTAAAATGTTGGACCTCTCCATTTTTCTATGTATGGTTCGTGTTCTTGTTTGACCTCTGTGTTTTTATATGGAATATGCATAGTTAATGTATATTTGATATCTGCATTGGCTATTGTGGTTCTATCTTGAAGGAAATTGATTTGGTATTTTTAAATGAAAGGTTATAAGAGCATAGCTCTGGGATATCCTGTATTTGTTTATGCCAGTGGCGTCTCTGTCTAACATCTAGATAGTTTAGTTGCCTGGCGATTTGGGTTACTCCCTGTCAGTTTATTTGTATGGGAAATGCCCTTCGTTTACTGGGAAGTAGATAGGTCTGTGACTTTAAGTCATCTTCTACGTTTATTTGAACGATGTTAGCGTAACCCTTGATTGTTGGGTAGACATTTTCCCGAGAAAGGAAGTTTGTGGCCTAAGGTTATGATTCTGGCAAATTCAACTATAGCAAGGGTTTGTGATTCGATAGTGGGTATCGATCCCTTGACCTACGTCTTGATTGTAGAAAACAGAACGTGTTTAAATGCTTTAAAGTATTGATTTCGTTTTAATGTGGGTCTGACTCTTGTCGTGGAAAAAGGGACCTGTCAGGGTTTTGATGAATTGTTTAAATGGTCGAAGAGATGCTTAAAATCTGGAATCTATGTTTAAAGAAATCGTGTTGTTAATGTCTGCTTGACTGTGAAAAGAACAGTAGAATTTGATAACTAATGAGTGATTTAACTTCTGGAAGCTAAAGATAAAGGAAACGTGTTGTATGCATACTCTTATGTTATTCACTATGGTAGGCAGAGATTAGTTTGATGACAATGTACAACTAACTTCGTAGGTGGTAGTCTTGATATGAAAACGTAGGTGATGATGAGTTTTAATACTATAATAAAGTTTCGCTATTATGGATTCAATAAGACCTGGGGGTTTACAGTAATGTAATTTCTTTTAAAAGGAAAAGACTCCAATCACGTCTGCGATTTTTTTTCTAAGTTTAAAAGAATGGTAGAAACTGTAAAAGAATTTGACCCTATATATATAAGTATGGAATAACCTTTCAAAAATAAAATGCAATTTAAATATAGATCGTGCAAGAACTCAGTCATCAGTTTACGTATTGATTTGGAATTCTAAGGTTTATCTGCTAACCTTGGTGTCTAGCACAGGCTAGCTAGGCTAGCCCTCCTAGACCTCTAGTTGGTTTTGGTTCAAACTTATGGTTATAGTGAAGATAATAATTATGTTTAAGGGAACCAAAATAGTCTTACCGTGTAACCCTGTGAGCCCATGCCCTGAGGCCCTTGCTCTATGGAAGAGATAACATTATAAAGATTTGGGGAAAATACAGTACTATAAAATAAATCATAATGTATTATTCCTAGCTTCTATTGTAAACTGAAATGGAGTTTTGTAGTTCATACCTGGTTATATTGAAGCTTAATCCTCCTCTGCAAGAGCTGCACACTCAAGCAATAATTAATGCAGAACACTTATGGACTTGGCTGACATGTAGAGTGATCTTTTAACTGGATAACTTTGGAACTACCATGTTCCTCCCAACCATGACCCTTATAACATTCCTGGTCTTAACTGGATTCCCCCGAGCTGGTTCCAACATGCAATGAGAGAAGTAGAGGCCCTAGGTTCAACTGCTGGATTAGATCTAGATATTAATGTGGGATTGCTTCCGTTCTTGCAGCAAAACTCTCCTTTATTCTCATAAGAGAATGATAATGAAAGGATGATCCCCTTTTCTTGGGATCTACCCTCTTTATAAAGGGGAGTCTTGGAATATAGTTGTTTGAATAATTATTTAGTTTCTTTAATTAATATTTTTAAAAGATATTTTTACTAAATATCTGGTCCTTGTTAAACTAGGAATTTTATTTGTTTTAACTAGAAGTGACTTTAAATTACCTCTTACATAATAATAAAAATAGTAGTTATATATTAACAATACTATTTTATAATATACATTAATAGTTTGATAATGTGATAGCCCTCTATGCATGGACTTTATGAAATACATATATCTTATAAACAATTAATAATTACTATTAATACTATTAATAATAATATAAATTTTGAGACCTTTATGCAAGTCATGCACATAAGACTATTCTTAGTCATTTCATACTTAAGTTATGGTAATTACCTTTTATTTAATTTTGTATCTTCTCATGATACTTCTTTTTAAAATTAAGGACAAGGTCCAACCCTTTGGACGGTCTTTTGGTAGGTTGGGATAGGCACCTCTAGGTCTCTCTCTTGCATATCGGATTCCCTCATTTAACATGGTAGTTCCCGCAGTACTCGATGATAGATAGAAAGTGATTCATTTAACCAAATTAAATAAATGTGATGAAAATATAAGTGTTATTCAGAGTCTTCTCGACTTAACACTTTTGAGATCTAGTAACCCCAAGTGCTCTTTAGAGCCTTTTAACTCAACATTTTCACATGGGCGTTATGCTAGTGCAATTCCAGAGCCTCCTGCTCAACAATAGTGCTAGCATGTGGTTGTGAGGCACATCTAGAATATTCAAGTGGCCTCGGATCTGATATTTGTTTATCAAGATTGGAGTGCTCCAGAGCTTATGCCCAACACTCAATGTACATTGGGGCTTACACCCAATACATAATAATAATCCTTCTAGGTACATCGGGGCTTATGCCCAGAACATAGGTCCTCCGTGTGTTTCTGACTCCACGCTCAACACACCATATAAGTAAATCAAGTAAGTCATAACTCTGCACAATAAGTAACAAAAGGCCATCTCAGTATATTAGGGTTTGTACCCAAATCATATGATAAAACATAAATCAATTCATTAGGGATTCCCGACCCAGTATATAATCAATAATGTAAATCAGTCAGGGTCCATGCCCAATATGTCATTTTATAAAAGAATAAATCATGTGTTCTAGGGATTATGCCCAATAATCAAAATAAACCATATGTGTTGAGACTATGGGCCCAATATAACATCAGAAATAGTTAGTTCAAAATTCAGGATATTACATCCCTCGTTGCTTCGAAACAACACCGTCCCGGTGTTCTAGTGACTAGAAATGAAGTAATGAAACAAGGCGGAGTATGCCTCTTTCATTGTTGCCTCATTTTCCCAAGTAGCCTCTTCTGGTCCAAAGTTCCTCCATTGCACTTTTAGTTAGGTAATGGTCCTTCTTCTAAGCTACACCTCTCTCTTGTCCAGAATGTGGATTGGTGTCGGTATGAACTCCCATTGGGCTCCACCTGTAACAAGGACCAATCAATGACATGTTTATTATCGTATACATATTTCTCTAAAAGAGATGCATGAAAAACATTATGAACTTTTACATGAGTTGGTAAGGCTAACTCATATTCTATTGGGCCCTTCTTGGCCAGTATTTTGAAAGGACCACAAAACTTGGGGGCTAGTTTCCCGCATTCTACTAAGCTCAAAGAGCTTCGTTTTGCCTTTACTTTTAGGAACACATGTTCCCCGATTTGGTAGTCTTTGTCTTTTCTTTTCTTATCTGCATAACTCTTTTGGCGGTCTTGTGCCTCCTTCAAGTTTTGTTGTACTTTGGAGACTAGGTGATCCAAGTCTTTTAGTAAGTCGGGACCTAACATAAGTCTGTCTACCGGACTGTCCCAAGTTACGTGTGTCCGACAATTCCTGCCATAGAGCACCTCGAAATGGCTCATCTTGGCCGAGTTTTGGTACCCGTTGTTGTAAGAAAACTCTGGGAGGTGCAAATAATCCTCCCACTTTGTGGGGTTGTTCATGACATACATCCTCAGCATGTCCTCAAGGATTTTGTTTACTCGTTCCATTTGTCTATCGGTTTGGGGATGGTATGCAGTACTGAAATGTAATTCTGTCTCCAATTCGAAGAAAAATGCCCTCCAGAAGTTGCTAGTGAGCTTCGTATCTCTATCGGAAATGATTGCCTTGGGTATCTCATGTAGTCGAAAAATCTCCTTCAGGAAGATTTTCGCGATGTGAACGGCTTTGTAGGTTGACTTTACTGGTATAAAATGTGCTTCCTTGGATAACTTGTCTACCACTACAAAGATGGAGTCATTCTGTTTCTTGCTTTTGGGTAACCCCATGATGAAGTCCATACTAATGACCTCCCACTTCCACTCTGGAATGGGTAAAGGTTGTAGTAGTCCGGAAGGGCGTTGGTGTTCTACTTTGACCAGTTGACACTCTTGGCACTTAGCAATGAATAAAGCTATGTCGACTTTTAGTTTAGGCCAAAAGAAGTGTTTCTTTGCTGCTGATATCATCTTTTTATATCTCGAATGTCTCGATTAAGGTTTCTGATGGAATTCCATGAGGATGTTAGGTCTAATGTCTTCACCTTCTGGGACATAAAGTCTCTCTTTTGACCATTGTTGGAGCCGAGGCCGCAGCTATGGTAAAAGCTGCGAATTTTGAGTAAAAAGCACAAGTATGGAAGAAAAAGTGCTAAGCTTTGAATAAGCGCCAATTTTGGGACAGAAGAAGACGGTGCGCAATACGGTGCCAGATGGAGGAGCTCAGCGCAGATCACGGACCGGAAATTGCGGAGCTCGCGCGCACGTCAGAAGGGAATGAAGGTAGCAGAGTGGAAAGCCCAGCTACCATAATCAATGAAGAGATGGAGTAGAGGGCTCAGCTACCCTCATTTAAGGCTAAGTACATAAGTTATGGTTGCTCGGATCAAGGAGGAGCAACGGACCAAAGCATTGAAGGCGAAGGACGAGGCACCCATACCCGTAAGCTGCGCCGGAATTCATGGAGCCTGCAGGAAGCGGCGACATGACTGCAAGCGGCGCCTACAGTACACCTAGCCATGTGCGTGGTTAGGGTTTTTGGGGATTACTGCTGGGAAAGGCCCACAGTTTTGTAAAGGTGTGACCACCATGGCCACCTATATATATGAATAATTGTAATGGGTAGATGTTAGAGAGTCAGTTGAGTAGTGAGTCAGTTAGCTAAGCCTGTGAGTGAGCTAGCTAAGATAGTAGAGGCTAGATGTAAGAAGGATCGATCGTGTTGATCATCCTCTGTTATGATATGGTTGATGGTTTTCTACCGTGTTGCTAGAAAACAGGAGTTAGAACCGGTTAGCAAAGAGGCTAATCCTTGAGTTACAGACAGTCCGAGGCGACGTCTGAACTATTGTAATATCTGAAGAGGAAGAGACTAGATCGAGAGAAGGGCTCCCAGCTGTGTGCGTGGAGTTTCCTGGAAAGATCTAAGGCTGCAGCTGTGTGCGCAGCATATTGTATAAGTCTATCATTTTCTGGTTAATATAAGATACTCCCATGGATGTGGTTTTCCCCGTGGAGGTGGACTTCATATTTCTCGCTACTGTGACGTTGTGATTAAAGTGCTTGCCTGCTTAGTTTCTTAACATTATATTCAGGAATGTTGCATTATCTTTATGAGTGTGTTGAGTAAGTTCTTGAAGAGTCTGAGAAGTATAATCGTTAAGGGTCGAAGGATTCGGTAGAGAACGTCGCCGCAGCGATAGGAGAACTTGTTGCTGCGACGGGCGCGCTAGCGAGACGACGCATAGAACATCCGCGCAGAAGGTAATTGTCCTTAGCGCAGGAGAGAAAGTACCGCACAGCTAGGCTGCTGAGCAGGAGCTTGAGAGCTGTTGCGCTCGTAAGTCTGAAGACGGGTTAGACCGTCGCCTTAGAGGAATCGTCAAGAAGGAAAGAGCAATCTCCGCGTCGCCCAGGTTAAGGAAACCTGATTCCTTAGCCCCCCAATAGCCACTTCGGGTGAGACCTCGAGCTGCTGCGCAGCTCGTTGCCGAGAGGGCCAGTGCGCCAAGGGGTTTTGTTGCTGCGCTTCATTAAAACCCAGGTCTGTCCAAAAAGCAGCCAACAAATGGTTCCGTTGCCTTATGACTTCTTGATCACGTGTTTTGGAGCCAACAAATGGTTTCGTTGCCTTATGACTTCTTGATCACGTGTTGTGGAGCCAACAAATGGTTCCGTTGCCTTATGACTTCTTGATCACGTGTTGTGGAGCCAACAAATGGTTCCGTTGCCGCGTGAATGAGACTTGTTATTTCCGCGACACGCAAGATTGAGGCGAAACCCAGAGAAAGAAGGAGCCAACAAATGGTTCTGTTGCCCTGAGACTTGCTCAGCTAACAAATGTGTTACTGGAATCCCACAGCTACAGAAATCCAGGAGTGGTTCGATTTAAAGGCTAAAGAGTTCGCTGAACAAGAAAATAGAAGCTCTAGACTCCAGCCAGAAGAATGGTTGCAGAAGTATATCTATACTGACCTTCACGAAATCTTCTTTGTCACATTTGCACTTGAGTTGCATGCTTGGATAGCCAAGTTAGCAGATACTAGACCCACTGTGTATATTGATCGACCAGTTGCTTGGACGCCTGAGCTAGTCAGTATTCTGAAGCGGGTAGATAATTCTGTGTCCCGCGCAGTAGACTTCTGGTTGAATAGTCTGCTGGAAGGTTTCATCACTGAGTTTGCAGTGGATACAAGAAAGAGTTTCAGTGAAGCTGAGAGGAGTTTCTTTCAGGCACATAGAGGTAAGTTCCTGAATTCTTTGAACTTATCGATTAAAATTCTTCTGTATGAAAAAGCAAAACTATGTATAGCTTCAGATGCATAGTATAGACAAGTAATGTCCGTAGACTCTGATAGTGACCCTGAAGTTATTGGTTGCACTCGTAGTGGAAAACGGTATAAAGTAGGCCTTGACCAACATTCTTTTGAGTCGAGCCCAGAAGACAGTCAAGTTCCTAAAGCAAGCCACATAGAAAGACAAGGGAGTGCTCATATCCCTTATCACCCTTTTACACCGCAAAATCCGGACAAAGCTCAGTATAATCCCGCAGTAACACCTTCTAGTAGCCCACACGGTACTTCTAGCACCTCTGTGCCACTTTTGTTCAACCAGCCCAGAAGAACTGCTACAGCACCTACACCTCAACCTAGCACAAGAAAGATGGGTGATGATATGAAACTACCAACTTTTAGAGGAACAGGGATAGAAGACCCTGAGCAACACTGGTTCCTATGTGAAGCCATTTGGACAATTAATCAAATTAATGATGATGCTGTTAAACTGGTTCAGTTAGCAACCACATTAAGAGAGAGAGCCTTAACTTGGTTCATGAAATACTCAGCAGCACAGAATAGGACGCTTGCTGATGTAAGAAATGCAATGATTAGAGAATTTAAGAAACCTAAATCAGAATCACAGTGTATAACAGAGCTCAAAGACATCAAGCAGTTACCCACAGAGTCAGTATGGGACTTTGACCAAAAGTTCAAAGCCCTCATAGATCAAGTAAGCTTTGAGTTTGCACCACAACAGCATAAGGAATGGTTCATTGCTGCACTACTTCCACACATTAGACTTCCTCTTATGCAACAGAATCTCACTACTCAGGAACAAGCTTTAGAGATGGCTATGAAACTAGAAGCTTCACCAATTGCCGGAACAAGCAACGATGTTGCGCAGTTGCAGAACCAATTAGCAAATTTAACCTTGCAAGTACATGATATTAAGAAAGGTAAGGATGCTAAGGAGGAGATATGGTGTACAAAATGTAAAGCACAAGGTCATTCAAAGGACCACTGTCCCGTTTTCATAGAATATATTGCAACTGGAGCACCTAATCCTTTACCACAGCCACAAGGATCTTGGTGTGAAATCTGTAGAACTAGAGGTCATAGACCACAAGAATGTCACTTACTTCAGAAATATGTACAAACTCCAAAGAATCTATATTGTAATTTCTGTAAATCAGTAGGCCATGATGAAAACAATTGCAGAGCATATGACCTTATGATGGAAAGGAAACACGATGTTTATAGAGTATAATCAGAAGCACAAGGACCCGTAGCAGGTCCACAGTATGACCAAACTCGCGACGGCCGAACAGGAAATTACAGAGGCCGCGGACGTACAACAAACTTTGGCCGCGGACGAGGCCAGATCACTTGTTATAATTGTGGAGCGCAAGGTCATTTTGCAAGAGATTGCCAAAACCCTACAACCCTTTGCAGATATTGCAAATCTTATGATCATATCATTGAAGAATGCCCCCAGTTGACGGCTAAGATACAAGCAAAGATGCCATAGGTCAACCAGAATATTCAATTGATTGGAGCAGAAAAAATAGAGCCAGACCGTACAGTTAATATTGTGACGCGCAGTGGAACAACCACTGGTGCGCCAGAGTCGGGAACTGGAAAGCAAGCGATGCAATGGGTGCGCCGCGCTATTATTAAACTAGCCCCACTTAATCCGCAAAAGCAAAAAGAAGCATTCAAGCAAGCCCAAGAGTATTTCTCAGATCCCAGAGCTTCGAGTTCTTTCGCAACTCTGCATAATGATATTAGATCGCAAGTGCTAAGACAAGACAACCTGGTACAAGAACAGGCCACTACATCCGGAAGGCCCGATGAAGAAGATGCACTAGGTACTGTCCATAATTTTCTAAGGAACTGCTTAAAGTTGTTGCGCAATGAAAAAGAAACTATGGAACTTCAACACCTATTGGATAAATGTCAACAATCTGCTTCAACGAACACACCGCAGCGTGCTGTTCACCAGATTGGGAGTCACATTAGAACTGGAAAAGAGATGAGGCTCACAGCGCAGATTGGAGCATTTGAGATGGATGAAGTCATTTTAGATTTGGGCTCAGAAGTTAATGTTCTCACCATGCAGACATGGGAACAGATGGGAAGCCCTCAACTTACAAGATCCCCCATCCAGCTAAGACTCGCGAACCAGCAACGAGTCTCTCCATTGGGCAGATTACCCAATGTACCTATTGATATCGAGGGAGTAAGAAGTTCTGCAGACTTTGAAGTAATCAAAATCCTGGATGATAGTAGACCTTACCTAGCACTCTTAGGTATAGACTGGGCATTTGATAATTTGGCTGTCATCAATTTGAAGAAAAGACAGATGACCTTCGAGGATGACCAGATTAGGGTCATTGCACCGCTTGATCCTATTCAAGGACCAAGGTATATAGAACCCATTCGGGCAGAAGAAGAAGCGCGCCACATGGAAAGTTTGTATCAGATGACTGCTAGTCAGAGTGACTATGTCAATCCCACAGCAGATGGCCATATCAGCTGGCGATGCGATAGCTCGTGCACATCAGACTCAGATGCAGGATTGGAAAACTGGCAGAATCGCTTACATGAGGTTTCTACAAGACGTTGCGCCATGATGACTAAATCCATTCGATGGATTGGCACAGAATTGACTGACACTCCAAATTTTGATGGTTTAACTAACGTAAGTGAATTCATACAGGCATATGAACAACAGCTTCCAGAACAGTAGCGCATACAGGCATTAGATGTATCACTGCGCGCTACACCCGCAAGATGGTGGGGTGCGCATAAAGAGAATATTCACACTTGGCAAGACTGTCGCAGATTGATACTGCGCAGATTCCAGGACACTACAGCAGAAGTGCCGCGCAAATACGAGGGACAGAGTGACCCCAGGTCACACATTGAAGCATGCATTCAGCAATGGTCAGATATTCCGGACGATGAGTGGGTTCACCTATTCATCCACACATTGGACACAGTTCCAAGGAACTGGTACACTGAAACAGAATTGCACAGAGGCACTCTTACTTGGCCTCTTATGATAGAAAGTTTTCAACTTACCTTCAGCTTTGAGTCGGAGCATCCAAGTATTGATCAAGCTCTGAAGTGTATTAAAAAGAAGGTATTTGAACCATGTCTATTACCAGAATATTCCCAGCCGGATTGGGCTGTTCAGATAGAACATGCCCTCGAATGCTATAATTTCACCACTAGAGAAGAGGAGGATGATCCTCGCAACATCAATATTTCAGAATCAGAAGGGACGCGCAATGTTGAAGGTCCTCAGCTTGATATCCCTGCCATTACAGAACACGTAAAGCTCAAAAAGGTTAACATTGGTACAGAAGCCGAACCCAAGTTTGCTTCTATAGGAGACTATTGGGATGATGAAACTGTTGGCCATATTTCAGATTTATTACGAGACTACCAGGATATCTTTCCTACCAAGTTCACAGAAATGAAAGGCATCCTAGGAGACTTAGGAGTGATGCGCATACCTCTGAAACCAGATGCCAAGCCAGTAAAGCAGCGCCCATATAGGTTGAACCCGCGCTATAAAGAAAAAGTCAAAGAAGAAATTGACAAGATGCTCGCAGCAGGTATTATTGAGCCAGTAGAAGAAAGCGATTGGATTAGCCCTATGGTGGTACAAGAGAAGAAGACAAAAGGTGAAATAAGAATTTGCGTGGACTTGCGCAAACTCAATGACGCATCAGCGCATGATCCATTTCCTACGCCCTTTACAGATGAAGTGCTTGATAATGTTGGAGGACAAGAGGCTTATTCATTCACTGATGGATTTTCGGGATACCATCAGATCAGAATTCATCCAGACGACCGCCATAAGACTACTTTTGCGACTGAATGGGGCTCATTCCAGTATACGGTAATGCCCTTTGGTCTTAAAAACGCTCCTGCTATCTTCTCTAGAGTCGTTGTTGCTGTTTTCAAAGAATTCATCCATAAGTTTTTAGAAGTCTATTTTGATGATTGGACTGTGTTTGGTTTACTAAAGAACCATATGGGGAACTTGCGCATGATGTTAGAAAAATGTAGACAGCATCAGATTTCCCTTAACTTGAAAAAATGTATCTTCTGTGCTCCTTTTGGTATTTTTTTGGGTCATATTGTATGCAGACAAGGACTCCTGATGGATCCTGCGAAGGTTGCCATCATTGCTAATTTACCTGCGCCCAACTCAGTCAAGCAATTGCGCACTACATTGGGACATACTAGATACTACAGAAAATTTATCAAAGGTTATGCAAAGATCACAGCACCTATGGAAAGACTGCTGAAAAAGGATTCGAAATTCCAATGGACAGAAGAATGCCAACAGAGCTTGGACACACTTAAAGACAAGATGATCAGTGCGCCAATTCTAGTTTTCCCAGACTGGAATAAACCTTTTCATGTTCATGTCGATGCTTCTTCTATAGCATTGGGGATCGTACTTACACAACCAGGAGAAGGAGGTATCGATCACCCCATTGCTTACTCTAGCCGAAAGCTTTCCACAGCCGAGAAGAACTACACTACTACAGAGAGAGAAGGACTAGCTATGGTGTACGCCCTACAGAAGTTCAGACACTACTTACTGGGCGCACATTTTAAAATGTATACTGACCATTCTGCTTTGAAATACTTGGTCAATAAGCCAGTGTTAGGGGGAAGAATTTGCAGATGGCTACTGCTCTTTCAAGAATATGATTTTGAGGTTATTATAAAGCCAGGAAGATTGAATGCAGGACCTGACCATTTATCCAGGATAGAGTTAGGAGAAGAACCTACAAATTTGGAGGACAATCTTCCTGACGCGCAATTGTTCTCTATTCAAGCAGCAGATGAATATTATTCTGATATCCTTGAGTTTCTTACCACCGGACAAGCGCCAGTTGAATTTACAGTCCAGCAGAAGAAACAACTTGTCGTCAAAGCTGCATACTTCACCTTGATAGCAGGCCAACTTTATAAGTTGGGCCCTGATGAAGTCCTGCGCATATGTATCCTACCGCATGAAAAGACCTCTATCATCGCAGAAGTGCACTCAGGCACCGCAGGAGGCCATTTCGCAGGAAAGCCGACTGCTCAGAAGATCTTAGCCGCAGGTCTTTGGTGGCCGACATTGCATAAGGATACTAAGGAATTCTGCAAATGTTGCGATGTGTGCCAGCGAATAGGAAAACCTTCAAGAAGAGATGAAATGCCGCTAAGACCCCAGATAACACTGCGTGCTTTTGATAAATGGGCCATTGATTTTGTAGGTCCTATCAACCCACCAGGAAAGAGAACTGGCGCAAGATACATCATCACAGCTACTGAATACCTCACCAGATGGGCTGAGGCTAAGCCAGTAAAGAACTGCGACGCTGCCACTGCCGCCCAGTTCATTTTTGAGAACATTATCACTAGGTTTGGATGCCTAGTGATTCTCATGAGTGATCAGGGTACACATTTCCTCAATCAGACTATAGAGGCCCTTACTGAAGAATTTCAAATTAGTCACCATAAGAGTACACCCTACCACCCTCAAGCTAATGGTACGGTGGAGGCATTCAATAAAATTCTTGAGAATGCCCTGACGAAGATCTGTAACCAACAAAGAGACGATTGGGACCTTAGAGTCACAGCTGTACTATGGGCTTACAGAACCACCTGCAAGAAACTAACAGGCCACACACCTTTCAGTTTGGTGTATGGACAAGAAGCAGTTATGCCTATGGAATACATTATTCCCAGTCTCAGAATTGCGCAAATCACAGAAATGACAGATCATGATACTATGAGCGCAAGACTTTCACACCTGCTTGCCCTAGAAGAAGACCGACTGTTAGACGGATTTCATCAACAGGTACAGAAGGAAAGACAGAAAGCTTGGCATGACAGGCACATTAAGAATAAACACTTTGCAGAAGGAGACTTGGTACTCCTCTATGATAGTAAATTCATCAAGTTTCCAGGCAAGTTTCGTGTACACTGGTTAGGCCCTTTTCAGGTGACGAAGATAACTGAAGGAGGAGCAGTTCAGCTTGCGAAGCTGAATGGAGAATTGCTACCTACCATGATCAACGGGAGTCGGCTTAAGCTTTACCGCGACGGCCACTCCGCCCTGTCGACTTAAATAGCTGCTCAAAGAGATGCAGATGTCCAGTGTAGTTGAAAGAGGCATCGCATTATCAGTCTACATGGAAGTCGCGAGACCCTCAGTCTCAGGCTTCCCACGCAGTTCTTTGAAACATCCGCGCACGTCTATAAAGTTTGGTTGACGCGAACCTAATTGCGCTCTTGCGAGTTTTCCCCGGGATTATGAACTGTCGCTCTTGCGCAGTTCCCTGTGATAACTTGCCGCTTCAAGTTCTTGTTGTGGACCCCTATAGGCACAGTTTCCTAAGTTGAAATGACCCGCCGAAAAATTTGAATTACAGCAGTTATGTAGCCGCGTCCGAGAAATAAATGAAGGATAAGCCCGCCATTTAAGTGTAGCCGCTCTGACAAGATTTGGCTTGATCTCCGTAAGATTTGCATTTAAGTCATGAGCCGAAAGCGTTAGCCTCTCCCGGAAGTCTGTCAGAGCCCGTCCATCACAATAAATGCACCGCAAATGCGAAGCGGATCATAGGGTTGTCAACTCATGCATAGCCGCCTATAGCTAGTAACTCCACTTGCCCGCATTTACTATCACCTTTGGCTATAAATACCCCACACTTGTATAATTTCGGGTTACTTTTCTTGAACTGCAGAGTCTTGCTTCAGAATCTAAGCCATTGTTTTTAGAGCCGAGTTGTGCAGAGTGCTTCCCTTGTTGTCAGCGTCCATATCCCACGTTGTTCCGCTGTTCTGTCCAAGTTTTTGTTACCCATACCCGTTCACGACGGAGAACCTGTCGACTGAAGAAGTCGTTCGTCAATTCCTGCGCCGAGGCCTAGATTTCGGCATGGCTACCCCCGTGACTGCTTCGACTTATGTACACCCTGGTTATCAGGACCCTAGACAATCTCCGGCCACACAAGCATCTCAGCCACAGCCAGAAGAGCCCGTTCCAGAGCCGCTGGCCACTATGGTGAATTACATTCCGCCGCGTCCAGACGATGCACCAGAGGTGCATATTCCGAAGAATGCAAAGTATCCGCTTCCGTTACCTCCACTACCGGTTAGCGTGCGCATAGAAGGGTCCTTGCTCGGACACCTTCCACTGGTAAAGTTCTCTGATTTCAACCTCGGAGACTATAAAACATATCCTCAGTTCCAGCTAGACCGATATCTGACGGTAGTGCATAATCCCAGCCGAAAGGTTGACGAATTCATCCCGAAGGGATTTGCAGCAAATCTGGAGCACCCTGGACTCCTGAACCTGTTAAAGCTACCACATTTTGGGCGTAGCAATGAAGTGAACGCAGTTGTTAAAACATTGCTATCCTGAGTTCATGGAGGTTACCTCTGGCTCGGGAGGCCAATCGATTTAAATGTCGATTTGATTCATCGCATTACTGGCCTGTCTAAGGTTGGTAAGGATCCCAATATCCATTTTATGGGAAAGGAGAAGGATAGAAAACTGGCTGCAAAGCTGGTGCAAAAGTACAATTTAACAAGAGGAGGTCGGGCTTATGACCTCACAATAGTAGAAGACGAAGCACTCAGATTTACAGGAAGTCTGCTCGCAGGCAGACTTCTCACGAAGTGCAGATCGAAGGAAGTTACTGGAGCTGTCGTGGAGCTTGCCATCGCAGCTGCGGAGGGAGAGCAGTACAACTGGTGCCTCTTCCTCCTCAATTCTTTTTTGGAAGACTGCCGGAACGTTCAAGATAACCCCGGTCAGTCGTTCCATTTTTCTTGGCTTTTAATTTTATGTGCTCTCGTCGGGTGGAAGGAGCCCCCGAACACTCAGTTCCTTCCGCGCCGCGCAGGAGAACCTGCCGAAATTTGCTATGTAAACCTTTGGGAATCTCCTAATCCCGCAAAGCGCAAGATGAACCGCGCTGTATTTTGTGAATACTACTATCTCCTCAGAGATACCATTCAGGAAATGCCAAGGCTGAGTGAGGAGACAGCGACGATATATGAAGGAAAGTTGGCCTTTACTGCCGACTTACATCAACTTTACCTCCGTCCCTACGGCATTCAAGAGGAATGGGCCGTAGGCCTTTATAGGATGACCACCGAAGATGTCGAAGAAACTATCAAGTCTTGGTCAGACGAGTGGAGAGAAGCCGCTGACATCGCATCCGCGATGCCGCCCGCCGCTGCGCACGAGAAGGATAAGGGCAAGGAAGCCCCTGAGCAAAGAAGTGATGAAGGCTCGACAGAGCCAGCAACCAAGAAGCAAAAGGTGTCGCATCCCTCTGAGGCCATTCCCTCGGGGATCGACCAGTATTTGAAAGAGAAATTTCGTGAGCTGCAGAACACGCACGCTCACATCAGAAGTGCTCTAGACATGCAGTTTGTGGAAATAAAAGGTCTCGCAGGAAGGATTGCGCAGACCCATGCGCCAGCATCTACTTCGCAGGCGCCACAAGTAACCACAAGTACCGAGCGAGTTGAAGAACTCATAGAAAGGCATACTGTCGTGCACATTCCACCTATAAGCATGACACTTTCGGATCCTCTAGCTGCACTACAGGTAAGCGCCGTTGGACCTGTTGAAATAAATTTGTCTCTAATTCCTATAGAGACTCTACAGCTAGTGCACGAGAAAGATTCTCTTGAGCTGAGAGCTAGAGAGCTCTCTACATTCCAGGAAAACCAACGACTGCAATCGCAGGAGATAGAGCTAAAGGCAAACCATAAGAATATCTCCGAGAAACTTGCACTTTATGAGGCGCAAGACATCGGCATCAAAAACGCAGTGGAATAGATTGCCCAGGCATTGCTGACTTGCGAGATTCAACCAGACCTCCCTCTGGTTGAGAAAGTTCAAATCATTGGAGGAAGGGTGAAAATCCTGGAGCATGAAATAGTTGCTATGGCTGAGGGCCATAGAACCCAGATCGTCGAGCTGGAAGCTCGTGTTGCCGCGCAATTTACAGATGATGCGCAGGAACAATTTGAAGCACCGAGCAGAGCTTCCACACAAATGAAAGACAGAATGCAGGAAGCCGAGAACTTAATGAGCCAAGCTATGGAAGCTTGGACGGAGCTTGAGAAGCTCCCTTTTAAAGTTGGTCTTTTGGAGCAGGTACAAGCCGCAGAACAGTCCCTAACTGTTCTGACTGACGAAGCTAAGGCCTTAACAAGCTTACCAAAAATGAAGAAAATGAGTGAAGTGCGCAGAATGCAACAGCAACTGCACAAGCTCAGAACTGAAGATGAGAATCTCACCAACAGCATTCAGCCATTTATGGATGAGTATGCTGACATCGTGGGCCAAGTCGAGGCAAAAATCAAAGAAATTGCCGAATCTCAATAGGTGATTGATGCCGTAACTAAAGAACAAGCCACTGCAGAAACGGTCCAGACAGCTGTGGAGTGTGTTGATGAATTGGACTCCGCTATTGCGCAGTGGAAGAAATCATTTGCGCAGACCCAAGCAAAAGCAGATGCGCAAGTAAAGCGCCCACACGCTAGTGCGAGTGGCTCGAGGGCGAGCCACAAGTAAGTGTTAGGGGCCTGTTGGAGCCGAGGCCGCAGCTATGGTAAAAGCTGCGAATTTTGAGGAAAAAGCACAAGTATGGAAGAAAAAGTGCTAAGTTTTGAATAAGCGCCAATTTTGGGACAGAAGAAGACGGTGCGCAGTATGGTGCCAGATGGAGGAGCTCAGCGCAGATCACGGACCGGAAATTGCGGAGCTCGCGCGCACGTCAGAAGGGAATGAAGGTAGCAGAGTGGAAAGCCCAGCTACCATAATCAATGAAGAGATGGAGTAGAGGGCTCAGCTACCCTCATTTAAGGCTAAGTACAGAAGTTATGGTTGCTCGGATCAAGGAGGAGCAACGGACCAAAGCATTGAAGGCGAAGGACGAGGTACCCATACCCGTAAGCTGCGCCGGAATTCATGGAGCCTGCAGGAAGCAGCGACATGACTGCAAGCGGCGCCTACAGTACACCTAGCCATGTGCGTGGTTAGGGTTTTTGGGGATTACTGCTGGGAAAGGCCCACAGTTTTGTAAAGGTGTGACCGCCATGGCCACCTATATATATGAATAATTGTAATGGGTAGATGTTAGAGAGTCAGTTGAGTAGTGAGTCAGTTAGCTAAGCCTGTGAGTGAGCTAGCTAAGATAGTAGAGGCTAGATGTAAGAAGGATCGATCGTGTTGATCATCCTCTGTTATGATATGGTTGATGGTTTTCTACCGTGTTGCTAGAAAATAGGAGTTAGAACCGGTTAGCAGAGAGGCTAATCCTTGAGTTACAGACAGTCCGAGGCGACGTCTGAACTATTGTAATCTCTGAAGAGGAAGAGACTAGATCGAGAGAAGGGCTCCCAGCTGTGTGCGTGGAGTTTCCTGGAAAGATCTAAGGCTGCAGCTGTGTGCGCAGCATATTGTATAAGTCTATCATTTTCTGGTTAATATAAGATACTCCCGTGGATGTGGTTTTCCCCATGGAGGTGGACTTCATATTTCTCGCTACTGTGACGTTGTGATTAAAGTGCTTTCCTGCTTAGTTTCTTAACATTATATTCAGGAATGTTGCATTATCTTTATGAGTGTGTTGAGTAAGTTCTTGAAGAGTCTGAGAAGTATAATCGTTAAGGGTCGAAGGATTCGGTAGAGAACGTCGCCGCAGCGATAGGAGAACTTGTTGCTGCGACGGGCGCGCTAGCGAGACGACGCATAGAACATCCGCGCAGAATGTAATTGTCCTTAGCGCAGGAGAGAAAGTACCGCGCAGCTAGGCTGCTGAGCAGGAGCTTGAGAGCTATTGCACTCGTAAGTCTGAAGACGGGTCAGACCGTCGCCTTAGAGGAATCGTCAAGAAGGAAAGATCAATCTCCGCGTCGCCCAGGTTAAGGAAACCTGATTCCTTAGCCCCCCCATAGCCACTTCGGGTGAGACCTCGAGCTGCTGCGTAGCTCGTTGCCGAGAGGGCCAGTGCACCAAGGGGTTTTGTTGCTGCGCTTCATTAAAACCCGGGTCTGTCCAAAAAGCAGCCAACAACCATAGTAGTCCCGACTCATCTATCTTATACTCCTTCTGTTGTTGAAATAACCTATCCTCTTGGATCTTCTTAAGGATCTCGAGATAGAACCGATCATGTTGACATGCCGTTCTAATTCGGCAGTGTAAATATGAGTCGGTTTGGCTCACGGTCACCTCATATATCAAATGAGCCCATCGACTTAAAGCATCGATGATCTTGTTCTCATTTCCCTTTATGTGTTTTAGTTCAAAGTTGTACTCACTAGGGAAGTCTAGCCACCTGGCCTGTATGGCATTTAGGTCTACTTGGTCAAATAGGTACTTTAGGCTCATGTTGTCTATCTTTAATAGGAACTTCTTTCCCATAATATAGTTCCTCCACATCTTTAAGGCGTGGATAATGGCGACTAGTTTAATATTGTGTGTGGGGTAGTTCTGTTTGTGCTCCTTTAGTTTCCTTAACTCGTAACAAATAGGGAATTCATTTTGCATAAGGACTCCACCGAACCGTTCCTTGCTTGCATCTGTGCAAACTACGAAGTCCCCATCAGGGTCGACAATCCGTAGAATTGGTGCACTAGTCAAAAATTGTTTTAACTTTTGGAAACTTTCTTCGCATTTTGCCGTCCAAATAAATTTGGTTGTTTTCTTTTGCAAGGTCATCATAGGACAAGCAATTCGAGAGAAGTTCTCAATGAACTTCCGGTAGTATTCGGATAACCCTAAAAATAATATTATGTTGATTATGCAAGTGGGGGTAGGCCATTCTTCTATGGCTTTAATCTTCTCGGGGTCAACTACTATCCCCTTCTCTGAGATGATGTGCCCTAGCTACTGTATCTGGGGTTTGTAAAGTCACACTTGCTAAACTTAGCGTACAGTTGGTGTTCTCGTAGTATTCGTAATACAATCCGGAGGTGTTCTTCGTGTTCTTCTTCATTCTTTGAATAGATCAAAATGTCGTCTATGAAGACTAGAACAAACTTGTCTAGGTATTTAATAAAGATGTTGTTCATCATGCACATAAAGTGGGCGGGTGAGTTAGTCAATCCGAAAGGCATCACCACAAACTCGTAATGACCGTATCGAGTTCGGAAAGTGGTCTTACTGATGTCTTCATCACGGATTCTCACCTGGTGATATCCGAATCGTAGGTTGATCTTTGAGAAGATCTTGGCTCCACTGACTTGATCAAACAAGTCATCAATTCTAGGGAGTGGATAATGGTTGTTGATGGTCAATTTGTTGAGTTGGCGGTGATCGATGCACATCCACATCGTTCCATCCTTCTTCTTGAAAAAGAGTATTGGTGCTCCCCAAGGAGACACACTAGGTCAGATATAACCCTTCTCAATTAACTCTTGTAATTGAAGCTTGAGTTCCACCAATTTAGGCAGACTCATGCAGTAAGGTGATTTGGACACTGGTACGAAACCGCGTGTTAACTCTATGGAGAAATCTAGGTCCCATTTGGATGGTAGCCCAGGTTCTTCCTTGGGAAATACATCCTTGAATTCCACAAGGATTGGAAAGTCTTTGATCTTTTGTTCCCTATCGGTTTCTATGGTTCGAATGTTAACTACAAAGAGTTTACAACCCTTCCTTGCGCACTTCTTTGCTTGTAAGGAAAATATTTATCTTATGAAAACTTTCTTAGGAATACCTTGAATGGTCTTCCTATTCCCTTGGTTATCCGTGCATAGTAGGGATTTGTTCAAACGATCGAGTAGGGAATGATGTTCTTCTAACCAGTCCACGCCTATAAGTACATCGTAGGATCCTAGTGGTAGGATGTTTAAATCCACCCCAGTTGGGAAACCATTCAGATCTACTTCACAAGTTTTAACTAGTTCTGAGACCTTCTGTTTGGTAGTATTGGCTAGTTGTATCAGCCATGGTTTCTCGTGGCTCACTCAGTTTAACTTACAAGTATCAACTATTTTAGGGGAGATGTAACTTCGGCATGCACCCAGGTATATTAAAACTGAAATGGTTGTGTTTGAGATCTTACCCTCAATTTCAACCATAGTGGCCTGATGGTCTACTTGTCGGCCATTCAGTGCAGCATAAATTATGGGTGTTCTTGCCATGTCCCCTACAGTAGGGTCTGCTTGGACATTGTGTAGCACTCCTTCCGATTTGTTGGGGCAGTCTCTGAAGTAGTGTGGCCCTTGGAACTTCCAGAAAGTAACGGTTGGTGGGGCAGCCTTTGCCCCTTTGTTGAAAGCTGGTCGGTTGATAGGTGGTGGAGGTGCATTTGGCCGTGCATGAGGTCTGTTGAAGCTTCTGTTGGGAGGGAAACTATTGTTTTGTTTCCAGTAAGGTGGTGGTCTAAAACCTGGTCTGCGGTTGTCTGAAAAGGTTCTGAACCTTTCCTTGTTTCTGTTGATGTTATTCATAACAGAGTCTTGCTTTGTGTAAAGTCACATCTAATGTTTTGGGCATGTCAAATTCAATCTTTTCTCTAAAATTTTGTGGTAGACATCCCAAGAATTGTTGTATCTTGACTTTTTTGTCTTTGATGTATGGGACATAATGCATCAGATCTAAGAATATGTGTATGAATGCTTCCATGGTTAGGGAGCCCATTTTCAATTCATGGAATTTCTTGATCTTCTTGTTAAAGAATCTTCAGACATGTATTTGTCTTGGAATATTCTGCTAAATGTATCCCATGTTATGTCCCTCAACTCTTTCCCTTTGGTATGTTTCACATCCCTCCACCATCTGGCTACTTTACCATTCAGAGTGTAAATGGCCAGTTGGGCTTGCATTTCACTAGAATAGTTATGGACTTTAAAATACTTGTTCATTCTTAACAGCCATTCCTCAACCTTTTCTCCGGTATTAATGTCTCCATCATATGTTGGGGCTTTTATCTTTCTGAATTCTCCTTGTAAACTATCTTCACTCTTCCTCCTTTTCTTGCAAGGAGGTGGGGACCCGTCATCATCGGAAGTGTTATTATATTCCTCTTCCATTGACTCTAGTAGGTGTTCTCCCTGTTCCTCTCCGTTAGGACTAACGGATCTCTTTGTGTGACATTCTCTCACTTTAGAGGTATTGGCTGAGAAAGTGGGTTGTCCGTGGGGCTTTGACCCTGTTAAAGTTTGAAGTAGATCTTCATTTATAGCTTGTTGTGCTTGTCTTTCTTGTATGTTTTCATCTCTGAAGCTTTGGAATTCTGCCTGTAGATTCTGCAGGGATTTCACCAAGTCTAAGTTTAACTCCACCACTATCTCTTGCTCTCTTGGTGGTGAGTTTAAATTACCTTGTATGTTGCTGTCTTTCTCTGTATTCATTACTCAGACTGTGTTTGTACCTGATTGTCATAACAATGTCAAGAACAAAAAAATTGTTATTTCATATGTGCATAAAATTATAAACAGATATCTTTTATTTCTATGTATCTGCAACGGATTTTGTAATGAGCCTAATAGGTCACTTAGTGTTGTGGATGGGCTCTGATACCACTTGTAATGTCCCAAAAATAGTAAAAAAAAAGTCTTCTCGTTACGAAAAGCCTAAATAGGTGATGTGTCATAAATTAACTTCAGCACTGGGACGTTGTATTGGAACTTGGTTTTGAAAATAATGAGAACTTGTGATCTCTAAGCAAGATAGATTCACTATTTGTGTTTTTCCTGCGGAATATATACTATAAGTTAGTTGATGTCTATGTAATCTTATGGCATGTTTATAATTGCACCTAAGGTCCTTCCTTTACTTTCAATATTTATATGTGTGTTTGAGTTTGTAAAAATCTTAACTGATATCTCCAGGCATGATGGACTTGTTGATGGGAGATTGAAATTACTTGGGGAAACTTTGATGTTGACAAACTAATCCCCGTCAGAGTTGCCGAGAGGTAAGGAATAAGCAATTGGGACAACCTGACTTACTTAGCAATTTTTCTAATACATGTGATGTTGGTGTGTTTGTGTAGGTACACAATAGGAGAAACTCCTTCCCAGCTAAACCATGGCAGGATCCTAGAAAGTTTTGAGGTGTAGTGTATAAAGGCATTTGCGACTCATACTATGGAGTATGGGTAAACATTTGATTAGTAGTTGAAGTTTGGTGAAATATTAATGTTGCATGTGACAACCACGTGGTTGTGGTGGCTAGCTGGGAAAAATGAGGGTTTCGACCTGGGGTTTTTACACTTACTTTCATTGTTCATCGTATCTCCTTTGTTTTGGACAGTACTTTACTTGTCTGGATGGTTTGTGCCCTGACCTGAGCTACGCTCATGGTCAGTGCACTAGGTGGTTGCGTAGTATTAATGCTGGAGAGTGATTTCAACAGTGCTCAGGTGATTCTATTCAACACATATTATACTTTCCTTTCTGCATTTATCTAGCATTTAATTATTTAACTCAGGATTTAATCTCGTGGTGAATGTTTGCTTGATAGGTAGTTGGTGGCGTTTCTCCTCTGTGTGGCTTATTAACTGAGGACCAACACTATTGACTACGTTGTCAACGAGAGTGGTAAGTTCAGGTCTTACCAACCCTTGTCCCTTCCTTTCACATCTATGGAGGGTGTACTGTTTTTCATTGCTGTGAGGAAATTCGTGAAGCCCCTTTTTGGCTCACTTCATCTTGTTTGGAGTTCCTGAGAGGTCTTTGGCTGGACCGGTTAAAGAAATGTGTCTATTTTTAATAGGAACAACCTCGAAGGGTTTCTGGTTTTGATGTATAAGTTTTTGGTCACTCGGCTTTGTGAAGACTCTTAAGGTTTTGTGATGGGATATAATTCCCACATTGTATAACTTGGGGTTTTGAAAAGAAGTACAGATACCTGTGTTTTCTATTGAATATTGAACATGTATTGATGATATGCAAAATGTTGGGCCTCTGCGTTTTTCTATGTATGGTTCGTGTTCTTGTTTGACCTCTGTTTTTTTCTATGGAATATGCATAGTTAATGTCTATTTGATATCTGCATTGGCTATTGTCGTTCTAGTTTGAAGGAAATCGATTTGGTATTTTTAAATGAAAGGTTGTAAGAGCGTAGCTCTGCGATATCCTGTATTTGTTTATGTCGGTGGTGTCTCTATCTAACATCTAGATAGTTTAGTTGCCTGGCGATTTGGGTTACTCCCTATCAATTTATTTGTATGGGAAATGCCCTTTGTTTACTGGGAAATAGATAGGTCTGTGACTTTAAGTCATCTTCTATGTTTATTTGAACGATGTTAGCGTAAACCTTGATTGTTGGGTAGACATTTGCTTGAGAAAAGAAGTTTGTGGCCTAAGGTTATGATTCTCGTAAATTCAACGATACCAAGGGTTCGTGATTCGATAGTGGGTATCGATCCCTTGACCTGCGTCTTGATTGTAGAAAATAGAATGTGTTTAAATGCTTTAAAGTATCGATTTAGTTTTATTGTGGGTCTGATTCTTGTCGTGGAAAAAGGGACCCGTCAAGGTTTTGATGAATTGTTTAAATGGTTGAAGAGATGCTTAAAATCTGGAATCTATGTTTAAAGAAATCATATTGTTAATGTCTGCTTGACTGTGAAAAGAGCAGTAGAATTTGATAACTAATGAGTGATTTAACTTCTGGAAGCTAAAGATAAAGGAAACGTGTTGTATGCATACTCTTATGTTATTCGCTTTGGTAGGCAGAGATTAGTTTGATGACAATGTACAACTAACTTCGTAAGTGGTAGTATTGATATGAAATCGTTGGTGATGATGAGTTTTAATACTGTAATAAAGTTTTGCTACTGTGGATTCGATAAGACCTGGGGGTTTACAGTAATGTAATTTCTTTTAAAAAGAAAAGTCTCCAATCATTTTTGCGATTTTCTTTCTAAGTTTAAAAGAATGGTAGAAACTGTAAAATAATTTGACCCTATATATATAATTCTAGAATAACCTTTCAGAAATAAAATGCAATTTAAATATAGATTTTGCAAGAACTCAGTCATCAGTTTATGTATTGATTTGGCATTCTAAGGTTTATCTGCTGACCTTGGTGTCTAGCACAGGCTAGATAGGCTAGCCCTACTAGAACTCTAGTTGGTTTTGGTTCAAACTTATGGTTATAGTGAAGATAATAATTCCGTTTAAGGGAACCAAAATAATCCTACCGTGTAACCTTGTGAGGCCATGCCCTAAGGCCCTTGCTCTATGGAAGAGATAACATTATAAAGATTTGGGAAAAATACAATACTATAAAATAAATCCTAATGTATTATTCCTAGCTTCTATTGTAAACTGAAATGGAGATATGTAGTTCATACCTGGTTATATTGAAGCTTAATCCTCCTCTGCAAGACCTGCACACTCAAGCAATAATTAATGCATAACACTTATGGACTTGGCTGACCTATAGAGTGATCTTTTAACTTAATAACTTTGGAAATACCATGTTCCTCCCAACCATGACCCTTAGACCATTCCTGTTCTTAACTGGATCCCCCCAAGCTGGTTCCAACATGCAATGAGAGAAGTAGAGGCCCTAGGTTCAGCTATTGGATTAGATCTGGATATTAATGTGGGATTGCTTCCGTTCTTGCAGCAAAAATCTCCTTTATTCTCAAAAGATAATGATAATGAAAGGATGACCCCCTTTTCTTGGGATCTGCCCTCTTTATACAGGGGAGTCTTGGAATATAGTTTTTTGAATAATTGTTTAGTTTCTTTAATTAATATTTTTAAAAGATATTTTTACTAAATATCTAGTCCTTGTTAAACTAGGACTTTTATTTGTTTTAACTAGAAGTGACTTTAAATTACGTATTACATAATAATAAAAATAGTAGTTATATATTAACAATACTATTTTATAATATATATTAATAGTATGATAATTTGATAGCCCTAAATGCATGGACTTTATGAAATACATATATCTTATAAACAATTAATAATTACTATTAATAATAATATAAATTTTGCGACCTTTATGCAAGTCATGCACATAAGACTATTCTTAGTCATTTCATACTTAAGTTATGGTAATTACCTTTTATCTAATATTGTATCTTCTCATGATACTTCTTTTTAAAATTAAGGACAAGGTCCAACCCTTTGGACAATCTTTTGGTAGGTTTGGATAAGCACCTCTAGGTCTCTCTCTTGCATGTCGGATTCCCTCCTTTAACATGGTAGTTCCCGCAGTACTTGATGATAGATAGAAAGTGATTCATTTAACCAAATTAAATAAATGTGATGAAAATATAAGTGTTATTCAGAGTCTTTCCGACTCAACACTTTTGAGATCTAGTAACCCCGAGTGCTCTTCAGAGCCTTTTAACTCAACACTTTCACATGGACGTTACACTAGTGCAATTCCAGAGTCTCCTGCTCAACACTAGTGCTAGCATGTGGTTGTGAGGCACATCTAGAATATTCAAGTTGCCTTGGATCCGGTATTTGTTTATCAAGCTTGGAGTGCTCCAGGGCTTATGACCAACACTCAATGTACATCAGGGATTACACTCAATACATAATAATAATCCTTCTATGTACATCGAGGATTATGCCTAGTACGTAGGTATTGCGTGTGTTTTTGAGTCCACACTCAACACACCACATAAGTAAATCAAGTAAATCATAACTCTGCACAGTAAGTAACAAAAGGCCATCTTAGTAATCAGGATCCATGCTCAATATGTCAGTCTATAAAAGAATAAATCATGTGTGCTAGGGCTTATGCCCAATAATCAAAATAAACCATATGTGTTGGGGCTGTGGGCCCAATATAACATCAGAAATAGTTATTCCAAAATTTGGGATATTACATCCCTCCCCTCTTAGAAACAACACCGTCCCCGTGTTCTAGGGATTAGAAATGAAGTCATGAAACAAGGCGGAGTATGCCTCTTTCATTGTTGCCTCATTTTTCCAAGTAGCCTCTTCTAGTCCAAAGTGCCTCCATTGCACTTTCAGCTAGGTAATGGTCCTTCTTCTAAGCTGCACCTCTCTCTTGTCCAGAATGTGGAGTGGTTCCGACATGAACTCCCCTTTGGGCTCCACCTATAACAAGGACCAATCAATGACATGTTTATTATCGTATACATATTTATTTAAAAGAGATGCATGAAAAACATTATAAACTTTTACATGAGATGGTATGGCTAACTCGTATGCTACTGGGCCCTTCTTGGCCAGTATCTTGAAAGGTCCACAAAACCTAGGGGCTAGTTTCCCGCATCGTCATAAGCTCAAAGAGCTTCGTTTTGCCTTTACTTTTAGGAACACATGTTCCCCGATTTTGCTAGTCTTTCTCTTTTCTTTTCTTATCCGCATAACTCTTTTGGTGGTCTTGTGCCTCCTTCAAGTTTTGTTGTACTTTGGAGACTAGTTACTCACAGTCTTTAAGTAAGTTGGGACCTAACATAAGTTTGTCTACCGGATTGTCCCAAGTTACATGTGTCCACACTTCCTGCCGTAGAGCACCTCGAAAGGGATCATCTTGGCCGAGGTTTGGTATCCGTTGTTGTAAGCAAACTCTGGGAGGTGCAAATAATCCTCCCACTTTGTGGGGTTGTTCATGACATACATCCTTAGCATGTCCTTCAGGATTTGGTTTACTCGTTCCGTTTTTCTGTTGGTTTGGGGATGGTATGCGGTACTGAATTGTAATTCTATCTCCAATCCGGAGAACAATGCCCTCTAGAAGTTGTTGGTGAACTTCGTATCTCTATCGAAAATTATTTCCTTGGGTATCCCATGTAGTCGAAAAATATCCTTCAGGAAGTTTTTCACGATGTGAACGGCTTTGTAGGTAGACTTTACTGGTATAAAATGTGCTGCCTTGGATAACTTGTCTACCACTACAAAGATGGAGTCATTTTGTTTCTTACTTTTGGGTAACCTCGTGATGAAGTCCATAATAATGACCTCCCACTTCCACTCTGGAATGGGTAAAGGTTGTAGTAGTCCGGAAGGGTGTTGGTGTTCTGCTTTGACCAGTTGACACTCTTGGCACTTAGCAATGAATAAAGCTATTTCGGCTTTCAGTTTAGGCCAAAAGAAGTGTTTCTTTACTGTTGATATCATCTTTTGATATCCCGGATGTCCCAATAAAGGTTTCTGATGGAATTCTGTGAGGATGTTAGGTCTAATGTCTTCACCTTCTGGGACATAAAGTCTCTCTTTTGACCATAGTAGTCCCGACTCATCTATCTTATACTCCTTCTGTTGTTGAAATAACCTATCTTCTTGGATCTTCTTAAGGATCTCAACATAGAACCGGTAATGTTGACATGTCATTCTAATTCGGTGGTGTAAATCTGAGTCGGTTTGGATCACGGTCCTCTCATATATCATATGAGCCCATCGACTTAAAGCATCAATGATCTTGTTCTCCTTTCCCTTTATGTGTTTTGGTTCAAATTTGTACTCACTAAGGAAGGCTAGCCACCTGGCCTGTCTGGCATTTAGGTCCGGTTGTTCAAATAGCTACTTTAGGCTCATGTTGTCCGTCATTAATAGGAACTTCTTTCCCATAAGATAGTGCCCCCAAATTTTTAAGGCATGGATAATGGCGGCTAGTTCAATATCGTTTGTGGGGTAGTTTTGTTCGTGCTCCTTTATTTTCCTTGACTCATAACAAATAGCGAAGTCATTTTGCATAAGGACTCCACCGAACCCTTCCTTGCTTGCATCTGTGCAAACTACGAAGTCCCCATCGGGGTCGGCAATCCGTAGAATTGGTGCACTAGTCAAAAGTTGTTTTAACTTTTGGAAACTTTCTTCGCATTTTTCTGTCCAAAGAAATTTGGTTGTTTTCTTTTGCAAGGCTGTCATAGGACAAGCAATTCAAGAGAAGGTCTCAAGGAACTTCCGGTAGTATCCGGGTAACCCTAACAATGATCTTATGTCGGTAATGTAAGTGGGGATAGGCCATTCTTCTATGGCTTTAATCTTCTCGGGGTCAACTACTATCCCCTTCTCCGAGATGATGAGCCCTAGGTACTGTATCTAGGGTTTGTAGAAGTCACACTTGCTAAACATAGCGTACAGTTGGTATTATTGTAGTATTCGTAATACAATCCAGAGGTGTTCTTCGTGTTCTTCTTCATTCTTTGAATAGATTAGAATGTCATCTATGAATACTAGAACGAACTTGTCTAGGTATTTAATAAAGATGTTGTTCATCATGCACATAAAGTTGGCGGGTGCATTAGTCAGTCTGAAAGGCATGACCACAAACTCGTAATGACCGTATCGGGTTCAGAAAGCAGTCTTACTAATGTCTTCATCACGAATTCTCACCTGGTGATATCCAGATTGTAGGTCAATCTTTGAGAAGATCTCGGCTCCCCTGACTTGATCAAACAAGTCATAAAATCTAGGGAGTGGGTAACGATTCTTGATGGTCAATTTGTTGAGTTGGCGGTAATCGATGCACATCTGCATCATTCCGTCCTTCTTCTTGACAAAGAGTATTGGTGCTCCCCAGGGAGACACACTAGGTTGGATATAACCCTTCGCAATTAGCTCTTGTAAATGAAGCTTGAGTTCCACCAATTCAAGCGGACTCATGCGGTAAGGTGATTTGGACACTGGTACAGAACCAGGTGTTAACTCTATGGAGAAATCTAGGTCCCGTTTGGGTGGTAGCCCAGGTACTTCCTCGGGAAATACATCCTTGAATTCCACAAGGACTGGGAAGTCTTCGATATTTTGTTCCCTATCGGTTTCTATGGTTCAAATGTTAACTGCAAAGAGTTTACAACCCTTCCTTACGCACTTCTTTGCTTGTAAGGAAGATATCTGTCTTACATAAACTTTCTTAGGAATACCTTGAATGGTCTTCCGATTCCCTTGGTTATCCGTGCATAGTAGGGATTTGTTCAAACAATCGAGTAGGGCATGATGTTCTTCTAACTAGTCCATGCCTATAAGTACATCAAGGATCCTAGTGGTAGTATGTTTAAATCCACCCTAGTTGGGAAACCGTTCAGATCTACTTCACAAGTTTTAACTAGTTCGGAGACCTTCTGTTTGGTACCAGTGGCTAGTTGTACCAGCCATGGTTTCTCATGGCTCACTCGGTTTAAATTACAAGTATCAACTATTTTAGGGGAGATGTAACTTTGACATGCGCCCGGGTCTATTAAAATTGAAATGGCTGTGTTTGAGATCTTACCCTCAATTTCAACCATAGTGGCCTGATGGTCTGCTTGCCTGCCATCGAATGCAGCATAAATTCTGGGTGTTCTTCCCATGTCCCCTACTGTAGAGTCTGATTGTACATTGTGTAGCACTCCGTCCGATTTGTTGGGGTAGTCTCTGAAGTAGTGTGGCCCTTGGCACTTCCAACAAGTAACAGTCGGTGGGGCAGCCTTTGCCCCTTTGTTGAAATCTAGTTAGTTGACAGGTGGTGGGAATGCATTTGGTCATGCATGAGGTCTGTTGAAGCTTCTGTTGGGAGGGAAACTATTGTTTTGTTTCCAGTAAGGTGGTGATCTAAAACTCGGTCTGTGGTTGTTTGAAAAGGTTCTGAACCTTTCCATGTTTCTGTTGATGTTATCATTCCTTGGTTGCCCATGTTCATAACAGAGTCTTGCTTTGTGTAAAGTCACATCTAAGGTTTTGGACATGTCAAATTCAATCTTTTCTTTGAAATTTGGTGGTAGAAATCCCAAGAATTGTTGTATCTTGACTTTTTCATCTTTGATGTATGGGACATAATGCATCGGATCTAAGGATGTGTTTATGAATGCTTCCATGGTTAGGGAGCACATTTTCAATTCATGGAATTCCTTTATCTTCTTGTCAAAGAATCTTTCAGACATGTATTTGTCTTGGAATATTCTGCTAAAAGCATCCCATGTTATGTCCCTCAACTCTTGCCCTTTGGTATGTTTCAAATCCCTCCACCATCTGGCTGCTTTACCATTCAGATTGTAAATGGCCAGTTGGGATTGCATTTCACTAGAATAGTTATGGACTTTAAAATACTTGTTCATTCCTAACAACCATTCCTCAACCATTTCCCCGATATTAATCTCTCCGTCATATGTTGGGGATTTTATCTTTCTGAATTCTCCTTGTAAACTGTCGTCACTCTTCCTCCTTTTCTTGCAAGGAGGTGGGGACCCGTCATCGTCAGAAGAGTTATTACAATCCTCTTCCATTGACTCTGGTAGGTGTTCTCCCTGTTCCTCTCCTTTAGGACTGACAGATCTCTTTGTGTGACAGTCTCTCACTTTAGAGGTATTGGCTGAGAAAGTTGGCTTTTCGTGGGGCTTTGACCTTGTTAAAGTTTGAAGTAGAGCTTCATTGATAGCTTGTTGTGATCATCTTTCTTGTATGTTGTCATCAGTTGGCGTATATAACTGAGCTAGAGGTTTCCAATGTAGACCTAGGTACTTCACGGTTCATGGAACCAATAAAACCCCTTTTCACCGACCCTTTCGGCAACAGGTTGTGTGCAGCCTGAGGTCTCACCCGAGGTTAAGTTGAGGGGGTGGTTGCAGAATCAGGTTTCTATAACCTGGTGATGCAAGTGTTTACAATAACTAATGGACAACGTGATAAGGGGCTCTTACTATGGACAAATGACTGCGCGAAGTCCCTACTTCAGAGTAGATACTTCGTCAAACTGTGGTGCCACACATCTAGCGCATCCAAGGACTGCACAATGTTAGAATTTCCTCACGTTACGACGATAAGCTA
Source organism: Larix kaempferi (assembly GCA_027924585.1). Lineage (NCBI taxonomy): Eukaryota > Viridiplantae > Streptophyta > Pinopsida > Pinales > Pinaceae > Larix > Larix kaempferi. The sequence goes on along the minus strand of BSBM01001413.1, from coordinate 2,093,980 downwards.
TTGACAGCTTACCTCACAGCACTCAGGATGGGTCGCGTGTCAACCGGACCATGCAGCTACTCCAGGACTTGATCAACTCTAATCAATCCTTTCTTAACAATCTCGATCCATTCATCACACTTAACTACTATATGTATGGCATATATAACTGACAAAAATACACAGTACTGCATGTTCCAATACTATGCTCAGTACCAGTGCTTAACTATGTGATTATCCACAGATTCATGCATTCAAAGACTTAGACAAGCTGAATACTTAACATTCATCCACACCTGTATTACTTAACTATGATTTCCATCATTCTATGGCAAATACATATAAAATAAATCACATAGCAGATAACTGCGATATATAAACACTCATACCAAGCAAATGAACAGTTGCAAACACACAATAATCACATAACACAAAATTTAACGTGGTTCACCCCTCGGATGGAGGCTACGTCCACAAGAACGGTAGTTAATATTGATCTTTTTGGGAAGGGTACAACCGCTCTTAGTCTGCGCACTCAGTTGCAGACTCTCTTCTCTCTCAGATAGGTCTCTGTGCACTTAGCTGTAGAGCCTTTACAATGGCTTTCAAGCTTAAGATTCTACAATAATCAATACTGACCAAAATGAAGAGTAACCCTTCCCTTACGAAATCGTGCCTTATTTATAGATCATTCCCGTAGGTCATGTTGAGCCCATAATTGGCCCTTTTTAGTCATCATTATTCATCTTTCCTGCCCCTGTCCTACACCACTTATCATGGCAATCAGACCTATTGTCCTTACCTTATTCCCCAAATTACCAAGGTATGGCTGATCATTGTTTTATTTTATTAATGCTTATGATTGTGATAATTAAAGCTGTGCATCTCTCAAATTGTGCTAACATGTTGCGATTTATGAAGGTAGTTGAGACAAATGGATTGCAGGAAGATCGGGGCTAAACAAGTCATGAAGAAAGGGATGTTCGTTGCTTGTAGAGGGATCCTTGGGGCTCAAATCATCAATCAAAGCACAGCTATGACAGGGCAGCTGTAACAAAATTCGCTATCTTAAGTATGTTGCTGCTCGAGTCTAGCTATGAGCTGGAAGGACCACCACTCTTGGGTCAATTAATAACTTTCTCATATTTGGATGTTTCTGTTCTGCCACGCATTGTAACAGCTAGTTATTTAGGGCGCCTAAAGATCAGAGATCTTCATGGCTGCCCAATTATAGGATTAGATGTTACGATTTGAATGTATAAATATGTGGAGTTTCCTCGACCCAGGGGTTGAACAACAGACAATTAATTTGTGGTATTAGCAGCTGGGAAAAACGGTGTACTCATTCTTCTGTTAATATAAGGGGTTACTTCTGAGCTAAAGAGTTGTGTTGTTCAGCCAGCGTCTCTGTGTGAAGGTTGGGCCCGTCTTCCACAGAGATTGCTGAGTTAAAATAGGATTTTGAATTCATTGTTGTGTGATACTTTGTTCTTTCCTTTTGTACGCAGCAACAATATTTATTGTGTGGATTTTCAGTAAAAGATTATATTTCTGTGAGATTGGTGAATGGTGTAGAATAACAGTCGACTGAGTAAGGTTTGCTTTATGCATTTCAATTGCTGTTATACACAGCTGTGTTCATCTTACAGCTAAGTCGTGATCCCATAAGCCCTTACAATTTATCTTTCCTATTGTGTGTTGATTGATTTCCATTCTGCAATTCAATTTCTTAGAACCGTTGATTCAATCTTTTGCAATTGGATTTCTAGATTAATGTTCAGTTTATGCTTTATGATTTCTAGGTTGATTAGATCAGACAAGTGATTGTTCTGGAATACGAATGAGATTTCTTTTCTGCAATTGTTGATTAGATCTGATATTATTTCTTATTGATGCATGATAGAGAAGAATTGAAGTATAGTAGTTAGAAGGCAATTGGGATTGCATAGATTTTTGGGGATGAACATGGATGATAGAAGATAAAATTATTCACTTCTAATGGTTTGGTGTTTAAGCATATACTGTGCACTTATCCTTTGAAATAAAAAGACTTTCTCGGGTTGACAATAAATTTCATATGCTCTGTGTGTATTGGTAACAATTTATCTGCATATAGAGTGCTTGACATTTTGGCGCCGTTGTCGGGGAAGGATAAAAATTAAACATTGATCATTAGTTGCATCTGATAATTAATTCTTTGCTGAAATGATTTGGTTCGCATGAATACAAGGAGGGTAAAATGCGATCACCTCCCAACTCCCAAAACCCCACAAATTACTAACAGCGCAGGTGGTTTGGGTCGTGGTCGAGGACAACAATTGGGCAGAAGAACATTCATCGACGATCTTGTTGATAGAACTGATTCATTCACCAGGGCTCGTCATCAAGAAAATCCTATCAGACAAAATCCTGCCGGTTCTGGAACGCCAACGTCCACGGTGGAGAATATAGGAGCAGCTGTGACTCCCTCATACACCCCTGCTAAGGAAGGAGTAGCTGACGCAGCTGCCACAACTGAACACGCAGCTGTTACAACAGAATACGCAGTTTCTACAACTGAAGAATACGCAACTGCTACAACTGAAGAATACGCAGTTGTTACAACCGAGGAAAAGAACGCAGGAACGAACGAAGAAGAGGATAAAGAAGAAAAGATGGATAATAGACATGAGAACGAAGAGGAAGAGGCAATGGTAGAATACCATCATGAAAATCACTCCCTGCCAGAAGGAACTACGGCTACATTACAATTTCCAATTCAGCAGCTAGAAGGGACAACTCCTATGAAGAACATCTCACCATCACTGTTGCCTCGCTTCCATGGCAGGGCAGCAGAAGATCCAGATGAGTTCCTTTTTGAATTTGATATCCTCTGTCGCAGCTATGATTATGTCACAGATGCTCAAAAGCTGAAACTTTTTCCTGCCACCCTGAAGGACAATGCATTACGATGGTTCATGAGCCTTGGCGGAGGAACTGTTGCTAATTGGAATAAGATGAAGCAAGTATTCCTGGAGAAATATCAAGAATATTGCAACACCAGGGACAAAAGAGAGGAATTATTCAAGATGGTGCAGAAGGAGGATGAAAGTCTGGAGGATTTTGTAGAAAGGTTGTTGTACAATGTGCAGAGAGATGGGCAGACGAACATGGGGCTGGATGTGCTCAAGATAATCTTACTTCGAGGGATCAGGGATGATTGTTTAGACATGTTAAATTTGTTAGGAAAGGGAGATATCTCCAAAGATCCTTTTGAGACGATTGTGGAATTATGTAAGAGATACTCCAGGGGATCTTCCAGGAATAATAAGCGAGATAAATGAGACAAGCTAGAACGTGATGTCTTCGACAGAACTCAGAAGTCATCTAATGGAGGAGCTACACGTGCAGAGATAGGCAATCTCCTTGAAAATTTTAAAACAGAAATGATGAGCTCCATCTCTTCGGAGATTGATGTCCTGAAGGCCAAACAGAAATAGGCAGTGGAGGATCTCACATTAGGTGTGTTCTGTCCCAGATGTAGAAAGAATCATCCACTGAAGGAATGCCCTCTTGACAAAATACAAGTATGTCAGCTGTGTGAGCTGAACCATGACATGAAGGAATGTCCCACACTTCCTCAAGTGAAGGCTGTCCTGCAGGCATCAACTCCAGAAGTAGAATCAGCTTATTTCATTGCGCAGAAGAAACCTTGGCAGCCTCGAAATCAAGGTATGCCTCCGGACTCATTTCCATTTTTGAATAATATGAACAATTGGAGTAATAATATGCAAAATATGAATACACAATTCCCTTCAAATTATGCTCAGTGGAATCCTTCTCATCCTGCAATGCAAAATTATAACTCATGGAGTCCTTGGACACAGCCACCACATCAACCTACGTCATGGTCTCCTGGATGGAGAAACTTCCATCTTGGGAACCAGTTTCCTCAACCACCTCCACCTCAACAGTCACCATATTCTCCTCCATATCCTCAATTTCCTCAATTTCCTCAATATCCTCAATACCCACCTCATCAGTCGCAGTTGCAGCTGCAGAATAATCTTGTTCCTAATGTACCAATACGGCCTCAGTTGCCTGCCCAACCCAATCCTAACCCAAATAATAAAATAGTCCATCAATTGGAGACTGTCAATATGCCGGCCTACTCTCTTTCCCCTGTACCTTGTAATGATATTCGTCTACGATCTGGGAAGATAATAGAACCTGTAATTACAGAAGATATTCCACCTTCTGTACATGAAAAAGGAGAGAGTTCATAGCATCCATATGATCCGGTTCCTATCACTGAAGGTGCTGAGCATTCCTTAGATGGGATGGCTGAAACATTAGATGAGAAATCAGATAATACACAGCCTACCTAGTTGGTGAGGTAACCACCATACCCTGAGAGACTAATGATACCAAAAATAGGGGGGCAACCTCAGTTCAACCTCCTAGGAGAGCTGAAGAATCTTTATGTTAAAATCCCCCTTCTTCAAGCCCTTCAAGATGTGCCTATTTATGCTAAAACAGTTCGGGACCTGTGCACTAAGAAACCAGGGAGGAAACCTAGAGATCCTCCCACTGTTCACGTCATAGGGAATTTATCTGCTTTAATAATAGGAAAAACCCCCGTGACCAAGTATGACGACCCTGGAAATCCTACTGTCACTGTACATATAGGACAAACACAGATACCTAACGTACTAGTCGACTTAGGAGCAGCGATCAATGTCATAACAATTGAGATTGTAAAGAAGCTGGGACTCACTAATTTCAGGCCGACCCCTACCATTTTAGAATTGGCAGACATATCCACCATTAGACCCGAAGGGATTCTGGACGACCTTGTCATCTCAGTGGATTCGTGGGAATACCCTGCTGACTTTTTGATATTGCAACCAAAATCACAGCTGGGAGGACATCCATTGATCCTAGGGAGGCCTTGGTTGGCCACAGCTGATGCTTGCATCAGCTGTCAATATGGGTCCATGACTATATCTGATGGTATGGAAACCAAAAACCTCACCCTGTATCCTCCAGCACGGCCGAGCTTAGAAGCTGAAACTTCCCTTTGGATAGAACAGGGAGAGGAGGAGGATGTTCAGCCACTATTAACAATAGGGAAGGCCTTAACTTTTAAAAATGAAACAGAATACGATGCCATCAGTAATTTCATTAGCGAACCTGCTTCAGTGGATAAAGAAGTATATCAAATCCTGAACATTACCCTTGGTAAGGAAGAACAAGAAAATCTTACGGAGGAAACATTGGTTGGTGATACAAAAATAATCCCAGTTTTGAAAAATTTAAAAAACATTCCTATTGAGGTAGAGCCTGGAAGAACTTTGAATATCAACCCTGATCTCTCCTCAAAAGAACAGATGCGCCTAATCAGTCTCTTGAAGGAATGTAAGGGGGTATTCGCCTGGGAGTATACAGACATGAAGGGTATCCCTTCTAATCTGTGCACTCATCATATTTACATTAAAAATGACTCCCGGCCTGTATGTCAACCCCAACGACGCATGAACCCAAATTCGAGGGATATAGTGAAGGAGGAAATCCATAAACTTTTGGAAGCAGGCTTTATCTACCCTATTTCAGATAGTGAGTGGGTTTCGCCACTTGTAATTGTGCCCAAGAAAAATGGTAAATGGAGAGTCTATGTTGATTATAGGGAGCTGAACAAAGCCACACAAAAGGATCATTTTCCTCTGCCCTTTATTGACCAAGTACTTGATACCCTATCAGGGAAGAAGTTCTTCTCCTTCTTGGATGGGTTCAGCGGGTACAACCAAATTCAGATTGCTCCTGAGGACCAGGATAAGACCACCTTCACCTGCCCCTGGGGAACATTTGCCTACAAGGTGCTTCCCTTTGGTTTATGTAATGCACCAGCAACGTTCCAAAGAGCTATAATTGGCATATTCTCTGAATTGGTTAATGATAGTATGGAAGTCTTTATGGATGATTTTACTCCCTATGGCAAGGATTTTGAGGAAGCACTGAAAAATTTAAAGAAGGTTTTAATTCGCTGTGAACAAGCTCGCCTCTCATTAAGCACTGAAAAATGCCATATGATGATGAGTGAGGGGGTGGTATTAGGACATTTCATCTCTACCGATGGCATTCAGGTGGATCCTTCAAAAATTAAGGTGATAAAAAATATACCTGCTCCTTCAACGCAGAAAGAACTGCGAAGTTTTCTGGGACACGCTGGATATTACAGGAGGTTTATAGAAAAATTCTCCAAACTTGCTTCCCCTTTGTTTTCATTGTTAATGAAGGACGCACAGTTTGTGTGGAGTGAAGCATGCCAAACAGCATTTGATAAGCTTAAGGAGAAGCTGTCCACAGCCCCTATCCTAAGGGGACCTAATTGGACCATACCTTTTCACATTTCTTCATATGCTTCTGATACTGCCATTGGAGCAGTATTAGGATAGCAGGATGGTCAAGTACCTTATGCCATCTATTATGTTAGTAAAAACTTAGCCCCTGCTGAACTTAATTATACTGTTACTGAAAAAGAATTCCTTGCTATTGTTTATTTTATTAATAAGTTTCGGCATTACATTACTGGGTATCCTACATTTGTGCACACTGACCACTCTGCCATTAAGTATTTGATGAACAAACCTGTCACCAATGCCAGAGTAACCAGGTGGCTTTTATTATTACAGGAATTTGATATTACCATTATAGATAAACCTGGAAAAGAAAATGTTGTTGCTGATTTTTTATCACGATTTACTAACAGTGATGACAGTTCGCCTGTTGAGGATTTTTTCCTAGATGAACATTTATTCACACTCTTAGCTCATTCACCCTGGTATGCAGACATTGCTAATTATTTGGTTGCAGGAAAGCTCCCGCCACATATGTCTAAACGAGAGGAGAAAAATCATCCAGCAAAGTGCCAGGTATTGTTGGCTCAATGGCCATCTCTTTTACACAGGACCCGATCTTGAGATTAGAAGATGTGTAAGGGAAGATGAGATCTTTCATATACTGAAGGCCGTCATGATGAACCTTGTGGAGGACACTTTGCAGACAAAAGAACAGGGCATAAAGCGCTGCGGATGGGCTACTATTGGCCGACACTGTTCAGGGATGCTAAAAGATATGTTCAGTCCTATGACATCTGCCAAAGGATGGGCCAACCTAATAAAACAGATCAGATGCCTTTACAGCCCCAAGTGGTACTAGAACCATTTGACAGATGGGCATTGGATTTTGTTGGCCCTATAAGCCCTCCTTCCAAACAGAAGGTTTACATTCTGGTGTGTACAGATTACATGACCAAGTGGGTAGAAGCTGTAGCTTTGGCTAAGGCTAATGACCAAGCGGTGATTGATTTTCTGTACAGTGAAATCTTTACCCGCTTTGGGGTACCAAAGGAAGTAGTCACTGATGGGGGACCGCAATTCATCTCACACCAATTTGAGTCCTTGCTCCGGAAGTATCATGTGCAGCATAGGATAGCTTCACCTTACAACCCCCAGGCCAATGGTCAGGTGGAAAGTACTAATAAGGTTATTGAAGCAATCCTTACTAAAACAGTTAAAAGCCATCGAAAGGATTGGGCTGACAGGCTTCCAGAAGCACTATGGGCATATCGCACAACTTGGCGCAACACCACAGGGTTTTCTCCTTATGATCTGGTGTATGGAAAGAGTGCCATCTTTCCAATTGAATTTGAGATCAAGACCCTGAAAACAACCACCGAAATGAATCTAGATGTAACAGAAGCCCAGAAGAGAAGATTGAATCAATTAAATGAACTAGATGAGAAACAGTTAGTTGCAGTAGACCAGACTGTGCTGCTCCAGCAACAGAGATCCAACTGGCATGACCGATTCATCAAAAAGAAAATATTCCATGAAGGAGACTGGGCACTATTATACGACTCCAGATTCAAGAAGGATTTTAAAGGAAAATTACGTACAAGATGGCTGGGTCCATATTTGGTCGACAGGGTATTTGACAACGGCACTGTTCGCCTGGTGACCATTGATGAAAACCATATACCATTACTTGCTAACAGCCACAGATTGCGACTGTATCATAAGCCCATCTCAAAAGAGGCATTCGTTTCACAAATTGCTGCCGATACAGATTATTAGTTGGCACTGGAGCAGGAATTTTTCTCTGCCTTTGCAAATCCTTAAAACTGAAAATCGTATTTGCTGTACATAAATAATTTCCTGCTGTAGCATATAATTGTTGTTTTTTTTCCTCTTTGCATTTGATCTTTTCGTTTGTTGTCATTTTCCAAAAATTTTCAGGGAAGCGCCAGGAGAACGACTAGTTTGGGCCCGTCAAGCGAAGATCTCCCTGTGCCGCCCTCGCTAAAAAAAAAAAAAAAATGGGCAGCTGCGACATATTTCCCGGCAGCTGCAATATCTTTTTCGGCAGCTGAATATCTTTTCCGGCAACCACCTCATTTCCCAGCAGCCGTAATACCTTTTTCCCGCCTGCCGTCAATCCTTTCTGGCAGCTGTAACATCGGCGGCTGCAACATCAACAACTGCAACATCTTTTTCCCGCAGCTGCCACCTCATTTCCCAGCGGCTGCCACCTCATTTACCAGCCACTGCCACATCATTTCCCAGCATCTGCGTTATCGTTTTCCATTGACCGTAAATCATTCTTCCCGGTAGCCGTTAATCCTTTTTCCGGCAGCTGTGAATCATTCCCGGAAGCTGCGATTTATTTCCAGCGGCCGCAACATCATGTCACAGCGGCTGCAACATAATTTCCCAGCAGCTGTGTTATCATTTTCCGTCGACTGGTAAAATCTTTTTCCCAGCAGTCGTGAATTTTTTCCGACGGACGTGAATTATTCTTCGGCAGGTGCAACCATTTTCCCGTAGCTGCAACATCATGTCACAGCGGATGCAACATATTTCCCACAGTCGTAAAATTTTTCCCGCCAGATGTTATTTTTTTTTCCCCGCCGTCGTAAAACTTTTCCGTGACAGCCGTAATTTTCCCCGATACCGTAAATCCTTTTTCCGGCTGCCGTGAATTCTTTTCCGGTGGCTGCAACTTCTTTCCCGCCGGCTGCAACATATTTTTTTTTGGCGACTGTAACATCTATTTCATCGGCCGTGCTATCATTTTTTTTTGGCAACTTGCAGTCGTAACTCCCGTGTTAACAGAAGAATTGTTTCAAACCTGCTAATCATGGTGCTGATTCACCTCAGTCGTGCCGGCGAACTCATCATTCCGACCCCGAGGACGCGATGGTTTGTATTTCACCGGCAGAAGAAATTATTACCTTATCCGAGTCATCATGATCACACGTCTGACTGTGCACAAGCTCGGCTCCGTGACGTCACCAACTACATGCTCCACCAGTTTCCGCAGCTTCCCGATGCACATTTTTATGAGGTATGGCTTTCATTTATCACGTGATTAAGCATTGATATCATTTAAACGATATTAGTCGTACCTTCACTCGTACCACCATTTATAACTAATTAAACCTTTCCCTCGTACGACGTAACACCAATAACTGCCACCTTCCCCAATTCGGCATGGAAATTTCAAACGCTTTTCTGTGCTCAACTTTCCAAATTTGCTCATTCGCTCAACGATTCGTGCATCCTCTGTGCTGCAACTTCCATTCTGGGATCCTGTAATCTCTGGAATAGCAGTTTCAGCTTGCAGCCAGGACCATGGGGATTCCAGTTAGCCATGAACCTTTCAATACCCGGGAACTCAGACGAAATCCCCAAGTTCTTTCCATTTTTCAAGCTGCTGGCTGGCTCGAATTCTTTGAGCGATTGGACGGATTCGATCGGGATGCAGCCCTGCAATTTTCCTTGAATCTTACCAAAACTCACTCCACGGTGTGGGGACTGTGTATAGACATCTTTGAGATCATTATATCCGAGGTTACAACCATCCCGATGGTGGGAAAACCATGGTTTAACCGACGAGTCCCTGCAACGGTTGCACGAGAAGAATTTTTACTTCCAGGGGAGCAAGTTGAAGCATCCAGGAGAGGGATTGCACTGAACTCACTGCCGCGGCCATGGGACCAGGTTGCTGTCTTCCTCAAGAAATACATTACTTGTGAAGGTAGATATCAAACTGTGTATAACTCTGAACTTCCTTTGCTTTCTCATCTCCGCCATGGCATTTTATTGAACATTCCATTTTATTTACTGCACGACTTGCGTTATATGGCAACATTTGTTCAGTCTGCGAAGCACCCACTTTCCTCTCTCACCCACCATGGCCTTATCAAATTAATTATTGTAAGAACCCTTTCCCAACATAATATAACTTGGGAACAATTTATAACCCGACCACAGCAACCTGTTCCCTTGAGGGTCATCCCATTACAACAATTACAGGTTCCACCACAACAGGAGGACCGGAGTTCCTCCAGTGAAGTTGGGGGGAGGGATGAAATGGGAGAAGAACAGCAATCGAGGGCATAGGCAGGACCATCCAGGGTGGGTGAAACCACAGTAGAAGAACAACAACCGGGGGCACAAGTTGGGCCATCTGGGGGGGGAACTATATTAGAGGAAGAACAACCAGGGGCACAATCAGAGCCATTCGGGAGAGATGAATCTCCAGCACAAGCAGAACCAGTGGGGGATGACACTGCATTTGAAGGAGAGCAAGGGGAAGCACAAAAAAAGCCATTAGGTGACAGTGTAGATGAAACCTTTGTGGAAAACCTAGATAACAGGACAAATCCGACAGCAGAAGGTGAAATTGGAGCAGCATCAAATGCTGCGACAATGGAACCTGAATATGATGGAGCTAGGGTAATGGAAGAAGAAATTGAACTGGTAACAATTGAGTCTTCACCTGAGTGGGTAGGAGGAGGAGCTATGATTGAAGAAGAACAACATGAGGGGCAAAGAAATATTCCTTTGACCTCAGTTTTGCCTCCCTATATCCCAGCTCCACAGGAGGAAACACCACAAAAGGAAAAATCACAAAAGGAAACCCCACAAAAAGAAAAATTACAAAAGAAAACGCCACAAAAGAAGAGAAAGAGAGCCACCAATGAATTTGACCTAATAGCACCAATCAGAAAGAAACGAACGCGATCTGCCACAGCAGCAGAGGCAGCTAGGAAAAGATGGGCAACCTCAGAGACACAGGTTGAGCCCCCAATCCTTGCACCAAGACCGATGGATGCTCCACAAAGGCTAGTGGAGGAAGAACCTGGAATTGAAGGACTTTTGTATGAGAATGCAATGCTGAAAGAGGACCTCCAAGTACTTAGAAGGGAGTTGGAAACTTGGAAGGAAACTTGCAGAAAGCAGGGTGAAAGAAAAATGTACACACTAATAGAGACTACAGACCAAGTGGAGGAATCAGATTCTGCTGGAGCTACGGAGGAGGATGAACGAATACTCTGCCCCACCTGTGGAGAAATCTTTAAGGAAGCAGGCCATAAAATTCGACTTAACACTTATTCAGCACAACAGCCTGTGGCCACAGTGGGGGAAGCAGTGTAAAAAGAAGGTGCTGCCACACAAGAACTGGCACTTTTAAACATCCTTGCTGAAGCTGTTACTTCCCACGATGCAGAAATTATGGAACAGGTAGGAGAAGAACATGGGATGGGGGACGCTCTGGAGCTTATAAAGGAATATAGTGAAACCCCAGAGTGTTCCCACGATACAGAGATCATAGATCAGATGGGAGAAGAACTTGGAATGGAGGTCACTCTGGAGGCCAATGAAGAATTCCATACTGTAACCCCAGAATGCTCCTAGGACACATAAATTTTGGAAGAAGAGGCTCAAAGGTAGGATAGTGATAAACTGGAACAGGATGCTGTAACACAAGAACTAGCAACCCTGAATTTACTTGTCCAATCAGCCGAACAGGTGGGAGAAGGACCCGGAATAGAGGACACTCTGGAATTCAATGATGAACTCTGGGTTGTAACCCCAGAGGGCTCCCATGACACAGAGCTCCTAGGAGAAGAATTGCAACAACAGGAGGATGAAGAGGCAAGCCAGGATGTTGCTACACAGGAACCAACATCCTTGGAAGCTGCAACAGGAGCTCCTGAATTTCATTTAAAAGATAAACCTGGAGTGGATTTCATTCCCGATACACAGTTGGGAGAAGATGAACAGGTACAAACACCATGCTCAGGTGACATCGAAATTTTGGAGGATGAGCTACACAATGAGAAGGAAATCCAATCTCAGTAGCAGAGGGACAAGGAAGACACTGTTACACAAGAACCAGTGTCTCTAAAAGCAATGATGGTAGCTGCTGAAGAGAGCCTAAAGGATGTTGCTGTTACACAAGAACCAACAACCCTTTTATTAAACTTAGATGTGCTAGAAGACACTGCTCCACACGAATCAGTGCTTCTCCCTCCTAAGAATGTTATTGATGTAGATTCAGATTAAGGATGGCCCTCTAAGCTCTCGGGCACAGCATAATGAGACTGCAGGAAGATTCCCACTACATTAACTGCATTTCCAGATACTAGCAATTAGCAGAGGAAGGGGAATAGTGATTCACAGAGGCTGTTCAAAAGACAGATAAGGTACCTGGGTTTCCTACAATTCTTTCTCTCTCCATGGACAGAGCTCAGTACAGGATTCAGATTGTAAATAATGCAGGTTGTTGCATGAGGACATGCAACAGGGTAGTTGGGGGGAGATGTTGAGCCCAGAATTGGCCCTTTTTAGTCATCATTATTCATCTTTCCTGCCCCTGTCCTACACCACTTATCATGGCAATCAAACCTATTGTCCTTACCTTATTCCCCAAATTACCAAAGTATGGCTGATCATTGTTTTATTTTATTAATGATTATGATTGTGATAATTAAAGCCGTGCATCTCTCAAATTGTGCTAACATGTTGCGATTTATTAAGGTAGTTGAGACAAATGGATTGCAGGAAGATCGGGGCTGAATAAGTCATGAAGAAAGGGATGTTCGTTGCTTGTAGAGGGATCCTTGGGGCTCAAATCATCAATCAAAGCACAGCTGTGACAGGGCAGCTATAACAGAATTCGCTATCTTAAGTATGTTGCTGCTCGAGTCTAGCTATGAGTTGGAAGGACCGCCACTCTTGGGTCAATTAATAACTTTCTCATATTTGGATGTTTATGTTCTGCCATGCATTGTAACAGCTAGTTATTTAGGGCGCCTGAAGATCAGAGATCTTCATGGCTGCCCAATTATAGGATTAGATGTTACGATTTGAATGTATAAATATGGGGAGTTTCCTCGACCCAGGGGTTGAACAACAAACAATTAATTTGTGGTATTAGCAGCTGGGCAAAACTGTGTACTCATTCTTCTGTTAATATAAGGGGTTACTTCTGAGCTAAAGAGTTGTGTTGTTCAGCCAGCGTCTCTGTGTTAAGGCTGGGCCCGTCTTCCACAGAGATTGCCGAGTTAAAATAGGATTTTGAATTCATTGTTGTGTGATACTTTGTTCTTTCCTTTTGTACGCAGCAGCAATATTTATTGTGTGGATTTTCAGTAAAAGATTATATTTCTGTGAGATTGGTGAATGGTGTAGAATAACAGTCGACTGAGTAAGGTTTGCTTTATGCATTTCAATTGTTGTTATACACAACCGTTTTCATCTTACAGCTAAGTCATGATCCCATAAGCCCTTACAATTTATCTTTCCTGTTGTGTGTTGATTGATTTCCATTCTGCAATTCAATTTCTTAGAACAGTTGATTCAATCTTTTGCAATTGGATTTCTAGATTAATGTTCAGTTTATGCTTTATGATTTCCAGGTTGATTAGATCAGACAAGTGATTGTTCTGGAATACGAATGAGATTTCTTTTCTGCAATTGTTGATTAGATCTAATATTATTTCTTATTGATGCATGATAGAGAAGAATTGAAGTATAGCAGTTAGAAGGCAATTGGGATTGCATAGATTTTTGGGGATGAACATGGATGATAGAAGATAAACGTATTCACTTCTAATGGTTTGGTGTTTAAGCATATACTGTGCACTTATCCTTTGAAATAAAAAGACTTTCTCGGGTTGACAATAAATTTCATATGCTCTGTGTGTATTGGTAACAATTTATCTGCATATAGAGTGCTTGACAGGTCATGTCTTTACAATCCGTAGGCCAAAAACCCTTAGGTTTACAAAAATGGTTACAGTTTCTAGCTCATCGAGCTAGCTGGCACCTCGTAGCAAATCTTCCATCATGGCCTGCCCTTCAGGCATGCCCACGTTGCTATTGTCCTTCCTGTCGCATGCATGCCAACAAGTCGCTTTCACCAAGTCGTTATTCCTTTAACGACCTCGTGCGACTGGTACAGGTAGTGGTATCTTTTGCATGTGCAACCAGTCGCTTTCTTCCTGATCCGCTCCTATCCACCGCTTGGCACTCCTGGAGCATCTTTACCAAAATTAGATCGCCAACAGTCTATCCGGAACACGTGCCATCTTTCCTATCCAACAATCTGCCCTGCTGGATCCTTGTTGATTGGACACTTCACGATACTGCATCCTCGCAGCACCAATCTTTGCAGCTATCCAACACTACACTGCACGCAACTTCATAGCATCCCAAAACTCATACAAAAAATTATTTAGGCTGAGCTGTGCTAAACTTCCTAGTTCCAAAAATCCTTGTTCAAAATTTCCTCACTTGGGCTAGGCCCAACAGGCCCCTAACACTTACATGTTGCTCGCCCCCGAGCCACTTGCAACTTCGCCAAGTTGTTCCTCTGGCTATGGAGCTAACTTCACAGTGAACTCCTTGTACGTGCCAAACAACTTGTCGACCACTTATTTTGTGTCCTACTCGACTTGTCGGACTGTCTCCATTATTTCAAGTGTAATTTCCTCGTCGATCTGGCCTTCCACCTGCGCTTGATTCGTGCGCAGCTCTTTTATCCGATCCTCGATCTCTTGCGAGATCATGCTGGCATCCTCCAACAAAGATTGTCACTTGTCTCCTAGTTCAATTTCTTTTTCCCTCAACGCCTGTTGGCTTGGTTTTGAAACCAAGCTTAGTGCTATGGGCACCTGCTAACTAGTAGCAGCAGTTTCAATATAAAGCAAAAACAATAAACTAAATCTAAACTAAAACTAAACTAGCATGTGCATCTTTGAATTAAAAAACAAGAACAAGAAATATAGCAAATAAATTTGTATTGAAAATGGGGGCAAGCAAGTGCTTGCAATAGTAATACCTCCAAATGATGAAGATAGTTGAGAAGCTCCAAGGTTGAGCAGCTCCAAACTCCAATGGGTCCTTTCTCCAAGGTTGCTACAATGGCCAAAAGCTCAAGGGAGATTTTGGCAGCATGAGGATAGGAATATGGATGATCTGAAATGAGGAGCCCCTACCACCTTTTTATAGGTTTTGGTGGTGGGGAATACCATTTGTGGTTTTGTGGAAACCAATGGTATTGACCAACATGGTTTAGGTACTTTTCCCTCCTTTTTCCTTTTTTGAATATTTTTATTATTTTTATTCCCTTTTTAATATTTTTTGGGAATTTGGACCCTTTTTTAGGGTTTTTTATTCTTTTTTAGGAAAAATAATATTTTTGAGTGGGAAAAGGGGTGTACTAAGGCCTTTTGGTGACCTTTTGTTGGCTTTAGAGGCTCGGATGGTGGAAAAGTGGACAAATGGGTCATGTGAATAGGGAAATGAGCTAGTGAGCACTTTTTGGGTGTTAACAGATTGCCCCCTGATGTGTGAGGGCAGGAGCTCATCGTATGGCCGATAGACATCATAGTTCTTTTGTCTTTTTTCTGGGGTTTGGGGAGGAGAAGAGACCGTTTGGAATCTGGATCCACGGACCTTGGAAGCTGCAAAAAATAAACAAATGTTACATGGCCTCAATATGAATGAGGAATAATCTCTGATAATGGACGAGGTGGGCATACCCATGCTCGTATCAAGACATATACATAACAATTAGTCCCAAGAAGGGGGATCTAATACATAAAAAATATACTGGTACATCATAATGGTCCAGAGAGGACATTATTTTGGGATGTACTCATGATCATGACTGATCTCAATAACTGATACACTGGAATAACTGATCAACTGCTGAAACTGAAGGTGTCCAACATCTGTAGGGACGCAAAGAGTGTGAGTCATCTCTGAGAATTAATGTAACTGTATACTCAGGGGAGTATGAAGCTGGGGTACATCTGAATACTATCTCCATGCGCAGCCCAGATATCGATAGGAAAAGTATAAATGGTTGTATCCATAGGTAGACTCTCAAATGTGGAGGAGTCAGACGGTATCCGGGGTCTTCAACTAATAACTGAACGGACCGATGCCCCGTGCGAGTCTCAACGATGTGATCAGGGTGTTGAAGTCGAGCATGTGAGAAACAACCATTTGGAGAAGCACTGAGAACTCTTCTCGAAATGATTCGTAGGCACTCATCATAAATGGTGATGAGTCCAAGACACAGGGACCTCTAGGTCTATCCTCTGGAATAAATTTGGTTGTCGTCGACAGAGGGGGACCTGCAACTATCAAGGCAATGATGTTTCCTTGATAGGAGCGTGAGGTGTAGAACTGAAGTGTGGTAGTATTGATGGTAGGACTGACATACTTGGGGGGTGGGAAGTAACTGGGGTCATATAGTGGGTAGACTCAAACTTCCTTTGTTCAAAGCAAGATGACATGGTTGACCTGGCAGCGTAGGGAACTGACTTGTAGGTGTGGGTATCATTGCTTTTAGGGACTGAAGGGTATATACTGACTCTGGGGGGGTCAAGTTGATGGGTGCTGTCGAGGGATTCTCAGGGTGACATACTGCAGAATACTCTGAACAAAGGCGACCAAAAAGGGGGGGAAACTGCCCTATGAGTAAATGTGATTTGTTGTAGTGCCAAGGGGCACCATTGGGACCTTCTTCGTAGTTTTAATGAGCTCCAAGAAGGGATAAAAGTGTGCTCTGAAATGGTACTGTCTTGTGGATTTATGATCCCAGGACTGTTCGTGCTCATTGGTGCTTTCATTTTTAAGGAGTCTGAAAACGATAAGAAGACTCTGCAATGGTTATGACTACTGTCCTGTTGGTTTTACGAGCCCAGGATGGTGATTGCTCGTGGTCGCTTTCATGTTTAGAGAGTCTGAAAGCGGTAAGGGGACTCCATTGGTGTTCTTTTTCGTAAGTTTAGTCTCCAAGGCCCAAAAAAGCATAAAATGATGCAGATGGAGAACTCTTCTAGCCGATGTGACTAGAGTATTCCTTTTTCTTAATTAGTCTACAAGGTCCGGAAAAGGGGTAAACTTATACCAGGTAGACGCCCTTTCAGATACGTTTAGCGAGCATGAAAGGAAGCAAGATTGCTCGGCGATCTTTTCATTGTTTTAGGAGTCATAAAAGAGCTTAACAGAAACTCCCTAAGTGCCTTTTTCATAAAAGGGATTGCTCGGCCCGAAAAAGGGATAAAATCATACCGAACAACCAGGGACTGATGGGAGCGAGAAAAGGTCTCAAGCGTCATCATGTGTGCGGGATACTGGATCCGCTGACATAAAGATTGTCAACAAGGGGCAACGGCCATTGTGGCACGCAAATCGAGGTAATGAGAGGGCATTTTGAAAAAGTGGCCAAACATTATGGGTCTGAGAGCGAGAAATGATCTCAAGCATCGTCACGAGCGTGAAAAAATGAATCCGGCAATATAAGGTTCATCAAAAACAGACGTCGGCCGATGTGGCACGCAAACCGAGGCGACGAGGGGGCATGGGAAAAATTCCCTAAAAATTGGGGCATGAGAGCAAGAAATGATCTCAAGCATCATCACGAATGTGAAAAATTGAATCTAGCGATATAAAGATTGTCGAAAACGGAGAACGACCAATGTGGCACGCAAACCGAGGCGACAAGGGGGCATGGAAAAATGCCCTAAAAATCGGGGTGTGAGAGCGAGAAATGATCTCAAGCATCATCACGAGCGTGGAAAACTGAATCCGGGGATATGCAACTTGTCAAAAACGGACGCCGGCCGATGTGGCATGCAAACCGAGGCAACGAGGGGGCATGGGAAAAATGCCCGAAAAACCTAGACGTGAGAGCGAGAAATGATCTCAAGCATAGTCACGAGCGTGGAAAACTGAATCCAGCGATATAAGACTTGTCCAAAACGGACGACGGCCGATGTGGCACGCAAATCGAGGCAACGAGGGCACCCAAAAAATGGTCAAAAATGGACCTGATGAAAACAGGAAAAGGAAAGATCTATAATGAAGTTCTTGCTGTGCTGATTCCAATGGTACCAACGGTTTGAGAAACGGACGTCGTATGAGACCGGAATGGCAGTTTGAAAAATGGTGGAATTTCTATAAAAAGGCCGTGGGGCCCATATGATGTGTCATTGTTACGTGCGAGTTTGGCAGAGCAGTCAGAGCTCTTTCTCGATTTCTGGGAGATTTGACCATTGGTTTTCGATTCTGTTAGTTTCAGGTAACCCTATTTGCCTTAACCTTTTCAATTATGTCTTTTTTGTTTGGCGATGGGCCCCCGTAGGCCATGAAATTCCACGTTGACCTTCCAACGCGGAATATCACGGGTTTCGGGTCTCTTCCTGCGATGAACCGCGCGGGTTTGAGGCTGACAGTCGCGATGTTCATCGCGACTGTGAGGTTGGAACCCGCGATGTTCATCGCGAGTTCATGGGAGATAGTTGCGATGTTCATCGCGACTGTCTGGCAAATATCCGCAATGTTCATCGCAGGTTCTTGAATGGAGGCCGCGATGATCATCGCGGCTTTTGATGGAAAAGCTGCGATGGTATTTTTTGCAAAATTTTTTTGTTGGGGCTAAAAATTTCTTCTGTTTTTTGGTAGGATGTTGAGGAGACTGCTGACTTCATGGCGAGAGCGGGAGATAGATGATGATCTGATGCAGAGGATTGAGACTGATCCGGGGGTCTGGCAGACTCTGGCGGTGAGTGGACTTCTGAAGTTCGCTCAGATCCCACCAATGCGTTCAGTGAGACGGCTCCTGAACAAGTTGGTGAGTTGGTGGGTGCCCGCGGAGGGTGCTTTTATGATTGGGGGACAGAGGTTGGAGATCACCCTCACAGACGTATATTTTCTCACTGGGTTGCCTTGTTTAGGGGAGGTGGGAGATCTTCTGCCGAGGATCCCGCCAGGTGTTGATATGGAGGATTTGCTGCAGACCTTTTGTGTTGATGGGGCCATTTTGCAGAACAGTGCCTTGAGTCTGCGATCACTACGGGAGTGGGACATGAGGGCTGTTGGGGCATGTGTGCTGCGAGTGCTGGGTGCTGCGGCGCCACATCGTTTGTCAGGGGGACAAACGATGATGGTGGACTCTGTGCTTCAGGGGACGTATTATGCATGGGATTAGATGTTTCTAGCTGGTGTTTGGAGAGATCTGCACAAGTGCTGTCGAGAGGGAGGAGAGTTCTGTTATGCCTCCTTTCTATGTTGTTTTTTCTTCGAGCGGGTGCCGACCTTACGACCACGGGTGCCCATTCGTGATGGTCTGGTGAGTGAGCCGCGCATGGTGCGGTGGGGGCATATGATGCCTCGAGGTGGTGGTGGTATCCGCAGGTTTTTTACGGAGGAGGTATATGAGCAGTGGGAGCAGATGCCCCTGGTGATTGAGGATTACCCGTATGCTGGCATGGACTATTGAGGGGACCCAAAGATGCCTCGAGCCCAGGGATAGGCCTGGGGTTTACACGGTATGTTTTGTGGTTTGTTTTATACTATATCATGTGATTTGTTTATGATTATAGTTAGATATGTATATGATGTTTTACTTGCACTGTGTAGATGTTGGTTCGATACCACCTGTCGACTACGTGGCTCGGCGGGGGAGGGCGATGGTGGTTTCCCAACCTCCTGCAGCGGTACCGCCTCCACGTGGTGGAGGATTTGCGGCTCGTGGGCGAGGGGTTGGCCCTCGAGATGATGCCATAGAGGGTGTCAGACAGACTTTTGACATGATTCTAGTTGGACTGCCTGAGGATGGCTGGAGAGACTTGGACCGGGACATCGTGGAGCGTTGCTTCGGTGCGCCACGTGAGTGGCGGTCGCTCTTGTTAAGGACAACGATTTTTGTGGCAGAGCACAGGGATGGTGCTCGGGATGACCCGGCAGGGCCGGCTAAGAGGAGGATCCGTCTATGGGATGATCCAGCAGGGCCAGCAGAGCGGAGAGTTCATGCTCGCCATGATCCGGCGGGGCCCGCGGAGGAGGCGCCAGAGGAGCCTAGGGACCCTGATGACTAGATGATATGTATTTGCCCCCAAATGCTGATGAGCATATGGGGAAGCACCTTTTTGTACAGCTGATGTATTTTTGTATATTGGGTGCTGAGGGCACCTATGACATGTTGACTATCATGGTTTATATATATATGTATATATATGTTTGGATATATAGTCGTGTATGCACATGGATGCACTTGTTGTCTTTATGTTCGCCCGTGGAGGCATGTTTGATTTTCTGTATGCCCGTGGAGGCACATGTTATGCATGTGGATGCACTTTTTGTTTTGGTATAATGTGATTAGTGTGCCAGTCTAGAATGTTGTTGGCCATATGGTCTGCTACACTATTGAGGTTTCTTGGGACATGTGTGAATGAAATGGATTCAAACTGTCTAACCATTTGTTTAGTGCGCAGGAATTTTCTGAAAAGATAGGGATCACGTACCTGGTAATCATTGTTGAGTTGGGAAACAAGGAGTTGTGAGTCCAAGAAAACGTTAAGGTGACTTATGCTCATTTGGAGAGCTGCGGCCAGGAGACCGGTCACAGCATCATATTCAGCCTGGTTGTTGGTAGCAGCACCCAAACACACTCCGTTGATGTGGATCAACTCATGTGAAGGGGAATATATGACCCAAGCTGTGGAGGCTAGATTGGGGGACCAATGGCTTGCACCATCGGCGAAACCGACGTAGCAGAGTGGAACATGTGTGTGAACGGGATCAATGGAAGGGGCCGACCGGACAGAGGGGTATCCAGTGGAGATCGTATAAATGGCGGGGTCAAGGCCAGACATTTCGGTATCTGACCAAGTAAAGACATCAGTGAATTCTTGGAACAGTTGTTTATATTCTCCAAATTCATGCTCACTGTGGGAGGCTCCTAATGTAATGGTATGAAGGGCACCAGGTGGGTCAGAGATGTCGATGTGGATGACGGGAGAAATATTGGGCATGTTATTATCCTCGGAAGCATCAGGAGTAGGAATAGGGTCCTTGAACCAATCGACTTTAGTAGGAAGGAAATGTTTAGACTCAACCGCAACTTGGGTAGTGGTGGTGGATGAGGTCTCTTATGGGAGGAAGTGTGAATGAGGGTGCATGTCTTCCCAGGGATAATCAGGGGCTATAGGAGCCTCGAGAATCTCGTCATCATTGCGGGAGCTTTGAGTGGTCACATCAATTGATGAGGTAGTGGTAGTTGAAGAGATCATATAAATGGTGTTAATCTCTCCGGATGAGGATGATGCGGGAGGTTAGATCTCCTCGATAGTAGGGGGTGTCGTCTCAAGGTCCAAGTTATTCATCTCATAGAGAGCTGCTCTGTAATCTGGGATATTAGGACAGTGGTGTGAGTAGTGACCGTAAACACCGCATATGGCACAAGGGTGGTTGGTGCGTAGTGATTTATCACGAGGCTTGGGATTCGGATCGAGCTTGACAACCAGGATGTTGGGGTCGTTGTCCATCATTTGCTTGTGTTCCTGTAATGCAGGTAATTGTGGACATTGATGGGTTGGATGGCCTAACTCATCACACAACGAGAATTTGGGAGGAGCACGAAATACGGGGGGAAGTTTAACTGCTTTGGGAGGAGGTACGGCAGTGTATGGTTGTGGGCCTCTGCCCCCAGTGGGCCTGATGAGAGGAGGGGGATTCGAAGATGACGAAGGAGTCGTGATACCGGGAGGTGGTTGGGTAGAAGTGACAATGGGTTGCACCGGTTGCAAGATGACATTTGGTGTCAGTGGGGGAACGGGAGGCAAAATATACCACACGGGTAATCCCAAGGTTAACCCGGGGAGACTAAGGGTAGCCATAACCGGAGCGCTTACTACGCCTGAAGGAGGGAATCAAAAGGGGATTGTGTGGATGGGTGTAACCCCAATGTGACTAGGTACCAATGGTGGTTTAGGTAACAAGGAGGGTTGATTATCGGGTGTTTGTGTGTTCTGTGAAAGAGTACAGAGGTCTGCGATGTGGGTTTCCAGTGACGGTGGTGGAATGGACTGGAATGTAGAGGTCATTGGCACCTCGGAGTAAAGTCCGGGTCCTACTGAGGAAATGAATGAGGTAGTTGCACCACAAACAGGTTGTTCAACCATGGGGAGAACATTTTCAGGTGCAGCAGGGGCCTTGGGATCGTAATAGGTGAGTTGGTCGACCTTGACCACGTGGCCCTCATGGGGGAACTGCATGGTATGAAAAAAGGATGAGGCGAAAGCCCGCATGGCATACATGTAGTTGCGGCCAAGTAAAAGGTTATAGTCAAGTTGGGCATTGATGACCTCAATGTCAATGAGCACGGTTTTACCCGCGAGCTGGATGGGGACATTAGGTAAGAGACCCTGGGGTTGAGCCGAACGGTCGTCGTAAGCTCGCAACGCAGTGGTGGACTGCTGGAGAGTAGGAGATCCCAACTTCTGCCAAATGAATGTGGACATGATGCATGTAGAGGCCCCTTCATCGATAATGCACCGATGGATGAAAAGATTCCGAACGGAAACAGAAACTTGGAATGCTAAACTGGAAGGCAGTCGTGGTTTGGACTGGTCTGAATCGAATGCGATCAGTTGTGAATCATTGGGGTCAATAGCGCCAATGGCAGAGAGCAAAGTCTTGCGCTGCGAATGACAGCTTTTTAAGACTTCCAAAGTAGACATGGCTGCAGGAGACTGGGCTAAGTCGTCGACAATGCTGTAATTTGATGCAGCGCGAGCATTGGGGTTATTATTGATGCGACGAAGTGGGAAGCGAGGTGCTTTGGGAGCGCCATCAAGCGGAGTCGGGGGTATACGTAACGTCTGATCTGTGGGATTAACGTTAATGTTCTTGTCGGTGGGAGGGGCTTCAGAGGTGGAGCCATATTGGTTCCGACGGGTTTGGAGGTTGGCATCGGCGGTTGACATCATCAACAAGTGGTGAGTACCTGAATCAAACATGGGTTGATCAGGAGTGGCATAAGTGATTTTTTGTGGTGGCACGCTGCCCTGAGGGGGAGCTAACGGCTGAGTGTTCACTACACCTTGGTTTGGAAAGGGGTTTTGCAACACCAAAGGTTGATGTTGTGGTGGTGGAGGGTTGGGTGGCAGTTGAGGAGCCGCTTGCCCTTGACGATGGGCATCGTCAGTCCAGAGTTTCCAAGCTCACTCCAAATGTGGGCAAGCATGCATGTAATGACCATAAACCCCGAAAATAGAACAAGGATGATTTGTTCTAAGATTATTGTTTTTGGGCTGCCTGGGATTACGATCCGGATTCTGGTTTGGAGGCGCAAAGTTATTATTTTGCGGAGGATTGGGAGGTGGAGGACCTTGCTGATGCTGTTGGTTATTACTGTGGTTACGTCCTCTTCCACGGTTCTGTTGCGCACCTTGGTTGCGCTGGTTTTTCTGGTGCTGGGGATGGTTGTGCTGTGTGTACACTTGCCCTTGAGCAGTGGGAGGATTTTGGTTCGCCGCAAGTGCGGGAGCAGGTTGTGGTGGATAATAAGCCGGTGGGGTGGGAGGTGGACCAGATACCTGCTGGGGTTGTTGGTAACCCTGAGCTATTGGAGGTGTTGGGTTAGCTGTCGCAGCTAGCTGTGGGTAGTACACTGGTTGAGGTGCAGAGGGGGGGGCATATGCGGGTGGTGCATGACCAAAGCACTGAGGTGGACACGAAGGTCCATGGGTATGGTGGTGATGTGCCATGGGAGCATATGAATTGGTTGCTCCAGATTGAGATGTAGCCCGCGAAAGGTCGGGACCATGGCTAGGATGTTTAATGGAAAAGGGTTGGGGTTGCGAGGTCATATGACCAATGATGCCATCTATGGCATGGGATGCCTCCGGTGCATTGTGTTGGGATGACTCGCCTCGAGGGGCGTCTGGTATAATGGTATACAAATAACCTGGCTGGGCGTAAATGAGATCAAAATGTTGGGCTTTGAGGATGGCCTCTTCTTCAGACTGGGGTCTTTCGGATGCCACATCCTTCGCAATGAGAGGGAGGAGGGATTTTAGAAACCAATCTAGGAAGATATGGTCGTCTAACTTGATTTTGCAGAGGCTTCGGCATCGACGCCACTCATGAATGTGGTCAGTGATGTGGGTGGCCGTGTTCTGTCTGCAAGACAGTAGGATCTCAACGCCCGCATCATAGTGGACAGGTAACTGAAAGAACTGCAGGAAGGTCGAGTCAAGGGAGGTAAAGGTGGCATGTGTCCTATGGGGTTGCTCGATATACCACTTGGCTGCAGAGCCAGTGATGGTGCACTGTAACAGACGGAGGCAGACAGAGTCGTCCACTATGGAGTTGGAGGAACACCATAGATGGAAGGACATGATATGGTTCTGTGGGTCCTCACCTGCCTTGCCCTCAAACTTAGGGATTCGGAGGGGAGTTTGGTGGGCATTTGAGGCCATGCAGGATCGTGTCTGATAGGATCATTGGTGAGCTTGGCTAAGTCTGGTAAGTTCAGACTTGCCATGTAAGGTAAGGTAGCAGATGTATGTGGCGTAGTGACTGGGACATGACTAGTCATGGTGGTATGATGTAGGGGTCCAGTAGCGCCTAAAGGTATGCCAGGTATTGAAGGTATGTGTCCTCCAATAGCTGTGTTCTGGTATGGGCCAGCGTTTCCGAGTGCAACATGGGTTACACCGGGGTTAGGAATAGTAGTGGTGATTCCTGGAATCTGGGTTGTGGGAATCAAAGGGGGTGTGACCCCTGTGCTGGGCATACCCATGACAGGTGGTGGCCCTGTGTTGGGAATTCTTATAACAGGAGGTGGCCCTGTGTTGGGCATTCCTAAAGGTGGAGTGTTGCCCATATTAGGCATACCTAGGGGGGTGGGTGTTTCCATGGATGGCACCGCAGTAGAAGGGTCTGTGGATGTCTCTCCTATGGTGCTGCTAAAAAGTGGGTCAAAAGGTGTTCCAGCCATAAGGTTGGTTGGGAATAACGCAGTGGGGTTTTCGGATTCCACCTCAGAATCAGAAGTGAAGTGAGGCGTTTCAGAATCGGATGACCGTATTGTTGACCGACGATGTGTCGAGTTAAGGGATAAGGCTCTACGTCGGTGACGTGGAGAGCCAAGTAGACTGAACTCTGGGAGTTCTCCCTGTAGACGACGAGAGCGTCTAAAATTCTCAATGGTGAGAAATAAGTTTTTGTATAAAAATCTGTATGGTGTAAAATGGTAATGTATAAAAAACTCAAAACCCTAATGCAACCAAGGGTGCAAGAAGGGGAGTGAAAATGAAGGCTCTCAGGCCAAAAAATCAACCTCAAAAAGGCACTTATTATAGTAGCTGTGCTATAATAAGTGGAGGGATGCAATAAATGGTCAGAGTACCAACATGCAAACAGCTTCTAGAAAAAATAGGTGTAACTAGACCAAAGGTGGATTGTATCATGCAAACACCTAACTAAAAGTATTGTGAATCAACAAACTATATTCTCTGCAAGGTGATGAAATCCAAGTCAGACAATATTGAGTGTTGAGTCAACGGATAGATATCCCCCTACCGGGAGGGACACCGGGTAATCAATCCTAAAGAATGGCTACTAGGATACTCCGTTCATGACACGTCGAGAAAAGGTAAATCTGCCGTTTGGTCCTTTTACCGCAATACCCCCATACAGGGATATCCCGAGAACTACGAATGGTATCCCTTCGGTTACTGAATGGATTTCGGTATTCCACTCAGGCTTCCGGAACCATCCTCGCGACTTCAACCCTCCTAGGGGAGAGGCCTTCCCACAAACCGGTTGTGACCGTGCCAATAAATACTAGGAGATTTTGGCTTCCTAATGGACAACTTCTACGTCTCAAATGTAATAACTAAGGGGTGTTATTGGAACACCTATCCCCTCAATACTACCTAGCTACAAAGTTCTTTTAAGTGTTCCCCAAGTGGGGTTAAAAGTTTGTTGAAGTTAGGGTTCGTTTTAAGGCTCAGTTTAAATTATGTGTTTGATTGGGTGCACGTGTGGTATTTTAAACTGAAATTGAAAAAGTAAATGCTTTACGGAAAATATTCAAAAAACAAAGGATCTTTTGAAATAGTAAAACAAATAAATGACTTCTTCAATAAATGGAAATTAAATGCTTTGCAAAGACTATTCAAAAAACAAAGGATCTTTTGAAATAGGAAAGCAAATAATAAGACTTCTTTAAGAAATAAACGGATTTCTTTTTCGAAAATTGCTATGGGCAAAATATTAAAGAAGTAAACAGCAAATTTTTTTTTTAATCTAGATAAAATGCAAAATAGATCCTTCTTTCAATTTCTGAAAATTTTTAAAAAGATTCTTTCAAAGGTGCATTCTAAATAGTAAAATTTTTCTATGGCTGTAAAATATGCAGGATTTCTAATACTGGAAAATGTGCTATGTGGGCAGAAAATACAGTAAGAAATTAATTTTTTAAACGATTCGGCCGAATGAAAAAATTAGCATCGCGGGTTTTCACAGAACAGCCGCGATGGACCGCGCGGGTTTCTGTCGCACAGTCGTGATGGGCATCGTGGGTTTTGACCGCGAAGTCGCGATGTGCAGCGCGGGATTTGATCACACAGTCGCGATGTGCAGCGCGGAAAAGGTCCGCGAAGCCGCGATGTGCAGCGTGCTAATGGGCCGTGAAGCCGCGGTGAACCGCATGGAAAAAATCCGCGCAGTCGCGATGAGCAGCTCGACTGTTGGGCAAAAAGCTGCGAGGCGAAAGCTGTACGCGGATGCCGAAAAACGAACCCAAAAATTGAAAATTTCAGGTTGTTAATGGCAATGAAATGAGCCAAGATCTAGAATAGCAATGGATCTGCTGTCTAGGGTGGTAGATCTATGAATTAAACTACCTAATACAATCAAAAACTAAGATCTAAAGCAAAAGTGAGATCTAGAAATTTGAAAGTAGCGGAGTCGCCAAAAAATGTTGGCTTGGTTTTGCAACCAAGCTTAGTGCTATGAGCACCTGCTAAATAGTAGCAGCAGTTTCAATATAAAGCAAAAACAATAAACTAAATCTAAACTAAAACTAAACTAGCATGTGCATCTTTGAATTAAAAAACAAGAACAAGAAATATAGCAAATAAATTTGTATTGAAAATGGGGGCAAGCAAGTGCTTGCAATAGTAATACCTCCAAATGATGAAGATAGTTGAGAAGCTCCAAGGTTGAGCAGCTCCAAACTCCAATGGGTCCTTTCTCCAAGGTTGCTACAATGTCCAAAAGCTTAAGGGAGATTTTGGCAGCATGAGGATAGGAATATGAATGATCTGAAATGAGGAGCCCCTACCACCTTTTTATAGGTTTTGGTGGTGGGGAATACCATTTGTGGTTTTGTGGAAACCAATGGTATTGACCAACATGGTTTAGGTACTTTTCCCTCCTTTTTTCGTTTTTGAATATTTTTATTATTTTTATTCCCTTTTTAATATTTTTTGGGAATTTGGACCCTTTTTGAGGGTTTTTTATGCTTTTTTAGGAAAATTAATCTTTTTGAGTGGGAAAAGGGGTGTACTAAGGCCTTTTGGTGACCTTTTGTTGGCTTTAGAGGCTCAGATGGTGGAAAAGTGGACAAATGGGTCATGTGAATAGGGAAATGAGCTAGTGAGTACTTTTTGGGTGTTAACAACGCCTGCACTTCCTTTTTCATCACGTTGATTTCTCGGTACTTTGGCAGCCTATCTCTCAGTACACGAGATTTTACTTCTATATCCAGCTGCTCCAGTGCAGCCTGCTTCTCTTTTACAACATCCTTCACTTCCTGCAATGTTGTGTCTTCTTCAAGGGTCGTGAATGTCGTTGATGCTGCTTCCAACAACCCTTGGAACTTAGCCACTTCTGCTGCAATGTTCTCTGCTATGGCTTTCACCTCCTTTTCTCTCAACTGTTGCTCATTTGGTGGGGTTTGTGGGTTAATTTGTTCCTTTAAGGAAGCAATATTAGCCTCATGGAGAACCTCCATGTCCTGCATCCCTGTCTTCAGATTTGTAACCAACTCACTAATTTTAACAACAGTATCGGCTAGTTCTACTTGTACTTCGAGCTCCTCTATGTTGTTGGCAACCGCAGTGATCGTGGATTCGATTCTTAGCTGATGATCATGTGTGTCTTGTAGCTCCATAGCTCTCTGCGAGCTATCTTCCTCCAACTTCCTGTTTGCTGCTTGCAGCTCAGCCTGTCCTTTGAGCACATCAATGGTTCTTTCATGCATTTCCTCCACACACTGTAGGTGTAAGAAGTGTAGGCCTGGTAGTGGTATTTTCACTAAGTCAAGCTCCACACGCTTGACATCCTTCATGTCTAGCATCAGTTGCTCTGGCATGGGAAAATTGACAGTGCTCGTATCCAGATGGACGATACGTGACTTTGCAGGGATGGTCATAGTCAACTGCGGCTGCTGTGAAGTCCCTCCTGACTTCCCTTCGATCTAAGTCATGCCGTGGGGGTAATCGCTTGTGTACTTCATCAATATTTAGTGTAATCCCCTCCAACGCGACCAGATTTTTTTGCAGAGTATCATGTATTTCTTTATCTTTTTTCTCTTTGTCAGTCATGAGATCTTCCATCTGCTCCGTGAACTTCACCCTGATCATTTCATAATCGTCCTCCTTGAGTACTGTATCTAACTGGCCTTTATTAGCTCTCTGCTTCTTGCGTGTTCCTTTTTTCTGGTCGGGGCTCTCTAGCTCCTTCCTTTTTCCTACCTCCTTTTCTTCAATTATCGGGCATGGACGTGGAATGGGTTCATCCTCCTCAAAATAATTGGGGACATCTACAACCTCTACACGGAACTCAGTAGACCACGCCTTCATTATATTGTTAATGTCCTCGTCGTACATGTGGTAGCTTCCTGCGTACCACTCTGCCTTCTTCTGCTACGCTTTTGGTGAAATATGGTTACTACGCATGTCAACATAAAAATCGATGATGCGAATGTATTTCCTAGTTGCCTGCTTTGTGATCCTGGGGGTCACCACAATCGCGTCGTGCAACTGTCTATAGTACTGGTACAACACTTTAGCTGTCGTGTGCTTCCTCTGTGAATTTAGATTTTCCCAGAGGTTTGAGTAACGGGCCCCCCTGCATTCATTGGGATCAGTGATTACTCCAATGTAATCCTTTGGCTCTTTCCATCCGACAAGAGCGATCAATACTATAAGCCACATATAGTGGAAATTTCCTCCATTGATCTACATGTCGTTGAGTTCTTCCATGAACTCGTTCAACGAGTATTGCGACAAGTTAAATTGTTCCCCTTCTGCTGTCGCGGCGCCAAGCAGTACTGCGCCCGTGCTTACCTCTAGAGGCCTACATTTCCTCAGGATTTTTCCTCCTAGCAATTGCATGAAGAACTTCGTTGCCCTATTCTCAATGTCTTCTGTCTGAAAATCCCTCTTCCCTTTGACAACAGCTTGGGTTTTCTTCATCATGGCCACAACTTCTTTATCCTTGATTTTTCCTTAAAAGAATTGTTTGGGATCTTTACCCCTCTTACTTAGGCTTGTGATACGATGGATTAGATCAATGTTTAGGTCCACATTGTGGTCCAACCATAACTATCCCTGAAGCATTCATGCCATCAACGTTCTTACTACCGCGTTCAGTTCCGGGGTTCTATCAAAGTGCGGGAGTCTGAGTAGGTTGAGCAGCCCAGACTGGGCTACCCCTCACGGCCAGCTTTCGAAAACCAAGTTAAGCTCACCCTTTGCATCTTTCTTCCAGCACATGTACTGGTCAGGCTAGAACTGTGGGAACTTCGGGTCATGGGGCTCCTCCTTTTGTATCGCCAGCAGGTCAGAATCCTCCCACTTGCAATCTAGGATTTTTCCCAGCAGATTCTTTTCTACCTTCACGTGCTTCGATATTAGTGATAATGGGATCTCGTACTTGGAATTTTTCATCAGCTTAAAGACTGGTGCATCTAGTGCACATGGTGAGATGTAGTTCGGAGTCATAGTCAGTGGTATATGTTTATCTGCTATTGGTGTCCTTTGCATTGAGGAACCCATCTTGGAAACCTTCATTCTTGGTGCCACTGGATTTTTTCATTTATCTTCCATAGCTGGATCGTGCCTTGGTGATATTCTTGATGCTTGTCCTGGTTCGAGAGTAACGTTCTTAGCTGGGGTTCTCATTAACCCTTTGATCCCTCCGTGCTTGAAAATCCATAGTGTCTCCTGAACTGTGAATTCTTCTTCAAATGAAAACCTCTCAGACATCCAATGGCTAAAACTCACAAGGTTTTTAGATGGCGTACCAAAAATAGCTCACACAGAAGTATTAGCAGAAAATTCTAAGTCTTTGGTAATGCCCGTGAGATGATATGTAGTGTTATTTATAGGCGCAGCTGACCTCCTCCGCGCTTCTCAACTGCTAGATAAGAATTAATGGGTATCTGTTGGCCAAATCCGTTGGATCGTTCGGTCTTGTCCTTCAAAATTCTGTTCAGAATGGCTATCTACGCATTAAATGCCCAAGCGGTCGCTGACAACGGCTATTTTTCGTAATCGACATTGTAATGGCTATTTTTCTCAGCGCCGCGCCGAGCTGCGCGACAAGTCCTCGTTGATCCTGCGTAGTTACTTCGTAGTGTCAAAACTATGGCTTCTAAAACAAATCTCGGGCTTGTCTTACTTGATCCTCGCAGTTTCCATTTTGAACTTCGCAACTGAGCTGTTCTTCTTTTCATTTCTTTCATTTTTGCATATATATATATATATATTTTTATTTTTTTATTTTTTTGCGCAATAGCACATTCTAACAGTATTGCGCGGTATATACATACTCCTTAGTATACAGTGTGTGTAGACTCACTCATCTTTCTAGTGCCCAATTTCAACTGCACTTGGCACTTAGAATTCTTCGGTTTGTGATCATCGCGGGTTCTGTGAAGCAGGACTATCCCGATAGGGTTTCTAGTTTTGATGTATAAGTTTTTGGTCACTCGGCTATGTGAAGACTCTTAAGGTTTTGTGACGGGATATAATGCCCACATTGTATAACTTGGGGTTTTGAAAAGAAGTACATATACCTGCATTTTCTATTGAATATTGAACATGTATTGATGATATGTAAAATGTTGGGCCTCTGCGTTTGTCTATGTATGGTTCGTGTTCTTATTTGACCTCTGTGTTTTTCTATGGAATATACATAGTTAATGTCTATTTGATATCTGCATTGGCTATTGTGGTTCTAGCTTGAAGGCAATCGATTTGGTATTTTTAAATGAAAGGTTGTAAGAGTGTAGCTCTGCGATATCTTGTGTTTGTTTATGTCAGTGGTGTCTCTATCTAACATCTAGATAGTTTAGTTTCCTGTGGATTTGGGTTACTCCCTGTCAGTTTATTTGTATGGCCAATGCCCTTCGTTTACTGGGCAGTAGATAGGTATGTGACTTTAAGTCGTCTTCTACGTTTATTTGAACAATGTTAGCGTAACCCTTGATTGCTGGGTAGACATTTTCCTGAGAAAGGAAGTTTGTGGCCTAAGGTTATGATTCTGGCAAATTCAATGATAGCAAGGGTTTGTGATTTGATAGTGGGTATCGATCCCTTGACCTACATCTTGATTGTAGAAAACAGAACGTGTTTAAATGGTTTAAAGTATCGATTTTGTTTTAATGTGACTCCGACTCTTGTCGTGGAAAAAGGGACACGTCAGGGTTTTGATGAATTGTTTAAATGGTTGAAGAGATGCTTAAAATATGGAATCTATGTTTAAAGAAATCGTATTGTTAATGTATGCTTGACTGTGAAAAGAACAGTAGAATTTGATAGCTAATGAGTGATTTAACTTCTGGAAGCTAAAGATAAAGGAAACGTGTTGTATGCATACTCTTATGTTATTCGCTTTGGTAGGCAGACATTAGTTTGATGACAATGTACAACTAACTTCGTTGGTGGTAGTCTTGATATGAAATCGTTGGTGATGATGAGTTTTAATACTGTAATAAAGTTTCGCTACTGTGGATTCAATAATACCTGGGGGTTTACAGTAATGTAATTTATTTTAAAAACAAAAGTCTCCAATCATGTCTGCGATTTTATTTCTAAGTTTAAAAGAATGGTAGAAACTGTAAAAGAATTTGACCCTATATATATAAGTCTGGAATAACCTTTCAGAAATAAAAGAAATCGTGCAAGAACTCAGTCATCATATTACGTATTGATTTGGCATTCTAAGGTTTATCTGCTAACCTTGGTGTCTAGCACAGGCTAGCTAGGATAGCCCTGCTATACCTCTAGTTGGTTTTGGTTCAAACTTATGGTTATAGTGAAGATAATAATTATGTTTAAGGGAACCAAAATAATCCTACCATGTAACCCTATGATCCCATGCCCTAAGGCCCTTGCTCTATGGAAGATATAACATTATAAAGATTTGGGGAAAATACAATACTATAAAATAAATCCTAATGTATTATTCCTAGCTTCTATTGTAAACTGAAATGAAGATTCGTAGTTCATACCTGGTTATATTGAAGCTTAATCCTCCTCTGCAAGACCTGCACACTCAAGCAATAATTAATGCAGAACACTTATGGACTTGGCTGACCTGTAGAGTGATCTTTTAACTAGATAACTTTGGAACTACCATGTTCCTCCCAAACATGACCCTTAGACCGTTCCTAGTCTTAACTGGATCCCCCCGAGTTGGTTCCAACATGCAATGAGAGAAGTAGAGGCCCTATGTTCAGCTGTTGGATTAGATCTGGATATTAATGTGGGATTGCTTCCGTTCTTACAGCAAAACTCTCCTTTATTCTCATAAGAGAATGCTAATGAAAGGATGATCCCCTTTTCTTGGGATCTGCCATCTTTATATAAGGGAGTCTTGGAATATAGTTGTTTGAATAATTATTTAGTTTCTTTAATAAATATTTTTAAAAGATATTTTTACTAAATATCTAGTCCTTGTTAAACTAGGACTTTTATTTGTTTTAACTAGAAGTGACTTTAAATTACCTCTTACATAATAAAAAAATAGTAGTTATATATTAACAATACTGTTTTATAATATATATTAATAGTATGATAATGTGATAGCCCTCTATGCATGGAATTTATGAAATACATGTATCTTATAAATAATTAATAATTACTATTAATACTATTAATAATAATATAAATTTTGAGACCTTTATGCAAGTCATGCACATAAGACTATTCTTAGTCATTTCATACTTAATTTATGGTAATTACCTTTATTTAATTTTGTATCTTCTCATGATACTTCTTTTTAAAATTAAGGACAAGGTCCAACCCTTTGGATGGTCTTTTGGTAGGTTTGGATAGGCACCTCTAGGTCTCTCTCTTGCATGTCGGATTCCCTCGTTTAACATGGTAGTTACCACACTAATTGATGATATATAGAAAGTGATTCATTTGACCAAATTAAATAAATGTGATGAAAATAGAAGTGCTATTCAGAGTCTTCCCGACTCAACAGTTTTGAGATCTAGTAACCCCGAGTGCTCTTTAGAGCCTTTTAACTCAACACTTTCACATGGGTGTTATGCTAGTGCAATTCCAGAGCCTCCTGCTCAACACTAGTGCTAGCATGTGGTTGTGAGGCACATCTAGAATATTCAAGTGGCCTCAGATCCGGTATTTGTTTATCAAACTTGGAGTGATCCAGGGCTTATGCCCAACACTCAATGTACATCGGGGCTTACACCCAGTTTCTGATTCCACGCTCAACACACCACATAAGTAAATCAAATAAGTCATAAATCTACACAGTAAGTAACAAAAGGCCATCTCAGTATATTAGGGTTTGTACCCAAATCATATGATAAAACATAAATCAAATCATTAGGGATTCCTGGCCCAGTATATAATCAATAATGTGAATCAGTCAGGGTCCATGCCCAATATCTCAATCTATAAAAGAATAAATCATGTGTGCTAGGGATTATGCCCAATAATCAAAATAAACCATATGTGTTGGGGTTGTGGGACCAATATAACATCATAAATAGTTAGTCCAAAATTCAGGATATTACAGTGTGCCACTATGCCAAGTCATCAACACAATAATATAACCATGCCTCCACATGTGTGGTAAGAGGGAGCTCAAGGAACATTATGTGTTAAATCAACAATACTCCTCGGGATCACCATCATGCATAAAAATATGTAGCAACATGGCCCTTAAAACCAAAATTGGACGTCCATAAATAAGTTGCAATAGCGCCAACGCCATTGGAAACTAGGGGTAGTGTTTTATACCCGTGGAAAGAGCTTAAAATAAGATTTACATCCATATAGCATACACCTCCAACAAATCTATGGTGTGACAGAACGACCCTTCTGAAGACAGGCTACTGAAACTGCTGAAAATGGCCCATAAACCAAAATCTAACGGCCAAAAAGAATGTCCAATTTCTCCAACGCCTTAAGGAATGAGGAGGAGCGTTATACATCACTAGAGAGGTCTTAAAAAGAACGTTCTATATCACTACAAAGGCCTCAAAAATAGATTTCAAACCATATATCACAAGCCACCATCTGAGATAGGGCATTGGAGATATGGGGGTCTAGAGTCAGGGTCTTTTTCTGCACAATTCACCCCAAAAACAGCATGCCAAGAGCTCAAAACCACCCAAAAACTCATCAAGCCATCCATAAGGAGACCATCCATCCATAAGCTAGCATCTAAGGCATCATCAACATGTCACTCCCATGAAAAAATGTGATAAAAATCATAGGTGGATACCCATGGAAAATGGGGGGTAACAAGCATCATAAGCACGGTACCATAGTCTACATATTGGGACTCTGTCCAGATATTTTGCAAACAATAAACTCAACATTTGGAACCAAAAATGAGTATGGAAACTAGTTCATATCATGAATCAGCCTTGAAAGAAACTAGTCTCATTAATTCAAATATGTCAAGTAGAACATTCAGGAAGGCCAAGTACAAGAGGAAGCATCTCAACTAAGGAACCTCTGCTGCCAACAAATAGCCCGATTCTTTCCTCAACTTTCTATAACATAGCTTCTACCAATATTCGAAAACATTCTGAGCGCAAAAATAAAAACATAAATGGAATCTGGAGAAAATACCAGTTTACCACAGTACCTGTGTCGTAAGCCCGGAATGAATATCTTGGGCAAAGAACTAAAAGAAGATATAACTAGATATCATAAACCACTCATAAATTAATCACTATTATGGTGGCTATAAACAGACTCCAACACTCCTCGAAATGATGACTAAGTATTCCAACATAAACCACTTAGTGAGATATCATAAACCACTCATAAATTAATCACTATTATGGCGGCTATAAACAGACTCCAACACTCCTCGAAATGATGACTAAGTATTCCAACATCCAAAGAAATAAAATGGGCAAAAACTTTGAAGGTAACCAGTGAAAAGTTGAAGCTCCTTTGGAACATCTTCAAAGTTGTTGCGCTATTGGATATCCATAAAATCCTGATGATCTAATCACACTAGCAGTAGCCATTGACAAAATCCAACCCCTCCTTAGACAAGTTGAAGACTAAGGACTCTGTGGTCCAATGAAATGAAATCTACAAAACTTTGAAGGTAACCAAAGAAAACATGAAGCTCCTTTTAAAAATTCTCAATGTTGTTGGGTTATTGAAAATCACACTATCATCAAAAGTTGACTATGATAAGAATCAAGGTCAAGCCAAACAAAGCTGGACACCAACCTCATAAATATCACTCTGGGCACTGATGACAATGAAAACATTAACCCTTTGTCTCTCTATCAGCATGCTCTAGAGTCTAGACCTTTTCTATTTGTATTCAGGATTCTTATGTACAGTGGGTTAGCCACCTTCTGTTGGTCCGAGTTATATAGTTATATTGTCTATAAGGACATGTCAATATTATTCTTTATTTCGTTAGAAACATATTAGATCAATACAATTTTCAATGATACCCTATGTGATTAATCTAGAAAATGATCTATAGGGTCTTTGTCATATAGATATATCCCATTTTGGTTAATTGACAGACCTATGTTTTGTAAATGTATTTAGTTATAAATATGATGTACTAGATTTACATTAGTAATCTTGAATATATGGTTAATATTTTTTATTGGTATCTTTGAATAAGATTAAATATAGTAAATTTATCAGTGTATGCTTAATTTCATTCTATACAGGTAATATAAAGTAATAAGTTTTGATTTACAAAATAAAGATTTTCTTTCAATTATTATGGATATATTTTTTATTATTGTGAACATCGTATATCTAGCAACCAACCATAAAGTATGACAACAAAATTCTGAACAATTTTATATCATAAAGTAAAAAAAAATCAAAATTGTGAATTATTTTATATGGTAAAATGAAAAGAAATTTAATATTAAATCGAAATCTTCCCTATCTACATTCATTAGTTTATTTGTGTTATTAACATATGTCATGTTGAAATCATCCACAGAGGCGGCACTACATAAAATCTTTGTGAATTAATAGAGCATAGTTTGGATCAAGGGGAAAGATAACATTTCAAAGAGAAACAATGGCTCCTGGAGCCTTCCATGTCATTTAAATTGCAACACATGGCACAAACTATATGGAAAATTTCCTTCTACATTGATTCCAACAAATTGGTATCCTTGATAGGAGATGCAAAACTTGGCAGCACTACCAAATGGTGAAAATTTAAAAATGATTCACATGAAAAGGGAGCTGTATAATCTTAGCAAATCCTTGAAAGAATTGCTCAAAATGAGCACTAAAACTGGAATCTAAAAAAGTAATAAAGACCCACAGAAAATAATTCCAAGCAAATCAGATGCCTAAAAGCATAGGAGATTGAGAAAATACAGTCCAAAAAATAATATGATGAAATGAGTGACTCCAGAAGTTGTGTTGCATATATAACACTGAATATTTTGCTTGGTGAAAGAAAAATAAATGCATTCGTTAGATGTCGTCCAAGAAAATGTGGACTTAAGAAAAAGAATAAGAGCTATAAGATATGAAACACAAGTGCTAGAAATATTAGGCAGATATAAAAAACAAGAATAAATACAATACAAATAAGATACAGTTTCAGATTCAAGAATTAATGATTCAGGTGCCATAAACCGTTAGACTAAGAATGCACATACCTTATTACTTTAGTTTGGAGAATCTCCTTGAGGTCAAGAATAACAAAAAATAGGTGCAAGTCCAAGCAGGAGCAATTTCAGACCCAAAATGGTTGCAAAAAATGTCCAATGAGTATTGTAGGTAAGTTTGGATCTCTATTATGAGAGATTGATAATCTCTTGGTGGTTTGCCCCAAATTTTCTAATAAAATGTCTAAGGTCTACTTGGATACTATATCAGTAGTTTAGCCCCAATTTTCCAATAATATGTCTAAAATATACCCTAGAATGGCATATATAGAAAGAGAGAGAGAGACCAGTAACCAGAAGTCTGCAATTACATTTCATAGCAATAGTGTTTTACATAAAGCTTCACAAAAGTCTATGAAATGCCTTTAATCTCAATGGAATTTATTACAAACTTGAATTTATCTTAAAGGAGGGCACTGCTATATGTACTATTGTTTGAGGAATCATCTAAATATGACATTTAATTTCCAGCTATGAGTAACTTGCAGATTCTGAGACAATAAAATGATTTCTAAAACAACATATCATCTTAATTCTCAAGCTTTTTTTTGCATCTAATAGGAACTCAAATTTTTCCAATCACTTTTCAAGGGTGTAATGCCCCTAGAATGCCTGAAGACTTTGGAATAACTCGTCGAGTGACCCAACTGAATAGACTTAAATAAAGTGGCCCTTCGAGTTTGGATGTGTCTTAAAAATTGAGAAACACCCGATGATGTGCATGACGACAATTGACGAACAAAAACAATGAATTAAATCGAAATTCGTGGAATTGGATACTTTATCTGGAATTGATGAATAAATGTATGTGTTCTTCTCTACTAGCTGTTTATGAAATGAATTACGATTTTTATGAATAGATTCATATGCATAACGACTAGCAGGTTATGAAATAAATTATGATGAATGAGAACAGAGCTATTAATGTGTGCTTTTGGGCATGTGTGTAGTGACAGGTGAAACGGTTCACCGACAGAATCACAAAGGAAATAAAGGGGTCGTAGAGTACGAATAAATCACACATGAAATAATAGTGACGGTGTCGAATTCCTATGGAATTCCACGCACGAGTTGAAAAGAATTGATCCGCTTACTCAGGGGAAGCGTGAGGTCATGCGAAGTGGACCATCACGGAGTTGGTCACGTACGAGTTGGGGGGCGCGCAGTAAGAACTGAATTACTCCTCAGCGCCATTAGTCTCCAATAGCGTGTAGACGAAGGATTGAAGGTAGCGGATCCTAAATCCCTACATTAAGTTTCCGCAAATAAGATGCAACGAAGAAGTGTCGATGGAAGGGCTCGATAATGTGGTACCTTGTCGACAAAAGGAAACAATGGACGAATGGACCCGACGATGTGTTTCCATATCGATGAAAGAAAATCAAGGATGGATGGACCCAACGATGTGGTACCTAGACCTTAGATAGAAATAATTGATGAACATTATGCATAAATCATATAAATTACATTTAGGCCATTTTCACATGAAATGCATTTTTGGTAATTAAAATAATAGAAAATATTGTTTTAGGAGCAAAAGCAATACTAGGCTTTAGCATTTAGTTAACACCACTTGCACCCACAAAAATAGAAACTAGATTGAATATCAAGGGGACAAACTTGAGTAAATCTAGGAATGTAGGTGCACTTTCTTGGAAATATGACACATGGATGGGTGAGCTAAATTACATTTGAATAATTGAAAATTGGGCATTTTTGCATGAAGCGACATGTGTTGCAATGAATTTTCCTATATAAGGAAGGCTTGAGGAAAGGGAAAGGGACCTTGTGGCTGGATGGATATCATAATGTGCGTAAGACATTGATTTCCTGCTATTGGATTTTAGCAAGAGATCTTGGTGGGGGGAAGCCCACTTCTGGGTCTCTAGGTTTTGTGTGTGACTCTACGATCCCGAAGCTTAGGGGTGGCTATGCGACTGAAAGCATAAGCCTATGCTTGGGTGCTGAAGCTAACAGTTGCTTCGGATATGGTTAAATGAGCTTCTGCTAGAGGGACACAACAAGTGAAGCAGACGGCAAGGGATAGGTTGGATCGGTTAATGACGACTACTCCTTCGACAGCGGGATCGACCGACGAATGATAGGTTTAACGTTCCTCTTGTAGTTTCTAAAGCTAAATTTATTTTTGTGTAATTTAGTTTTCTATCATTGATATGTGTGAATTTGTTTTATATTATGTAGATGTGTTTTGTAGAATAGTTGTAGGGATGAACCTACAAACAGGGGTCCCTACAAAGGACTTCATTTCAGGAATCCGTACATGGTTGAACTTCTCAACATATCTTCATGCAAGGATAATGTTTCTTATTATCAAGGCGGCAACATTGTTGAACTCCTCGAAAGTTTTTCACTCAGGAATCATGTTACTTCTAAATAATTGTTCCAGTTACATATCATAAATAAGTTCTGGACAAGGAAAGTAAGATGAGGAACAATAGTGTAGAACATGTGTAGCTGCTTATACACTAAGCTAGACCTTTGTCTGGAATTGTAGCCTCAATTTCCAACCAATCACCCCTTTATTGTTACCTTGGCAGCCTCTGCATGGGGTAAACTCACCTCCTCCAACTTACTACTCTACTTTCTTACAAGGAAGCAGCTAAAGCAGGAATGCATCCACCCAGTGCCACTGTAGAAAATTGTACTGGACAAGGTGGCAGTTTCTTTATAGAAAGATAAAAAAACATGTCCCAGTTATTCTGGTTTCCTCAGAATGAACAACAAACAGTCCCCATAATTCAAGGATTGTAGAAACATCTGCAAGATCAATAGACTCTATCTAAATGGAGACACAATGATAAATTGGCTAAATAAACGTTGGACTGAAAACTATATAAACTCTGTGGCAAAGGTATTTTCCTTGCTTATTTTTAAATCCCAAAGGATAGGGACTGAATCTTAGCAAATGGACATTGGTTTAAACTCTCAATGAAGGGTCAACCTATTTATATAACCTGCTCACCGTGTTCAACCCAGCAGCCTTGTCTGTCATCACAACACCAATTTTGTTGAGATTCTAATCCCTCTTCTCTTTTGGGAGGAAGAAGATCATGAAAATCAGGAATGCCCTAGGCAAATGTATCAGTTCAGAGTCAGACTCCATAGCAAAAACGGGATATACAGGGACTTCACCAGAACTAGGCTTTGCCCTCAACTTGATCTCAGCAATGGTCCACTAGACCGAATTATCTTGGATCTTGAACACTCCCATTGGACTCAATTGTTAAGTTGTGAAAACACCACCCTCGAGTGTAGGATCCACCACAATATAGGACATTTTATGGTGTCCCAAATGACTTTGTCATACAAGGGGGAAAAAGACTACCATTCCTAATACCTAAGTAACAGATGGGGAAGGGTTCCAAAAATTTAAAAGAATAATGAAGACAAAGTTTATGGCAAATTAGAAAACTATAGGAATTAGAGAAAAATAGGAAGGGTTTCATGCCTAGGATAAAGCCACAAAAAGTGAATCAGAGATTTCCAACAAAAAACCTTAAAATAAGGCACAGAACACTGTTGTAGAAGATGACAACAAAATTGAAGATCTTGATTATAGAAGAGGCAAGCTAGACCAAGTCCCCAAATTTCTCAAACAGGTAACAAGATTGCCCCCAATATGAGGGGAAGTTAGAAGCAATTGCCAGACATCTAGATCCCTCAATTTTACTTGATGATTCTCCTTGTAAAATGCTGAACATCATAAACCCCAATAGGGGCAATTTTTCCTTCCACCTGCAGGTGTAGCTAGGGTAGCTGTTAATGTGTCTTCATTATGTTAATATATGAATTCCTCTTTTTTCTATCATAAACAAAAGCTCTGGACAAGAATAAAATTTATTTCAAGACTAGAATGACTCTTTGTAACCAATGCATAGCATCTTATAATTCTTGCTTGACCACTTGGGAACTCTGTAGTTGATCAAAGGGGAGGTTCAACAACCTCACCAAGGAAACTAATAATAAAAAAATTATCAAGAAAAGACCATCAGTGTAAAATGTCTGAAATAGAGTAACTTTGAGATTATAAGTCTCAAGCAGGATGAAAAGGGAAAGTAATTTTTCATTGGACCATCTCAGTTTTTTCAAAGAATAAAATACAATAATTTCATGTGTGAAGTTCCTATGAAATGAAACAATTTCCACCAAATGAATAATATTCTTTTTAGCATGAACAGATAATCAGTTGAAACCTATAGGTAGTTTGAGGGCTTGAGGCCTAAATAGATACAGTGGTAGACAATAACTTAATTTTTAGAGATAGAAGCCCTCATAACTCATAATAGAAGCAGATATGTGATGCCAAAACAGGGTGATGGTAATAATTGACATCACCTCAGTTCTCACTTAATTCTGCATAACAAGACATATAGAAACAAAATATTCTTGCAAACTACCTTTCTAGCTTCTCTGAAATGATAAAACACTGCTACCCAGGTTCCAAAGTAAGCTTGGAACACAATGACATATTCTCAATTTGACCCTAAAGTATTGTCCAATGTACATTAGAACTAATGGGATCCTGTAGAACATTGCTAAGAAATAGTTTAGTAGAACTATTGCTTGAACTCATTCAGAAGATTAGAAAGTTCAATACATATATTTAAACTATTCCAACTAGACCATGTATGGAATGAAGCATATAGTGATGCCAAAACAAGACAACAATAATTGGTCATGCCGCCTCAATTTTGCCCTTAATTATGCATTGAAAAAGTATAGCCACGAAATATTCTTGCAATTTACCATTCTAGCATCTCCAAAATGGCAGAATACTGCCACCCCAAAAATTCCAGATAAATATGATCAGCACACATCAACATATTCTCAATTCTAACCTAAAGGCGTGTCCACGCTATATTTGAATTAATGAAATGCTTCAGAATATCGTTGATAAGGGGTTTAACATAACTATTGTTGCAATTCATCCAAAAACCCTAGAGAGTTCCATAACTTCAACCAATCCAAGTAGACCCTGACAAGTAACACACCAACTTACTATGATTTACAGTGATTTACCATATGACCAAATAAATTAGATGGACTAACACTAAAAAATATAATGTGATGTTCCTAGTTAAGCAAGGATGATATCATTTGACAAGAAATGAACAACACGACAAGAAATGAACAACACAACCAGAATCAAGTACCCTAATGCTCAAAAAGATAAAATGAAAAAATCCCAATTAATTATGATGACAATACAACATGGAACTGCAGGACCAGAAAAATCTATGAGTACTCCTGAAATAGAGAGACAATATAATGACAGCTCCAATAGTTATTAAAGTATTATATCAAGATAACAGATCAGTAGAATGGGCTAATCCAATATGACCGTCAATATAGATTTGTTATATTCTATATGGTCCCAATCCAGATGGTCTATTCAATCAGAACAGA
Organism: Larix kaempferi; assembly: GCA_027924585.1. NCBI lineage: Eukaryota > Viridiplantae > Streptophyta > Pinopsida > Pinales > Pinaceae > Larix > Larix kaempferi. The sequence continues at coordinate 2,051,263 of BSBM01001413.1, read as the reverse complement.
CTCTGGAGTTCAAAGTCAAGCCACATCAAAATGACCAAATATTTCCATAGTGACCATAAAAAAGTCTGTAAGCAATGTTCAATCGTCTGTATTTTGCATAATCTTATATGTGGCTGGACTAAATGAAAGATTTCCACATGGCGGGATCAGTACAAACCCCAAAAAATAAACCAATTTTCCACATGGCGAGATCAGTACAAGCCCCAACAAATAAAACAATTTCTAGCAGCAACTTAGCTGCCCAGTGGCCAAAATCGGAGTACTGAGGTGAATACTATTAAACCGAGTTAGGATAAATCTACATGTCCTATTCAACTAAGACATTCCAAAGATAGGCCATGGCTAAATGGTCAAGACTCAAAAGTGTGCTTCAAGAAGCCTGTGTGTGTCTGTCCTTTTCAAATATCAATACAAACTGGACAACATGTAATATAAATCCCAGTCCCCAACTCATTCATGCTATTTCAATTGAGAAACTTAGCTACCAAATGTAGATGTCTTATTCAATTTAGAAATTAGAAATGAAAACTATTTTTTCCCATTCATGATGAAAGCAAGTGAATGGGACTAGAATACATCAGAAAGTAATAAGAGCAACAAGAGCACCTAAAAGAGGCAACTCCTCAAAGGAAAAGTACAAAGGGGTTAAAGAGAAGCCCCAGCTGAGAAAATAGCTCAAGAAGAAACTAAAGAGAAGAGACAGAGCCAGAGAATCCAACGTTTTGCTGGCCAATACACTTGACAAATGACTTCCTTTGAACTTGTCGACTACGAGTGAAAAAGCATGTGCGTGTTGTTGGACATGGGTTTTTGGTCATGTTTGTCCGCTTAAAGCCAAATGATCGTAAATCACTGACTGTAATCATTTGGATTATCTTTAAAGGTTTCTTCGATACAAAACTGGTAACTACCAAGAAATGCTTGTTTGGCCAAAGAATTCTGGTTTCCCCTAAACCTGTAACTGAAATAGTTAGCATCGTTTTCAATAGCATCAAGGAGCCTCACGAAATCCATGCTCGAATCAAACCAACTTATGGAGGTCATGTAGGTCTGAGAGACTCTCCCGGCACACAATGGTTCTGTGTTGATAGGCATGCGAAAAGATCAAGACGAATCCTTCAATTTGAATGACTAATTCAGTAATCCCCCATAACCAGAAGGTCCTGGTAAATTTGGAGAACATTTGAAGACTCCAACAAGGAAAAATGAGTCATGGGTGGGTGCATAAAGATGCTCCCCAAAAGTATTGCAACGGGGCCACGC